>CM021103.1:340483565-340644997 GCA_007115665.2 Sequoiadendron giganteum | reverse complement strand
AGAGGCCAAGCACATCAAGTGTCATCCCATCAGATGATCCTACAAGGGCATATATCCTCACACAAATTGAAGTGTATAAGAAATTGCTTGAGTAGACACAAGACAAAATGTATGAGAACAATTCAAGGATTGTTCATACTATCTTGAAACACCTGAATAGAAAGATTCAAAGTAAATTGAATAGTGTTCATGCCAATTACTCATTGATGCTAAGAGAAATAAGTTTATCTCAGAGGGATAAGGATTTGGCCACCCCACTCTTTGATAAATGGATTCCTAGATCTGAGAAGTTGAATCTCATGGAAGTTGGGGCCAATCAACAGGAAGATAGATACCCAAAGGTTATCCCAAATTATATATTTGTCAATGAAATTAATGAATAATGGTTTCAAGGGTATATTGCTCCATTGGAAAAAAAATAAGGGAATTGAAAACTGATTATGACTAGGCAGATTTGTCATTGTTGCCAAGCATTCAACAAACTTATGATGAAGTGAAACCCCTACAGATGTGGAAGAACCAAATGGAAAACTTAACAAATTGAAGATTATTTCTCCTTGCAAAGGCTAACGATCTTTGTCTCATATGTATTCCCTCCAATGGAAAATGTAAATATAATTGCAATGGAAATGTGTCTTGTAGCAGTCCAATTGGGATGTGACATGTGTACTCTTGGCTCGAAGCTTGTTTTTCTCCCTTGTTTCCATAAAGGGGAATTCAAGGCCATTAGTGCAGGTCTCTTGTTGAATTCTGGAATTGAATGGTGCAATTGAAAAAAACAAAGAAAATATGTTAGAAGTCCTTATCTTATGCTTTGAGCCTAGCTAGTAAATTTTGTCAAAATGTATGGTTCTTAAGCATATCTAAATGATAATGCAAGTTTTCAGAGTATGTAGTCTCTCCAATTTTACTCTGTACCTGAATTATTAATGAAAACCTTGATCAAAGATCATTTCATTAATCGTCATCATTATTGTACTTTGATGTAGGCTTTGATTTTAGCTCTAGTTCAAAGAAACCAGGGCCCGATTTTGAATTCATCATCATCAGATCATATTCCATTTAATTTTATATGATGCTTTAGATTTAATTTTATAGTAGCTAGATAAAAACCATTTGGAATGTCATAATAAGGCAAAAAAAATGGAAAAAATGATAAGAGTCTCATTAGACTCTATTTGGCTAATTCAATATTGTTGAATGTACATGAAGAGACCATTATAGCACTTATTTTAAAGAAATTGGGAGATACATATCAAGCTAAATCTATAGTTAATAAAATATTTCTAATAAACAAGATATATACCATCAAAATGGAGAGTGATAATTCTATAGTTTAACACTTGAATTAATATTACTGAAGCATTTCAAACTTTAGGTCATAAGAATCATCCTTTTTTAAACATGGATTGCAAATAATTCTGAAAATTTAGAAGTCTTGGTCATTAACATCATTGTCTGCTACATGTAAAATAGGAAAAATTTATTATGAAGTTTGATCATGAAATTTAAAATAGGCACCTCGAAAAAAACATAAGCCCTGCCAAGAAATATTCATTTTGATTTATTTTTCAAATTTTTTATGAAGTTTAAAGTTAAGTTAAATTAAATTTACACGTAAATACAATAGGGTCTCGGGAAGGATATCTCTCGACTTATTTTACATAGATTTTTCTAAATATAGGTATGCTAGTTCAATATTGTTGAATGTACATGAAGAGACCATTATAGCACTTATTTTAAAGAAATTGGGAGATACATATCAAGCTAAATCTATAGTTAATAAAATATTTCTAATAAACAAGTTATATACAATCAAAATGGAGAGTGGTAGTTCTATAGTTTAACACTTGAATTAATATTACTGAAGCATTTCAAAGTTTGGGCCATAAGAATCATCCCTTTTTAAATATGGATTGCAAATAATTTTGAAAAATTAGAAGTCTTGGCCATTAACATTATTGTTGGCTACATGTAAAATAGGCAAAATTCATTATGAAGTTTGATCATGAAATTTAAAATAGGCACCTCGAAAAAAACGTAAGCCCTGCTAATACGATATTCATTTTGATTTATTTTTCATAAATTTTATGAAGTTTAAAGTTAAGTTAAATTAAATTTCCACCATATAAATACAAGAGGGTCTCAGGAAGGATCTCTCTCGGCTTATTTTACATAGATTTTTCTAAATATAGGTATGCTAGTTCAATATTGTTGAATGTACATGAAGAGACCATTATAGCACTTATTTTAAAGAAATTTTGAGATACATAACAAGCTAAATCTATATTTAATAAAATATTTCTAATAAACAAGTTATATACCATCAAAATGGAGAGTGGTGGTTCTATAGTTTAACACTTGAATTAATATTATTGAAGTATTTCAAAGTTTAGGCCATAAGAATCATCCTTTTTTAAACATAGATTGTAAATAATTTTGAAAATTTAGAAGTCCTAGTCATTAACATTATTGTCTGCTACATGTAAAATAGGAAACATGTAAAATAGGAAAAATTCATTATGAAGTTTGATCATGAAATTTAAAATAGGTAGTACCTCGAAAAAAATATAAGCCCTACCAATACAATATTCATTTTGATTTATTTTTTAGAAATTTTATGAAGTTTAAAGGTAAACTAAATTAAATTTCCACCATATAAATACAATAGGGTCTCGGGAAGGATATCTCTCGGCTTATTTTACATAGAATTTTCTAAATATAGGTATGATAGTTCAATATTGTTGAATTTACATGAAGAAACCATTATAGAAATTATTTTAAAGAAATTGGGAGATACATATCAAGCTAAATCTATAGTTAATAAAATATTTCTAATAAACAAGTTATATACCATCAAAATGGAGAGTGGAGATTCTATAGTTTAACACTTGAATTAATATTACTAAATAATTTCAAAGTTTAGGCCATAAGAATTGTTGGTGTTTTTTTCAGCTAAGCTTTGAAACCCTCTAAGAGGTAGCCAACCTCTATGTTTAATAATTCCCAAAGTTAGTGGCCAACTGACAAGATTCAGTCAAACTCCTACACTTTAGGCTCTATGAAACCAAGGAGGGTGTTCCTATTTGTGTTCATATGATATTTCCTACCTCAAGAACACTTCAATACACATATATATTCCTACCAGTGCTAATAGATACCATTTACTAAGGGCTTGGCAGACCACTAAGTACAAACAACTATCTAAAGTTAGGAGAACATGTACAATGTGAGATTTGCATCTGAAAAGAGATAGAATTTGAATTTAAAATGTTCTAACCTTAAATCCATGTGGGTAATTCTTGGTTTTAATTAATTAACAGAATTAAAGGAACAAGACTAACCAGTGCCCTATCATATTGGCCAAGAGTCATACATGAAACACTCAATGATATATAACTTCAACCTTGATATCAGTGACAATTCCCATACTGCATTACATCATGAGACCTCACAGTATTTTAAGACATCACTCCTTAATAGATCCTCAACACATTATCACAGACCTACAATTCTCTCTCAAGCATTTGATTAACTTATTAAGTTAAGGGAAGAAAAAGAATCATACATTCAATTGAATTCTTGAAGACAAATGACCTTGATAATTTCATTCATGATCTATAACAACCCACACAGGAGAGAAAATTGTCTTAAATTTTTAGATTTCTTTCGATATCAGTCATTACATAAAACATATTAAGAGTATCCCATATACAAATCCTTCCCATGACAATGAACTGGCTAACTTTCCTCCTAATTTTGCACTATATACACCCAATACATCCTACCCAACCCTTTTAGACTCAAAAAATATGACCTCATGAAAGAGCCTTGAAATCTCCTTTATAGAACAAGAGAGCAACAAGAATTGGGCTCTTCGCCAACACATTTTCATAAAATTTCATTTCAACCAAATGAAATTTTTACCGCATTTCATAATTCCCCACCAATAGATGCAATCATTCAACAAAAAATAGGAGAATCAAAATAGTTACAACCCTTGTAACCATTCGATTAAGACAAAACACCACTGCAACACTCTTGCACCCGTCCATGTCAAACCCAAAAAGCAACAACAAAACCAGAGAAAAATTGTAGAACCCAAATGATCACACCACCATAAAGCACTAGGAACAAACACACAGCACCGATACAAGCGACCGCTTTTTTTCCTCACTTCAGTGAGAAGTGGGAGCACAACCTTACCCTTGTCAGCATCAACACTAGAACCAGAAGCAACACATGGTGTCATCATGATAATAGGAGATTTTTTGAAGACATCTTCATTTGCACCAACCAATTCAGTCAGGGTTGCAAGGTAGCTATGATAGTCTGAGTCAGTGTCAAAAATTTCACCACCAGAGCCACCAGAGAGCTCAATGGGTGATTCATATCACCCATATTTTACCTTGGCCATGACCTCCTTTCCACACTCATCAGACCCCCTTGCTTCTGCATAGCCAACTACTTCATCCCACTCAACCTATCCTTTAAGCTGAGGACTGCTCCTAACGAGAGTCAGGAGGGACCCATTACCCTCATCAATGGCTCTAGGAGCACTAGGAATAGTGCTCTATTTATTTGGTGTCACCTCCCGCTGAGAATTATTAGCACACATCCTTGCACTTCTATGCAATGGCAAACCAGAAACAACTGACTTACTCATCTTACTCACGGGCTCAAAACTCTGCAAGAACAACAACCACTCAACAAGCGAACACAGACTTGAAAATGCAATGATGCTAATGAACAATTAGCAAGCATTTATCGAGCAATCTAGTGTAGAAACCATTAATGACCCAATTGTAGTATGAGTGAGTGAGCGATTATTGGTTGGCATCAATTTCACCACTGTAAATCTCCAAGTTTATGCAAAATTGCATACAACCCATCATTATTTCCAAGAGAAAACTGCTCACATGCATGGAAATCAGGATGATATCCATTGAAATACCTACACCATTAATGTGTGTAATTTGTAGAGCTCAAACAACCATCACAAGGCTAGATCAAAGTTTTGAATTCAGCTTTTTTATGCAATAAGGAGTTGGCATGTCTAATGTCGGATTAAGTCAAACATCTTTGAAAATCCCACATCACCATTTGGAAAGCCCAGTGGCCAATCATACACTTCCTAGCCAAAAAACATGCACATCACTAGCGGGCCCCCACCCACCACCTTATACCACCGAGCGAGGCCACACGTCACTATTTCACATACCTCACAACATTTTTGAAAGAATTATTTCAATCGTGCGAGGTTGGTGAGGGACGGTCATAATTAATCCCCATCAACCCCCATTATCATACAATGATCATCAATTAAGTAGCCTTTATTAGCAATGCTGGCAGATCTGGACCGGCCCCACATCACCGTACATGACAAGTGGAAGCATTTTTTACACCTTGCACAACCTTGGTAATTTCATCAAAAAATCCTACGAGGTCCGTGAGGAGCGATCAAGATTTGAATTCACCGATCTGACGATCCACAAATCTGCACATGAAACAAAGTTATTCATAACAAATGGACTGACTAGGCAAATGGGGGGGCGAACCTTAAGGCATGAAATTTATAGACTAAATTCTAAAAATTGGAAATACCCCGTCCAACATTAAGAAAAATTTATATTAATCCCGAACATGGAGAAACTGATGGGTTAGGTAAAGGGGCCGGTAAAAACATGACATAAAAGGCTATGTTAATGACTTAAGCGATTGACAACCCACAATGATAGGTCAACATGGAAATATAACGCAAGGGTTTTTTTGGTGAGAATAATTTTAAACAAGGGTAGAAAAACCCTAAACCCTGACATTAGACCCCCAGCATGAGAGAAAACCAGACAGGCCACAAAACCAAGCAAAATTTGTGACAAATTTAAAATTTCTATCAAGAATCATCCTTTTTTAGACATGGATTGCAAATAATGCAAAAAATTTAGAAGTCTTGGCCATTAACATTATTTTCTACTACAATGTCATCCAATGTATCATTGTCAATGTTCATATGTTCTTTCAAGTATTTAATATTATCATCATCCTCATCTTGACCTGCATCATCTTCATCATCATTTAAATTTGACTGTAGGCCATTTATATTGTTACCAAATGTATTTGGATCATTATTTTCTTTACCATCCATATTGTTGTCTTCCATAACACCATCTAACTTTGAATTGTTGTCTTCTTGTGCATGAACATAACCATCTTCAACATCATCATAGATTTCAATTTCTTTGATGTTCTCTAATCCCTCTCTCTCATTTTGTTCGCCATCATTGTTTTTCTCAATATCCACTAATGTTTGATCAAACACATACCTTAATCTTGGATCATAATGTATGACAAAAATCCATTTAGGGTCCAAAATATCTTCATGTAAAAATACCTGCACATGAATGACATACATATATTAGATGTATATTATAACAATTTTATTGATTAATAAACACATGTATATATTGGCAATAAACTATGAATTAATAGATTAATGATTACTACCACTTCTTGTTTGAGTTAAAGAAATACCTGATCATAATGAATTGGTAGAACATAAGGTTCCTTATCCTTTGGTAGGAAGCATGATGAATCTATTGAAAACAATCCACTATGGGTATCATTTCTTTGTATCCACTCAAATGCTTCATACCATCTACACTTAAAAATACAACATTTAAAAGAGTGGTAATCCAACTCAATAATTTATTGTATTTCTCCAACATATCGTAGATTCCCTTCAATTATATTCTTATCTTTTGAGCTTGATCGACTGGATTGCTTGAAGTCAACCATGATGCCACAGTTGAAGGATATTCTCTTTACATCTACACTTTCTACACAATAATCTCGACCATATGCCCACATTATTGGACATTTCCTCACCTGTGAAAGACAATTTATTTCAATGAAAACAAATACAATGATGAATATTAAAATAGTTAATAGTGTCAAAACTGTAAGGAAACAACATTTTTTAAAATTCCAATTGTACCTTTCTTTCACATCCTCTAGACATGTTGATTTCATCTTTTTTTATGTTTGAATCTATACCTGTATCTTCTATTTGATTTTGAATTTGTTTAGTATCCCATTCTAGTTTGCAATCTTTGCCCCATTACCCAAGAAGATCAGTGGGAGGTGGAGTATTCCTTGGGTTCAATCTCTTAAACTATCTCCTTGCTTCTAATACTTCTCTCTTTTTATCATATAGATGAATCCATTTTTTCATAAAGTACATGTAGTATACAATGAACTTGTCGAGTTTAACACTTTTTTCTACACCTATTACATGTCAACATGTTTATTTCAAACTCCAAATGTCATGTTGTTAATTTGACAAGTTAATTATATAGTAAATTAATGACTGCAAGAAAAACAACCACATTGATCATGAATTTACTTACTAATTTCTACTTTAACAACATTAGATTTTGTTTTTTCACCATCAATAATATTTGATGCTCATTCTTCATCCTAGACGTGTGGCCCATCTTCAAAATCCTTACCAAGGAATTCACACAAGAAGAAAAATGCTTCATTCAATACATACCATTCATCCATGCATTCCTCTGGATGTGCCTTTTCTCAGACATATCTTTTTAGAGTTTTCATATACCTCTCAAAGAAAAATATCCACCTTGTTGATATGACACCCACCAATTCAATGTCATTGACTAGGTGTATAATTAAATCAACTTGTAGGTCCATGAAACTTGTAGGGAGCTCCTTCTCAAATACACATACAATTTCTACAATTTCCTTCTTCCACTTTGGCACTTCACATTGATGGATCTCCTTGGAGGTCACCCACCTAATATAAGAATAGTAAATTAGTATGAATTTTTAGTCAAAAATTAAAATGCAATATAATATCTCTATGTCTCTCACAAATGAACATTTCATATAACCACGTACCTTGTAAATGTTGATAATCAACTTATGGCATTCTTTAAGTCAACTGTAAGATAGGAATCCCCCCTAATTTCCAATGGCATGATATGCTATCAAACACATTTATGAAAAGTTCATTAGTAATTTTTTCTCACACAACAAAATATCAAAATATATTTAGTACTTAATCAATGTTACCATTAAATGTTAAATGATGATATATAATACCTTCATAAAATTATGAAAATCATTAGTTTTAAATCTTGTGATATGTCCATCAATTGTAAAAGCTTTAGCCAATGATGACCCATAGCCAGTAGGTTTCCTTATTGAATGGATGACATTTTTTAGTTGGTCTAGCTCTTTTTTTTTAAAATCCATCGAGCTTTTGTATATGTTTCATTTTCCCTATTTGGCTGCAAAAATTTTCTATCAAATTTGGTACACGAAAGAGAAATATCCCTCCTTGAAGACAATGTGTCCTTCTCTTTGCCTGATATATGTTGAAATATAGAGCTTGGGACATTTTTGAATATGTGCATAGGATCTAATAGGTGAGATATTAATAGATCCTTCCAGTAAGGGAGCTCATAAAATATGGATTTCCTTTTCATTCCTTCTGGCTTATCAACTACAACTTGTTATGGTTCTTCAATTGAATCACCTTGATCAAAAAAATCCTCCCAAGCTTTCAATTCAACATCTTCATACCTCTTAAGCCAATCACCTAGACCTATAATCATGGGAGGGCCCCTATTTTCAACTTTTCCATCAAATTGATTCTTCAGGCGATTTCTAAAGCTATGATCTAGTGGTAGAAAAACCTTGTTGTTTGCATAAATAAATTTATGTAGATCTTTAGAATATTTCCCTTGAAAATTTTCTACACATCTTGGACATGCAAATATCTATTTTATTTGAAGCCCTGTAATTCAACAAGTAATTTTAATAAAATCAAAAAAATAGTATAAAACTAAGTATGAAAGTTGGGATATAAATAAATTATAAGTGTAAATATGTAAATATTTTATCTTACCAAAACAAATACCAAGTCTTGGGAAATCATGAATAGTCTAACATAGCACACCATACAACATGAAGGACCTATTTTATGGAGGACATGATATATCATACATTCTTATACCTTTCCATAAGTTGTATCTCATCAATAAAAGGTGAAAGATAAACATCCATGTTTTTAACTTGATGTTTTCCTGAAACAATAAGAGTCAGCATAAGGTGCTCCTTTCTAACACTCATCCATGGAGGAATATTGTATACTATCAATTTGACTGGCCAAACACTTTAGTTTGAGCTCAAGAAAGAGAATGGGCACACTCCATCCATTACAAGACCAAATCTGATACTACAAGGTTCATCTTTGAATTTTCTTAGCCATTTTTCCTCTATGTGTTTCATTGCTTTGGAGTTGGCCAGAATTTGCATAAATCCATCTTTACTCTTTTTTTTTTGCATTCCAGTCCATCAATTGTGCAAGTGACTTTCAAAAAAACATTCATTGAAGTCTAGGTATAATTGGCATGTGATGTAAAACCTTCTTTGGAACTGTAGGACCTTGTACATCTATACGATATCTCTTCTCTTTGCATATAAGGAATTCTACCTTGTTTTGATATTCATCTTTGTATAAAATGCAATCACTTTTACATGAATGAATTTTCTTATATTCAATCCCCAACTCAACCAACAACAAATGTTCCTCTTTGCAAGTTGATGGAAACACATTCTCTTCAGGGAATATTTTAGTTTTTAGTGCCCTATAAGATTGCTAGAGATTAAATAAATTAAATGTTTGACATATGATGAACATGTTTGATATGTCAATCTATACTAGGAATATTTATATATAATATATGGTTTTAAAATCCCCTTAAAGAAATATAAAAAAAATTGATGAATGTTTACGAATTATGTACACCAATTGACAATGCAAAGTAAGAAATAGATTTCAACTCACTTCAGTAGGGTAGTGAATCCTTTGTCTGACCAACCAAATAGTGACTTGATTTATAATAATATTAATGTGCATGCTAGTTTTGAGGTTCTACTTGCACCCAATTTGAACATTGGTGTCTTCGATGCTTGCTTGATGGAGTCTTTAAGGTTGTTATCATCAAAATTACGTTGGTGGTAATTACCCCTACTATCATTATTACTATCAACCATATGATCATTATTGTCATCATTGTTTCCATCTCCAAAGAAATCTATAAGAATTTCATTTAATCCTTCTTCATGTAGTGCATTTTCACTACCATGATCATCATCATTAAGGCTAGGTGGCATGTCATTAGTGTATGCAGATCTCATCAACTCTTCAAATTTCTCAGGTGGTAGTCTTTTCTTCAATCTTGCTCATTTCACCCTAGTATGGTTTAAAGGATGGTTTGGATCATCCTGTCCAAATCTTAATAACCTAGTTGGATCTTGGGTATCAATATGTGTCTCATAAACATCTTCTACCTATCAACAAATGAAAGCATTATTTAATGTTTGGAAATAATTGGATAAATCATAAATGTATCAATTTCAAAGAAATATAATCAAATATGGCTTAAAAAATAAAAATAAAAATTGTATGAACATATATACATCAATTGAGTAATGGAACATTATTTATAGACTACCTTTTTTATACAATAATTTAAATAAAACCCAATTTTGACAACATAATTTATAAAACATCAATCCACACTCATTTATTATTCTTTGGTTCTCTACCCTTATGAACATCCTTAGGGAGACCTTGCTCTTCCCTTTTCATTTGTGCAGGAGTGCATTTTAAGAAGGGGTAATCAATCAATAACTCATCCTCAATGGTAAGGTCCATAATAGCCTCAACCATTCTCAATCTATCAACCTCTCTTTCCATATCTCCATCTTTATCATTTATAACCTTAACAAATTGATAATTTAGTCTTACAATAGGGTCCCTTCCCTTACTACTATTTATAAATCTTGCAATATTTTTGTATGTGTATGCACATCCATCTATATACATAAGATGACCTCTATTAATTTATTTTCCACTTTCCAATTCAAGATGATGTGTATACATATTAAAATTTAGACCATATGCTGACATGCTAGGCTTATATTTCGCTAGCCTTCTCCATTCACCACTGTAATATGATGGACCATAATATGGAATTAATCTCCTAGTGGTTTTTTCTGAATTGTTTTTATGTTTAGATCCCACAGGTACATTTTGGATAATAAAGAGTCCTAGCTTCACTCCTGTAAGATAGGGGGACCAACCATTCCAAGGACCTAGGTCATGAAAGGTTGAGAGTAGTATGGCTAACCTAACTTATCTCAGTTTAAAGGAGTGTTAGGATAGGCAAGATGAGAATGATGAGGACTGTGGGGTCCTTTGATCACTCTACAAACCCATGAGTTGAAAGGAGACTAGGCAAGTCAGTTTTTAGGTTTGATTGTATGTCTCAGATAGCTCTCTATCAGAGGATAGAAGCACAGTTATGGGAATACAGCATAGCGCACTAGAATATCTTAGGTGTGTGAGCGTCCATATGGCCAGAAAACCATGGAGATAAGGTCTGACCTTTGAGAAACGGACTAACAGCCTAGTTAAGCATTCCTAAAGGTGAAGAATAACACTATGAAATATGAAACATAAAGATGAATATGATAAAGGAAGTATATTACCACAAGGGTGACGAAGATGATCTCACACAATAACCTTTTTGCCAGCTTGCTCCAAGATCTCTCCACCTACACACAGAAAAGAGGGAAAATGTTGGGTGGTTGTTTAGGGGTCTACCTCAGTCAGAACCTCATTTTGGTGTTTCCACCTCCATGGATAACCAAGTTTGAAATGATATATAAAAAATGTGATAAAGAAGGAAATACAAGCAAAGTACACAAAACACTACAAAACAGTAATGTGCTAACTCAACCGAGTAATAGAGAAGATGAATGAGGACCTTAACACCTCCGTCCAAAGCACTCAAGGCTAGTGGGGGAGAAAGATGAGAGGAAATCAAGCCTCTACTACAATGGAGTCATCCTATACTTGCTCTATTGAAGTGATGGAGTGATGGATTGTTGCTGCAATGCTTGATGTGAATACTCAAAGCTTGTGGATGAGTGAATGAAGTTGTGAAGAGATTTTTAGAGATCAACCAACCTTTAGATGAATGAATGAGAGGTAAATTTGAAGAAGAAATATGAAGAAATGACCATATTCAAGTTGGCCAGCCAAAGGGAGGTGTTACACTTCAACTTCCAATAGGAACTGTAACATCTCTGTAAACTCCAGCCACAGGAATCTACCAAGGATGTAAGTGTGTCATGTGGATGTCTATGTGTTGCGTGGTCATCCCCAATAGAAATGCCTCTACCAACACACAAAATATGCACCAAATGGATGGGAACATCGATCTTATGTGGAATTAAGCCTCTGCATTTGGTCTTCTAAAGTGGAGAGGGGTGAAATGGGAAATTGCATTAGGGATGCAAATTCTCTCCTATAAATTTTCCCCCCACTTTAGCGAGCACGAATACTGATGAGTGTTTCAATAAATTAGATTGAATAAGTAGTAGGGTTAGGAAAGTATACCTGAACCACTGAGGAAGCAAAGCACGGTCTGGCAAACCTGAAAGTGTAGGACGGGAAAGGACTTCATAGCTCTGCAGAACTATAAAGTTGAAGAATGAAAGCACCTCACAAGCCCACAGACCTGCAAGGGAGGTATCCTTCAAGAACTGTCACATGAAGGAAACTAGAAAGAGTGCCTTGCAGACTCGCATACCTACAAGGAAAGGTATCTCCAAAGAACTCTCACATGAGGGAGACCAAGCAAAGGGGACTCCATAGAGTCAAGAATAGAAACATTTTTACCCATAGATAGAACACGTCAGGAAGTGGTTGTGCAGGCCAGTGAATAGACACTCATGCAGACCATCGCCAAGTTGGAATAATTTCATAGGGGTCCCTCGAGAACCCTTCAAAATGAAGATGGGTCCACTCAAGGGATGCATTGTTTGAAGAGTAAAGTCTAGTCAGGCTACCCCTAAGCTAGACGCAAGGACGTGAATTAGGTCTAGTTGGGCTTCCCTCGAGATAGATGAGAAGATGTGAAACCAATCTAGTCGGGATACCCTTGAGCTAGACACCATAGAACTCATTAGGGATAGAAACTTTTGAAGGGCTCCCTCAGGAACCTAATGTAAAGAGAAAAGGGTCCACTCAAGGGATGCACTGTCTGAGAGTTGATGCCTTTTTTCCTAAATTGATTCATCATCAAGGAATCCTTCTAAAATATTTTCACCTTATCAAAGAAATCGAAAGGAAGGATATGCTCCCATGCGAGGGGAAGATCAAATTTTTTCCCGCTTCGGAGGAAGGTTTCCAAGTCCTTTCTTTGCGAATTCGTGATGAAAGAAACATGTTTCATTAGGGTTTCAAGTTGTGAAAGTAATTCTAACAAAGAAGTATGTAAAGGGTCTTGAGAGAAGATTCCTTTGGAAATTAATTCATTTTCTAAAGACCAAGTTGTGTAGGAGTGGCATTGTCGCACATGAAAGGGACAACTCAAACAAAGAAGAGAGAGAGAGATAAAGAGAAAGCAAAAGAAAAGAGAACATGAATAAAGGGCACAGGGGGATCTAGTTTCATGGGGTCAGATCTGTCTTTATTTATGAATAGTAGGTAACCATGGTGCAAGGTGAAATATCATCAATCCCCAACCAGATCAGGAAGAATGCATGGAAGAAAAAGTAAAAATAAAAAAATTGGGTCAACATGGAAGGAAGCCTAAATGCCCCCAATGCTTTGCATAATCCTTGATTTCTAAAAGTCAATCACAAAAATAGAAGAATAATGATACAAACTAAAGAATTTTTACAACACAAATTCCATACCTATGTCCAAGCACCAACAGGGGTGACAAGGGTTATCAAGGCACACATAACACGATCACGGGGGAAGCACATCACAACACACACATCTAATCTAAAGATTAAGAAGGGGTCTCCCCCTAATACTGGTCAACCAAGAGGTCATTAGCTTCCCACTCTATATCATCATAGGGGGAAGGATGATGATCCTGCAATAGTGTAATGTTAAGGGGAGGAGCTTTTGATCCTCCCGCAACAAGGGCTAAGGTAGAGGGACCTGTGAGGTCTCCATCGCTAAACTATTATGGGTCTAAGGTCAATGACTTTGCTAAGATCACTGACAAGGTCGAAACTTCATCCACTAAGTTAAACATGCACTTAACGGGAGTGCCATTGTTTACCTCAATGAACAAAGGATTTTGTGCCTGAGGTTCACTGCTAAGCTCATTGAGTGATTCACGAGCGATGAAAAACTCAGGGAGGCCGGGGCTGGTTCTGTCACTAAGACATAACAATTCAACACGGAACCACCTTTCAGAGAAGGTGGGATCCTCTTACATCCTTTGTTATTGGAGAGACCATTCTCCACCTTTTTCTTCATCAAAGGAGGTGAGCTCCCCACAGACGAAGCAAGAAGGGTAGAGGGATATGAGGAAAGAATCGTAGTAGATACAACCATAGTGTTAATCATATCTACGGGCTTTGGGAAAGGTGTGACATCTAGAATGGATGTCAATGAAGGTGGCTCCATGGAAGGAGCGATGAACACCTCCACCTTTCCAGGCACATGTGTGCTCACAATAGAAGCCGAAATCAATACAAAGCTAGTTTAAATAGAAGGGAAAGAGGAGGACATGATAGGAGGTCTTGATACAAGAGCGGTCATCTCTTCTTATTTCCTTTGTAAGGTGGATTTCTCAACCATAAGATCCTTTCCCCAGTGCTTGCGCTTGCATGCAAGGAAATTTTTGCAGCTCTTCGAACCAAAAGTCAGAGTTTGCAAAGGAATGGAGGGATCTTGCTCAGCCATGGGAGTGTCCTCCATAGTTGTTCCAGTGGAGGGATAGACTCCTAGATGGGCATAGGAGGAGCAAGTTCAGAAGTGGTAGGGGGAATCGACTCCAACACCTTAGCAGCAGGCCTCTTCCCATTCACGAGAACCATAAGAGGTCATGGGGAAAATTCTCTTTGCAAGCCTTTCTTTCTACCATATAAGTAGTACCAAGGTCTAGGAGACCCATTAGGGAGATCTGATATCCTGATCTTGGGTCTACGCCAAGCAAGCATCATTGAACTCACTGGGTAAAGACCAGGCTTATTCATCCAATACTCCTCCCAAGAAAGGGGAGTAAACGAGGCACCCTGAGAAGGAGCAAGCTTCTCCTTTCCCTTTCAGGAGGAGGAGGCAATTGGCTACTCTACTACAAGCATAGTCAACTTTGGCTATCCCTTGCCTCTAATTTTATACTTCATATAGTTCTTATAAAGTACATTTTTTCTTGGAGGGAGCAAATCAACTGGAGTGGTCCAAAAGTGATCCAACAAATATCCCCCACGAGATACCATAGGTTGGTACCTAGTATCATGCACCACATGCACAACACCTTCATTGGAAAACTTAAGACACTTATGAATTACAAAGGTGATCCTATTCATGGAGGCTAGCCAAGGTATACCTAGCTTCACCCAGAATAGGTCCAACTCAAGAATGATATCAAAAACTGTGTCTATGTTCCTAGGTCCAACTAGCATGAACAATGTTATGGATCCATAGGGTTTAAGAGAAAGACCATCATGCATATGGATTATGGATTTTTTTTTTCATATTCCTCCCTTTGCGGGGAGTTTAAAAATAGTGTCTCCTTTGTGATGACATTCAGTCTACTCACGAGGTTGAATAAGACCCCTGTCACAATGTTACCACTGAGGTGAGTGGGAATATAAATTGGAGAAGGTTTGTCATTTGTTGGTACATCTTGTGAAGTGAATGTTATATCAAAAAAACTGGTTGCAAGATGAGAAGAAGGAGTAACAATAACCATGTTAACGTACACTTCAGGATGGGAAATAGAATCAGAGGGATCGATAATCATGTTAGAAGAATGTGATAGAAATGGGTCCATGTATATCTACAATTCACTATTAGCTTTTGCCATTGATTTTTTTATATTTTTTTTGCTTCCATCAAGATGAATAGTACTATCCTCGATGTGATCATGTATCTCATGATGCAGATGCATGTAATGTTCAATATTGTGTTTGTTAACTCAATGGTATTTATAATAGGTATTTGCTTCATACCATCTAGGATATGGTTCCATAACTAGTTTTGGAGTTGACAAGTTAAAGATCTTATCTTTCAACAACTTCTATAAGATGGAAGAATAATATTTTGATAACTTTGTGAATGTTCAATCATGTCTAAGGCCGTTGTTAACCACAGTAGTTACTACATTCACAATAGCCTTTCCCTTTCTAGAGATTGATATAATGGACTTCCCTTTAGGATAGGATTGCCAGGAAATCCCCTGAACTGAACCATCTTCTGTTGATACTCTCGTAAGGCTGCACACAAATGTGTGAAAGAAGGCTATTTCATAAGGGAAAACTTCTCTTGCCAAGGCCTTGGTAATTTCCCTATGAACACCTTCTACACTTCAGAGTTAGGTAATGGGTATGAGATTTTTTAAAAGAGAACTTGATATCATGCTATAAAGTTGGTAATCTTCTCATTATCCCCTTGCTTACATCAAACAATGTCAGAGAAGGTCATATTAGGTCTGATGTTGGCTTGGAAATGTCGTAGGAATTGGTTCACAAGCTGATTGAATATAAAGATGGAATTATCGGGCAAGGAATAGTACCACTCGAGTGTTGTGTCCTTAAGAGATCGAGGGAATAGTTTTTCCATCAATGCATTATGATGGAAGAAGTCTATACATAAGGCATTAAATGCAGACACATATGTTTGTGGGTCCCCTTTACCACTGTATTTCTTAAATTTAGGAATCTTCATCCCTTTTTGGAAAGGAGTGTTTAGAATTGCTACCGACAATGGGCTATATCAAAAGAAGGGCTGGAAAATAGGCTGGAAAAAATCTTGGGAAAGGTTTTCTAGTTGGTTTTGCATCTTCCCCATATTCTAAAGAAGGGTGTTCAGAAGAGGGTCATTAGAAGGGATAGGACCAATGGAGCCACAACTAATGCCACCGCTTGGACCACTATCGTGACTACTACCAGAGCCACCACCAATTCCATCACCACCAGTGTGACCTCTGCCAAATCCACCAACACTTCCAAAGCCTACCATGACCTCCACCAGAACCAATTCTAGTAGTACCACCTCTGCCGCTAAAGCTAGCACCACCAAAGCCTCCACCAATCATCCCGCCAGATCCTCCACCACTGGAGACAATAGAAGGGGTGAAGTGAAAACCCAGAGGGTTTATATTTACTTTAATAGTTTCAAAAAATTTAGAAACAACAGGCATGCTGACTAGAGGGACCGTGTTAGCCATGTACATAGATGGAGGAACAGATACCTCTAGCTATCTCTCATGTTCTTCGAAGAGGCCACATCGCATCATGTTACTATGGTTTGAGGGGGTGCACACTTTGACCAGACCATTGATACTAGCCAATAGTTCTATGCATGTTTGATATTTTCCTACCATATAATTTATTTCAGTAATAACTTTAGCAGCCCTAGCCAGCTTCGGATTTTTCTCTACGTGATTTTCCAAGGCACCCAACCCCTTGCTTAGAGGAGTGATATATTCAGATGGGATGTGAATAGCTTCATTCTCATCTATGGAAGATGATGTAGGCGACATAAGAGGGGTAGGGACGTGATCATTTTCATCAAAGAATCTAAACTCGCCTCGTGACACCTACTCCTGCATAGACAGGACAACCGTAGAACTAGAGAAAATACCGGTAGTGAAACTAGAAGATGTAGGATTTGATAAATGCAAATCCATAGCTCACCAAGAACACCTACATGCAAAATACCTAATGCTGAATGGAGACCAAAGAGACAGAAGCAAGGGTTTGGAAAATCTCAGCGGAGTGAGAGCAGAATTGTTATTTCCCAAAAAGATTAATTACAATAATTACAAAAGCGGCATATAAGGTGAGAAACCCTAAAGCTGGAGAAAGCTAGGTTTGTGCATTTAATAATTAAAAAACATATTAATTATAATGCACCTATAAATGACAAGCTTAAGTGAATAGAATAATACTTAGCATTAATAATTAAACCAAAGTGATTTAATTATAAAGGAAAATGAACTATTACTCTACCACCCCCCCTTAAGCGAAGCTCAGGAGGAAGCAAACCTAGCACAGCTAAGAAAGAAGGAAAAAATGGGTCCCGGCAACAAGGCCAGATCAGGTACCCAACTACAAAGAAATCTCTATAAAACGGGGAAATAGAGAAAACCCAGTGGGAAAAAACTCTACCCCAAAAAGAGATACAACAACATGCTGAAAAAAAACATGAAGGAAGGAAGGCCTCAACAAGACCCCCCAAGGACAACTTCCGTCACCCCAAGCATAGAACGCAACTGAAGATAGCGCGAAGATGCAAAAGGTTTGGTGAAGATGTCAGCAACCTGCGCGTCAGTGGGGATGTACTCCAAAGAGAGAACACCATCCTGAATCTGTTGATGGATGAAATGCATATGAAGCTCAATGAGTTTAGTGCGTTGATGCTCCACCGGGTTATGGGAAATGTGAATAGCACTCTGATTATCGCACCACAGAACAGTGGGACGATCAGGAGGAAACCCAAACTTAGTCATCAATTGTCGAAGCCACAAAATCTTCTGACTAGCATGCACTGCCGCTCTATACTCAGCCTCTGTAGATGAAAGTGCGCGAGCATTCTCCTTCTTGCACGACCATGTGATAGGACCAGAGCCAAGGCAAAATACAAATCCAGAAGTAGACTTGCGATCATCAACATCACCAGCCCAATCTGAGTCAGTGTAGCCAACAATGTGAGGAGCCCCTGATGTGTAATGAATGCCATACATAAGTGTGCCCTGAATGTATCTCAAAATGCGCTTGGCAGCTTGCCAATGACTCTCATGAGGCTCGTGAGAGAACTGAGAGACTAGACCAACTGCAAAGGAGAGATTAGGACGAGTGTGTGTCAGGTACAACAAACTACCAACCAATTGCTGATACAATGTAGGATTCACTGAAGGCGAAGTGCAAGAGGTAGACAAAGTAACACCCGACTGAAAAGGTGTGGGAGCAGGCTTACAAGCAAGCATATCAAAGTGCTGAAGCATGTCAAGAGCATACTTCTGCTGGTAAACAAAGATCCCAGCAGGTGACTGAACAATTTGCAGACCCAAAAAGAAGTGTAATAGACCCAGGTCTGTCATCTCAAACTGCTCCATCAATGCGCGTTGAACATCCTGAATCATAGAAGATGAGCTACCTGTGATGAGAAGATCATCGAAATATAGCACAAGGATCAAAACCTCATCCTCAAGATGTTGAATGTAGACTGTAGGATCAAAATGACAACGTGTGAATCCTGTAGAAAGCAGAAAGGAGTCCATCTTCTCATACCAAGCCCGAGGGGCCAGTTTGAGACCATACAAAGAACGTCGAAGTCTGCAAACCAAGGAGGAATCCTGCACAAATCCCTGAGGCTGCTCCATGTAAATCTCCTCACTAAGATCACCGTGCAAGAAAGCACTCTTCACATCCATCTGAAAAATGGGCCATCCCTGAGAAGCCGCGAGGGATAAGACAAGGTGAATAGAGTTCATCTTGGCGACAAGGGCAAATGTCTCAGTGTAATCAATACCCTCAACCTATGAAAAACCCTTCGCAATAAGACGTGCCTTGTACTTATCAATAAAACCATCATCAGCAAACTTAGTACGATACAACCACTTGCATCGCACTAACTTTCTTCCCTTAGGAAGAGAACAAAGATCCCAAGTATGATTATTCATCAAAGAAGAATACTCCTCCTCCATAGCACTATCCCACTCAGTATGTCCTGTCGCTGCCCCAAATGTCTGAGGATCACCACAAATAGCATGACTCAGAAGACTAGAACCCGCAATATGAGACCGGGTGCGACGGGAAGTGGAAGGGTCACCAGCCAGAGATCCTGCAGCATCAACTATAACACGAGCCCATCTAGGCATCTGTGGAGGATCTTGTGGTGGAGGTAAATGGGGATCACTAAGATCATCATCCTCATCATCCTGAAACAAAGTTGGAAGAGAGGAGGGAGTAGTGGTAAGTGAAGTAGACTCTGGAAGCGGGGTATCTACTGCAAGAAGGCGCTCATCAAACTGGACATCCCGTCGAAACAAGACCTCTCTCAAATCAGGTTCAAACAACCTGTATGCCTTAACATCCTCGCAATAGCCAACAAAAATGAGGTGTCGGCTCTTCCGCTCCATTGCTCTCCTCTGAGCGTCAGGCATAAATTCCCATGCTTCACTACCAAAAACTCAGAATGAAGATATATCGGGCTTGACATGAGACCACGCCTCCTCAGGAGTCATATGTTGAACTGCCTTGTGAGGCATCCGATTCTGAATATAGTTGGCACAATTGATTGCCTCTACCCAAAAAGACGAATCCATGGACCTAGACTGTATCATACAATTAGCCATCTCCCGAAGTGTTCTGTTCTTTCTCTTTGCCACACCATTCTGCTGAGGGGTGTAGGGCACTGAAAACTGATGCTGAAGACCATGTTCAGAGCAAAAATCCCTGAAATTTTGGTTCACATACTCCCCCCCATAATCTGTACGTATCCAACGAATAGAAAGACCAGATTGCTTCTCCAAAAATGTCTTAAAGACTCGAAATAAGTCAAATACATCAGACTTGTACTTTAAAAAGTACACCCATGTGCGCCTGGAGAAGTCATCAATGAAAGTAAGCACATATCTGGCACCGAAAAAAGAAGGAGTAGGAAATGACATGAGGTCACTATGAATCAACTCTAATGGTGTCAAAGCACGAGTAGCTCGTCCCTGAGGAAAAGGATCCCTATGTTGTTTGCCAAGAACACAACCCTGACAAACCCCATCAGTGCAAGTAATGTGTGGAAGCCCAAGAACAAGTGCCTGTGTGCTCATCTACTGAAGATATCTGTAATTGACATGGCCCAAACGCTCATGCCAAAGTCTGCTGACTGAATCTGCATGTGCTATAAGACAGGAACCTGTGCCAACAAAAGACTCAAATCCATCAAATCTGTATAGTCGGGATGCAGTGTCAACACTCCCAGTAGCCACAATCATATTAGAATCATGTAAGTCCCGAATAACCACATCATGTGGTGAGAACTCAACTGTCTTACCAGAGCCAGAGTGACAAATCTAATAGATAGATAGTAGGTTCGTCGAAATGTCAGGACAAAGAAAACATCCTGAAGAGAACCCCCAGCCAATGCAACAGAACCAGAACCCAAAATAGAAAAATGAGATGAGTTCCCAATAGCAATCTATGAAGTAGCACAAGGAGCAAGTGAGGTGACCAACTGCTGAGTGTGATTCATGTGGTGAGAGGCACCGGAATCAAGAATCCAGGTGGGCCTAGAAGTCATAGCTTGTGCAGTAAGAGCATGACCTTTCCCTATAGGGGAGGATGTGGATTAAGGAGCTGAAATGTGATGCTCTTGCATGGCTTCCTCTAAAGCCCCCAAACATTTCCAACACCGAGAAATGGGATGTCCTTCCTTTCCACAAAAGCTATAGGTCTCAACTAATTTCTTCTTAGTCTTGGAGGTAGACTCAGTAGACTTCGAAGAAGATTTACCCTTGGAAGGGTTAGCTGGAGGTTTTAAATCAGTTTTCTGTGCAGGTTTGGAGGAAGACTCATTGCCTGCGGAATCTTTCTTCAATTTGTTTTTCTGTTTTGGTTTCCCCTATGAAGACTAAGCAACCAATGCTTGGCTAGAAGAGCCAGAAGCATCCATTTGTTGGATCTTTTCCTGTTCCTGTGTCAACCGATCACATAATGTCTCAAAAGAAGGCATGGTGTGTCTAGCACCCAAAGCATCCATGGTGGAGTAGAAAGTGGAAGAGAAGATCTGATACTGTCCTCGCAACTTTGAGAGTATCAAGAAGATACACTCGTCATCTGTCTTGGTTTTCTCACATCCCTACAAAACTGAGCGCAGAGACTTGAACTTCATCAAGAAGTCCTCAATGGTGGGAAAGCCGGTAGGTGTCAAAGTAGTCAGCTCTGCATCAATCTGTAGTGCCCAGAATTCATTGACAGTGCCAAACAAATCTGAAAACTTGCCCCAAATGGCCCTAGGAGTGGTCAAACCATCCAAGTGAAAGAGGAGACTGTCGGAAATGTTCAGTACAATCAAGCCCATGGCTTCATCCATTTTATTCCTGTGCTGAAGAATCTCAAAAGGACGTTGTAGGACAGGTTGATGTTCATCTAGGCATGACCATAAGCCACGTGACATGAGTAGCCTGGTCATGTGTGCTTTCCAGGTGTGGTAATTGTGCGGTGTCAGCCGAGCCACAGAGGGGTCTGACATTGAGAGAAGAAAAAGATAGAAGTAGAAGGGTCATTTTCTGAAAGTAAATGACAAAAAGCAAAAGTACCCCCCCACAATGTATGATTCTAACCCTCGTACAACAAATAAACAAATACTGAAAGTACAAAAAATGAGGAAAAAACCTGAACGCCAGATGCAGAGAGATAAGAAAATAAAGCCTCTACTTTGATGCCAAAAAATAGTGTTCAAATGGCCGAATCAGCAAACAAGACCATCATAGTCACGTCCGGATCGGAAACACCTTTTTGACGATATTTCATTTTTCGAAAACGGACACCGTATGCCCAAGATACGGCCAAAAAACCACAGGTACCCCCTAAAAATGAGCTCTCTGGAAAAGACCAGTCACTGGAAATAATTTGACGGCTGTATGGACGACACTGGCGGCGACACCGATAGAGGTGGCGATCGAGCGGAGTGGCAGTGGCGGCCGAGCGGCTGGGCGGCGGTGGCGGGCCCCGGTGGCAGCTCGGTGGCCGCAGGGTGGCGCGTAGGCCAGCGGCGGCACGGGCTGGCAGCACCCAAACTTTGTAAAAAAATTGATTTTTTTTTAAATTTTTTTGAGTTTTTTTTTCAATTTTTGAGCCCGTACAGCCCTGGTAGGCCAAAAAAATTTGCCTGTGGTCACTGTGGCCAAAATAGTCGAAGTTTATATCAATTTTGACTCTCCCAGACCTTCTGAACGCGATGGTGGAGTCCTTTTTTGCTCAAACGGCTCTAGAAAATAGCGCCTCCTTCAAAGTGATAGAAAAACCCCATAGAAGTTGTGGTTGTCGTCTTCGAATCGTGGCCTCAAACACCTTCAAACCAGGCAGCGACAGGGTGGCTCTGATACCATGTAGGATTTGATAAATGCAAATCCACAGCTCGCCAAGAACACTTGCATGCAAAATACCTAATGCTGAATGGAGACCAAAGAGACAGAAGCAAGGGTTTGGAAAATCTCAGCGGAGTGAGAAGAATTATTATTTCCCAAAAAGATTAATTACAATAATTACAAAAGCAGCATATAAGGTGAGAAACCCTAAAGCCGGAGAAAGCTAGGTTTGTGCATTTAATAATTAATAAACATATTAATTATAATGCACCTACAAATGACAAGCTTAAGTGAATAGAATAATAGTTAGCATCAATAATTAAACCAAAGTGATTTAATTATAAAGGCAAATGAACTATTACTCTAACAGAAGATACCTTGATCTTCTCCATCAGAAGGTGTCATAGACTTCTCTTGAAAATATACCCAGAGGTCATGGACTAGGTTATGATGCTCATAAACTTTCACAACACACAGGAGTGCAACGATCAAAGGGTAGAAGAGAAAAAGCTCAGAACATCCACAAATGAAAAGACATTGGTTCATGTTGGGTTCACCAAAAATGTAAGAGAGGAGGACCAAACACTTAAAGGCCCTAGGTCACGAAAGGCTGAGAGCAGTATGGAATCCCTAACTTACCTCAGTTTAAAGGAGTGTTAGGATAAGCGGGATGAGAATGATGAGGACTGTGGGGGTCCTTCGATCACTCTACAAACTCATGAGTTGAAAGGAGACTAGGTGAGTTAGTTTTTAGGGTTGATTCTATGTCTCGAATAGATCTCTATTGGAGGAAAAAAGTGCAGTTATAGGATGATAGTGGGGCATGCTAGTGTCTCTCAGGTGCGCTGGCATCTATATAGACAAAAAACCAGGGAGACAAGGTTTGACCTCTAAGAAATAGACTAACATCCTAGTTAAGTGTTCCTAAAGGTGAAAAATAACACTATGAAATATGAAACATAAAGACAAATGTGATAAAGGAAGTATATTACCACAAGGGTGATGAATATGATCTCACACAATAACCTTTTCACCAACTTGCTTCAAGATCTTGCCACCTGCACACAAAAAAGATGAAAAATGTTGGGGGGCTATTTAGGGGTCTGCCTCAGTTAGACCCCCATTTTTGTGTTTCCACCTCCATGGATAGCCAAGTTTACAACGATGTAGAAACAATGCAATAAAGAAGGAAATACAAGAAAAGTACACAAAATAGTATTGTGCTAACTCAACCAAGTAATAGATAAGATGAATGAGGAGCTTACCACCTTCGTCCAAAGCACTCAAGGCTAGTGGAGGAGAAATATGAGAGGAACTCAAGCCTCTGTTGCAATGGAGTCATCCTACGCTTGCTTTATTGAAGTGATGGAGTGATGGATTGTTGCTATAATGCTTGATGTGAATTCTTGAAGCTTGTGGATGAGTGAATGAATTTGTGAATATATTTCTAGAGATCAACCAGCCTTCAAATGAATGTATGAGAGGTGAATATGAAGAAGAAAGGTGAAGAAATAGCCATATTCGAGTTGGCTAGCCAAAGGGAGGCATTACACATTGACTTCCAATAGGAAGTGTAACGTCTCTACAGACTCTAGCTGTAGGAATATTTAAGGGATGTAAGCACATTATGTAGACATCTGCACATTGTGTGGGCATCCCTGACATAAACGCCTCGACCAACACAAAAAATAGGCGCTAAGTGGATGGGAACATCGAGCTTGTGTGGAATTAAGCCTCCACCTTTGGTTTTATAAAGTAGAGAGGTTTAAAAGGGGAAATTTCATTAGGGGTGTGAATTCACTCCTATACAACTCGATGAATATTGGATGGTCATATCATGTATCTATATCCCCAAAATTGAAACACCTCATACAATCTAGGTAGTTGATGATCACTAGGCCAAGTGCAATATAGTCGACGATCAAATTTCTATTTGTAAATTGATCTCAAACTCAGGGTCAATTCATCATCTCCATCACATTCATTCTCATAGGGTATGTAGTCCTCCTTCCCCCTGTCTTTAATCAAATTATGCATCTTTAATCTGGTTCTTGTTTTGTGACTTGTTTTCATCAATTCCTCATTTTTAGATTTGGTATATTGGCACATATTTTTGTTAGATGTATCATTTGATAAATGATCATTGCCCTCTAGGCTATAATTCGTTGATCCAAGAAACTTTAAACCAAGAACTTTATCTTGCAAGTATCCATTAAGAAAAAAATTAGTTATTTAAATAAAATAAAACAATGTTTAAACGAAGTATACTTGTTATTTATATCAAATTGGAAAATTCCTTACCACAATTCCTATTGGATTTGAATCGATTATAGGAGGCATACTACCGGCTGGAAGCTCATCATATATGTAATATCTTTGTACAATTTCTCATTTGAATTTTTTCTTTCCATGACATATAAAACATCCACAAGAAATAATTTTCTCAAAGTATTCATCCCATGTACTATAGTCCTAACAAACCTCTTGTTCATTGCAATCATTTGTTGTGTTTGTAAGATCCATTGTAATATCATCTTCCACCCATTGTTTTTTATGTGATTTAACAGTTTTAGGTCCACGTCCATGTACATATCTTCTTCTTTTTCTAATTGAACGCTCAGTCTCTACATTTGCTCCAATCTCCATCTAAAATAATCAACATGTATTAATCTATGTCAAGATTGGATAATACATTATAAATTTCAATAATACTGTGAAAAAAGATGGATGTATCATAAAATGCCATCATATCATTTTTTTGTAAGTTAATTCCAAATTTGAGTACCTAATGTCTCACTTCATTCATTGTGTCCTCATTTCATATGACATGATATCTTTCCATGGCCTCGTCTCACCCCTATAATACACAACATAGTAAATAATTTTTAGTACACCAATTATATCATTTCAACGAATATGCTATCCAACACAAAACCTCACTTTATTCATGTATTTGACATATTGATATCATGTTTTGGCCATCTTAATTTTCAAACTTTTCCCTTGACTTTAAAGGCCTCATGGACAAAAAAATGAATTTATCTCCTCTATGTTGTAGCATTTGTGAATTCATAAACACCTTCCTCCTTTGGTCGAGGTTGCTTTCTCTTCTTACCTCTATTGTATCTGCAGATTTTGTTGTCATATCTATTTCCACCCACTTTCCTCTATGTGATTTAGTATATCTACATCATCCACATCCTCTCTCCATGGCCTCCTCTCAATCCTATAATACATAACAATGACAATAGTAACATAAAATTATCTTGTTAATATGCTCACTTTTCATTAAGACACACTATAAAAAATAAAATAGGACATTGCAACATTTTTCTCTTCACAAAAATTTTACATGTGGAATGTTGACAACTAGAGCTCAAATCTCTCTAGGAAGCATGCAATACACATAGGTTGTTGATGTAATGTCAATGTCACATGATAAGGATTTAGTTCTCATGGATGGTTTTTCATAATTCCCCAATAAGCCCTATATCTAAGATGATAGTAATGAATTAGGGTTTGTCCTTTTATACAAATCTGTAACATGCAATTTGAAATATTTCACACTTTAGATGACTCATCTAGTTGTATAGGGGTCATTTCTGAGTTCACAAATCTAACCTCTATTAATTTTCTACCCACAAAATTGACATGGGATAAGGAATAGATAAAATAGGGAACCATGATTTCTCCCTTGGAACATATGAAGATCAAGTCAATTTAGGATCAACTTATTAATCAACTTCCAAGAAAAATAAATCATTTTGCACTGCTAGGCACTAAATTAGGTAGACTTTGCGCAACCTTTTGCACCCCAAACAAATTAAATTTAGGGATGAAAGGAGGTGCTAAATTAGGCACACTTTATGCTACCTTTTGCACCCCAAAGATATTACATTTAGGGTTGAAAGGCAGCGCTAAAGTCAACATTAACTACAATGACTATACCAATGAGTAGTGAATCAAGAACAAAATTTAAAACTTCCCATGTCAAGGAAGAGATGACGGGAGATAAACGCCATGTGAAGGAAGAGAAGAGAAAAAAGGAAAAATTAGCATGAAGGAGGGCTACAAGCAAGTAGATCAGAATATTGATTAGTTTGCAACACCATAGGTAGGGTTACAGTTTGTTTTTTTTGTTCCCACAAATATTTTTGTTTGGATTAAATGGAGAGGATTGTCAAGAAAGGGTTGTGAATATTGTTTTTTTACACATGAATCATTCAAGTCTCATGTGGTTACAAAGGAGGAGGGTAAAATTGTAGAAATTGCATTATTTCCTCTACATCTGAGAGCAATGAATGCGTTTTTGAAACCCTAATGCCCTAGTTCATTTATCATTCCCATCCCAAGCTTTCGGTTTTTGGTTCGATTTCTCAGACCTTCCTTCCATACCTTTCTCGCTTCGTTCCTAGAAACGCAATCAAGTTCTTTCAAGACAATTTGTTAAACTTCATTCGACCCACTATATCCAAGTCCCATGGGAACAAAGGTTGGTCAAGACAATACGAGGAGATAGGTCTTTTGAGACAATAGCTAAATAATAGATCATTTCCTCAAATTTGTGAGACCTTCGGGCTTAAATTATCTATTACTAATTTTCACTTATTCTTTTACAGAAAAATGATCTCATGGTTTTGAATTGATTGTGCATACACATTCATTTTATTTCTAATCAGCAGATGCAACTCGAGCATGGGACCTATATGCGTTAACTCTCAATAAAACCACACTTTGTGCCCTTTTTATCCCCCAAATATTATCATTCTATAAAAGTGTGCAAGCATTGATTTTTTTAATATACATTTGTTTCATTTTGCATATATTCATATCCTTTCAAATACATTTATATTCTATACAAGTGTGCAATCAATTGATTCATTAGAATTTAAATTCAAAAAGAGAGTCATTCAAGGTAAAACTTTCATACCACAAACTAGATCAAAACTTGCATACCTAACAGTGTGTACTTCATTTTCCTCAAAGACTGGATGAAAATAATTTGCCCTGGGTCACCTCAAAATTTCAAGCAATAGAGGGAAGAGAAAAAATGGAGTAGACTCTAGCCACAATGAGGTAATTCATTTCCAATTTATAGATTTGTAAATGTTTCCATTGTTTCTTTCATTTTTTAGTTTTTATTTTTAATTTTTAAATTTAAAAGAAGAAATTTATTTTATATATATAGGGACATGAGACTGACAAAGATAAAGAGGTATTGGCTTCCACATTGGGGCAAAGGTAGTGAACAAATTGGATGTTGTGGATTGGACAATTCTTTCCAGATACATAGAAAAATGATCTAGTGAAGCCCCTCAAACATTATAATCAAATCAACCGTGTCAAATGGAATCAATTGATTCCCCAAGTAGTCTTGGTTCGAGCAAAATATTTAGGATGATATCAATAATAGTAAACTCTAGTAATGTAGAATAGGGAGTAGAGACTTCCACTATCCCAGCCACTCCTGGGACACAAAATTCTTCCACCATGCCAAGTTTTGCAACTTGCATTGGTAGCTACAATACCAAGATAAAATATGATGTGGTTTTAGGGGAAGCCCGAATGACAGATTTTGGAAAAGACTTTGTGAATAGGTTGAAGGAATCATGCCTTCAACGGTTCAAATACCATCTACATTTTCCATTCTCAAAGATACCCATACACCTACAAAAAGAAATTATCAATGACATGGAGATTGAATTTGGCACAGATTGGTCTATGAAGAAGGTAAATCTACTAATGTCTCAAAATTACAAGAGATTTTGGTGCAACCAAAAAAAAAGATAAAAAAATCCCTCCCAAGATAACGCTAAAAAAAAGGCCAATTGATGTAAGTTTCAAAGTATGGAAAGAGATTGTAAAATCATATTAGAAGTCTGATGCATGGAGGAAGTCTGGTGAGGAGAGTACATAGGTATTTGAATTTTCTCATAAGATTATAGCAAATTTATTAAACAATTTTTAAATTTTATTTGTGCATAGTTAAATTGAATTAGTATATGTTTCAAGAAAAGGCCTCCAAGGATAGGCTTCAAAAACTTTTTGCCACGCATCATAGTGGCTAGAAAGGTTTATAGGCCTTGATCTATACATTTGTAAGTATATTTAATATGTTAAATGATATTTTTTTATTTCCTAGGAAAAATTAAATGATCACATATTAATTAGTTTAACTAGTCCATGTGCCATGTTTTGACAGGAGGAGAAATATGGTCGGCATCCAAATCAATTTGAAAAGGAAAAGTTACAAAGCAAAAAGTGAGTTGATTTTGTAATCTGGATGCAGAACAAGGTATCAATATTTTAATTTCAATGACTTCGTTGGATATTGTTGTTTTAATATGTCAACTTTCATATCTTGTGTTGATTTGTTTATTTATGTGTAGGATGAGTTCTAAAGTGCTTCTTTGTTGGCCCTAGATCCCACTCAATTGTCCCATTATTTCATGTTGAGGAAAAAAATATTGTTTTCCTTAAAGGGTAGTGAGTGACATTCATGCCTTATTTTCATCGTATCTTTTAATTAATGACCATGGTATTTTAATATCTCTTAAGTTTCCTCATTTAATTTATGAGTTGTATCATTTGAGTAAGTTAGTCCCATGTTGATTTGATTTATCATATTTTCTCTCAAACATGGTATCTCAAGGAGTGCTTCCTTGGTATCTCAAGGATTTCTTCCTTGAATTCATGTTTCCATTCTACCAATTGATCCACATGCATCTTTTCCATCCTTCCACATGATGTTTTCATTCTTTTAACATGTAAGAATGTCTTGATGCATCTTAGTAGGTATCCTATAGATCTAACACATCCTTGTAGTATACATCACTTGGTGTAGCTAACCAGCCACTTAATTTGTCCATCTAATTTTTAAAAAGGCAGTAAATTCATGTCTTCCAAGTTAAAAACCTCCATAAATAAAGAAATCAGCAGTAAAAAACCTATAACTTGATCTGATCAACATAGAGAAGCGTGTAATACTAAACTTCTTAACATTCAAAATATAAGTGGAATGTATTTACCACCAAGTAGAGCTATCCAAAAAATCTAACTAAAAACACAAACATGCTCCCACACAACGGCCTAATGGATGATTGTCATAGAAGTCAAACTACCAAAGTAACAACACTGGTCAAGTTAACATATATGTATCATTTGCATAAACAGCTGAACCATTTATGTGCATGAATAAATAGTAGAAGGATGTAGATGAGCTCAATTCATCTAAATTTATGCCTCTTGGCAAACATTCCTCTTGAATCTCTAATATCAGGTTCCCGAGACTTCCCTATAGCTTTTACCTTTCATCGTTGTCTTTCCTCTTCACTGACAGACTCATCTCCTTTTTCCTTATCTACATTTTTGGCTTCAGCTTCTAATTCATCCCATGTTTTACCTTCCTCCTCTTCATAATATTCTTCTTCTTATTCATCCTCATCTGACTCCACAAGAGATTCATCTTCTAAACCTTCCTAATTTGATTCTAATTCCTCTTCTACATCAAAGGGTTCATATCCTTGATCTGACTCTTCTGAATTATCAAAATTAGAATCACTAGCTTCCATATTCAAAAATTCCCAACCACCATCTTCACTAAATTTATCTAGATCATCAGTAATAGTATTCAAAATTGGTCACCAGTTCAAGTTCATTCTGCTTTCATAATACTTTATATTTAGAATTTCAGCCATTCCTTGATGCCATCAAGCGAAGATTGAGGAATGGAGTCAATGCAAAGTACATCTCACTTGAAGTCTTTGAAAACAATAGCCATATCAAATTAATTTTTCCCAAGTCCTACTCTCTCAAGGTTAACAATCTCAATCTCACTAATAGTGATTACTAAGAAAGTTAATTCCACCAACTCTACCAAATAGTTTACCATAGGAATAATAAAAGAAGAGGCTTTGAAAGGAACTCCATGAAAACCAAGATATTTAAATGTTATATCAAACTCTAGTTCAAAATATTTTAGATGAGGTTGCTCCCATAGCTCTCGTACTCTCTTGACAAATCCTTGAAACTTTGCATTGATTTTATTTTTCCTCTACCTCTCTTGTTGTTCTTCCTCAATTTCATCAAGATCATACATTGACCTTCTTGCCCCTCCTAAAGTTTGGACCACATCCATTACCTCTATATAAAACTAGAAATCCTTGGTCTTCTTGGTTCCCATGTGATGATATGGTTATGCAAATGAAAATGAAGCAAAGTAATCATCTCCTTCTCCACTGGCTGGAAGAATGCATGCTTAATGTTTTGATACATGATATCAACACACTCTTCTGTTCTCATGGTTGAATACATAAATCCATTATGGTGGGCCTCCAAATTTCTAGTCATCTTTCTTCCTCTTTCACCAAATGTTGGACTGATCCACAAGTCTGCTAGCCTAATTGGAATTTTTTTGAAAGTTGAATTTTCTCCTAAGTCACCAATGTAGCTCTCTCTACCTTTTCAGACTCTTTCATTTCTATAGTAAATTAGCGCCTAATTAATTAAAAATCTCAATCTCACTAATAGTGATTACTAAGAAAGGAAGTTCCACTAACTCTACCAAACATTTTACCATAGGAACAATAAAAGCAGAGGCTTTGAAAGGAACTCCGCAAAACCCAAGCTCTCTAAATGGTATATCAAAGTCTAGTTCAAAATCTTTTAGATGAGGCTGCTCCCATATCTCTCTTACTCGCTTGAAAAATACTTGAAACTTTGCATTGATTTTATTTTTTGTGTCCCTCTCTTGTTGTTCTTCCTCAATTTCATCAAGATCATACATTGACCTTCTTACCCCTCCTAAAGTTTGGACCACATCCATTACCTCCACATAAAACTAGACATCATTGGTCTTCTTGGCTCTCACTCCATGATATGATTATGCAAATAAAAATGAAGCAAAGTAATTAGCTCCTTCTTCGCTGGCTGGAAGAATGCATGCTTAATGTTTTGATACATGATATCAGATCTCTCTTATGCTCTCATGGTTGAATACCAAAATCCATTATGGTGGGCCTTCATAGTTTCAATCATATTTCTTCCTCTTCCATCAAATGTTGGCCTGATCCACAAGTCTTCCAGCCTAATTGGCTTTATTTTTGAAACTTGAAGTTTCTCCTGAGTCACTAGCATAGCTCTCTCCACCTATTCAGACTCTTTTATTGCTACAAGAAATTAGCGCCTAATTGATTAACAATCTCAATCTCACTAATACTGATTAATAAGAAAGGTAATTCTACCAACTCTACCAAAACGTTTACCGTAGGAATGATAAAAGAAGAGGCTTTGAAAGGAACTCCATGAAAACCAAGCTCTCTAAATGGTATCTCAAACTCTAATTCAAAATAATTTAGATGAGGTTTCTCCCATATCTCTCTTACTCGCTTGACAAATCCTTGAAACTCTACATTGATTTTATTTTTCTTGTCCCTCTCTTGTTGTTCTTCCTCAATTTTGTTAGGATCATACATTGACCTTCTTTCCCCTCCTAAAGTTTGGACCACATCCATTACCTCCACATGAAACTGGACATCCTTGGTCTTCTTGGTTCCCATGCCATGACATGCTTATGCAAATGAAAATGAAGCAAAGTAATCATCTCCTTCTTTGTTAGCTGGAAAATTAGATGCTTAATGTTTTGATACATGATATCAGCTTTGTCTTCTACTCTCATGGTTGGATACTGAAATCCATTATGGTGGGCCTCCAGAGTTCCAATCATATTTCTTCCTCTTCCACCAAATATTGGCCCGATCCACAAGTCTTCTAGCCTAATCGGCTTTGTTTATGAAAGCTGAAGTTTCTCCTGAGTCACCAATGTAGCTCTTTCTTCCTTTTTAGACTCTTTCATTATTATAGGCAATTAGCGGCTAATTGATTAACAATCTCAATCTCACTAATAGTTATTACTAATAAAGGTAATTCCACCAACTCCACCAAATAGTTTACGGTAGGAACAATAAAAGTAGAGGCTTTGAAAGTAACTCCATGAAAACCAAGCTCTCTAAATGGTATATCAAACTCTAGTTCAAAATATTTTAGATGAGGCTACTCCCATAGCTCTCTTACTCGGTTGACAAATCCTTGAAACTCTGCATTGATTTTATTTTTCATGTCCCTCTCTTGCTTTTCTTCCTCAATTTCAATAGGATCATACATTGACCTTCTTTCCCCTCCTAAATTTTGGACCACATCCATTACCTCTACATAAAACTAGACATCCTTGGTCTTCTTGGTTCCCATTCCATGATATGGTTATGCAAATCAAAATGAAGCAAAGTAATCATCTCCTTCTTTGTTGGTTGGAAAACTGCATGCTTAATGTTTTGATACATGATATCAACTCTCTCTTCTTCTCTAATGGTTGAATACTGAAATCCATTATGGTGAGCATCCAGAGTTCCAATCATCTTTCTTCCTCTTCCACCAAATTCTAGCCTGATCCACAAGTCTTCCAGCCTAATTGCCTTTGTTTTTGAAAGCTGAATTTTCTCCTAAGTCACTAGTGTATCTCTCTCTACCTTTTCAAACTCTTTCATTGCTATAGATCGTCTATGATATTTAATCATTTGTACCACATGGTTAATGTGCTTTGAATCGTTGGTTCTAAAGGAAATTTCCTTAACATAAATACTGCTAAGGAATTTCAATGTTGGCATGTAGTTGGCATTAAATCTGGTACTTGCAACATTGAAAATTATCCGTATATAATAATTCCCTCCATCTTGTTGGCTTGTAACACTCTTGATGGTGGCTACATGAAATGTAACCATGATGCCATATATGGGTACCAGAACACCATCATTTTTTGTATCAACTTGAATCATGAGCTCTCTAGAAATGGGGATATCATCCACATTTTTGTATGAAACCATCTCAGTGGATGGATTGGAAGATCCATGTCCATCTCCTGTACCAATTCCCCTTGCAGCCAATCTTCTTGCAATCTCCTCATTCTTTTGCAGAGGGTTGGCACTTAAGGTTATGTAATAGAATTTATAGTTGATAGTTAAATTTAACAATTTTTTTATGATCTTTACTAATGTTTATTAGAATTGTTACATGTTTTGCATCATTGGAATGACATATTAGTTATAAAAAAAACTAAATTTTATTATGGTATGTGCACTTTGATATGATGTAATATGATTATGCTTCATCTCATATGTTGTAATATTAGATATATAACAAAAAAATAAATTATTGCATGAAATAAATAATAAATTTTCATTTTAAATGTTTTTTTTTGTAGAACATGGGTCCTTCAAAAGATCAAAATGATCCTCGTCATGATATAGATCCATAAAATATGGGTTCTTCTGATATAGATCAAATGGCAGAGGATGGTGATGATGTAGATATGGAAGACATCGAGGCCAATGAAAATGATGATGACGACGATGATGATCATGATCATGATCATGATCATGATGGTGATGATGATGATGAGGCAGTTGTTGGTAGTACCTAGCGAAATTCATGATCATATAGATTGCATCATGGATCATTGTTGATATATTGTTATGATGATGATGATCACAATGGTGGTGATGATGATGAGGTAGTTGTTGGTAGTACCCAGTGACATTCATGATCATATAGACTGCATCATGGATCATTGTTGATATATCATTATGATGACTCTTTTCATGGTTACTATCATATGTATCATTTTCATGGCCTACAATACCATATTATTGAGTTGTATCATACTGACATGTATCATTTTTACTTATATCATTTGGACATGTATCATCTTGACTTGTATCAATTTGAGTTACACAATTTATCATTTTTACTTATATCATTTGTACATGTATCATTTTGACATGTTATTCATCTACTGGCATATTTGACTTTCACTTGTTTTAGTTATATATGATGGTTATCTTATCAGTATTCACTTGTCAATTTATATATATATTAAAAGTGGTTGATGATTTTTGGATGGATATTTATTACGTATTATGATTTTAATTTACTACTCAAGATAGATGTTTTCAAATTAAATTAAACTATAGATATTTGAATCACTTGTTTTAATTATAGATGATGATCATGTTATAATAATTATCTTTTTTATTTAATCATATGAGTTAAATAATTAAATTACTTACTCTATAATTATATGAGTTATTTAAGTAGCATGATCTATTTAACTAATTAAATTGAAATAAAACACTAAATTAATAAATGGAAGCAAAACAAGAAGCATTTTTAGAAGCAAAAAAGGAAGCAACAATGGAGGCAGAACTAGCAGCAAACCAGAAGCAATCTTGGAAGAAAAATAAAAAGAAAACCTAGAAGCAAAACCGGAAGAAAAACTAGAAGCAAATTTGGAGCAAAATTAGAAGAAAACTTGGAAGAAAAATCAGAAGCAAAATTGGAAACAAAATCAAAAGAAAAACAGGAAGAAAAATTGGAAGAAAAATTGGAAGCAAAACTGGAAGCAAAACTGGAAGCAAAATTGGAAGCAAAATTGAAAGAAAACTTGGAAGAAAAACCTTGAAGCAAACCTAGAAGAAAAACTAGGAAACAAACCTAGAAGAAAAACTGGAAGAAAAACTGGAAGAAAACCTGGAAGAAAAACTAAAAGCAAAACTAGAAGCAAAATTGGAAGCAAAACCAGAAGCAAAATTGGAAGCAAAACTAGAAGTAAAACTAGAAGCAAAATTGGAAGAAAAATTGGAAGCAAACCAAGAAGTAAAACCAAAAGCAAAACTAGGAAGCAAACTTGGAAGAAAAATCGAAAGCAAAACTGGAAGCAAACCTGGTGTAGACATCCAAATTTGACCACTTCCATGTGGCCAAATCCGTCTCCTTACGCCTCTATGACATCAATATTAATTAATGTATTTATTTAATTAATATTTCACCTTCTACCTAAGGTTCCTAAAGTATTTAATTTAACAATTAAATACTTTATCCTTTATCCTTTCTTATCTAAATTAAATAAACATATCAATTATTTAATTTAGTCATTTCCCCCTTTTTTGAATTTAAATCAATTTTAAATTCATCATTTTTCTCTCTCTCCTTGTCACATCCTCCATAACCCCTCTTCTAATCTAGATTAAGATGTGCACCACTTAATCAAGATTAATGTCACATCCTCCTACATTTTCCCACTTGCTTCTAATCCCTCATTAATTTTCTTAATCATGTATTTGCACAATCCTAATCTAATCCCCTTGCTATATTTAGCATGCCCTTTTTGGTCAACCTTCACATCTTCCATATTTGGCATAGGTTCTCTTCCCCATGTGAATTTAAAATTCACTTTTGATTACTCCAAGGAATATCCCTCTTCCCCATGAATTGAAAATTCACTTTTGATTCCTCCAAGGAATCTCTTCTTCCTCATGTGATAATTGAAAAGTCACATCAAGTCACATGAAGGCCAAGAACCTTCCATTATAAGGTCCTTGTTTTATCCACAAGGCACTTCTCAACCTCCTCCATAAGAACCTTGTCTTATCCACAAGGTAATTATCATATTAATTTAAAATTCATATTTATTATCCCAACCACCTTATCCATTTCAATCATTTGAATTAAATATTCACATTTATTTCTCCAACCAATTCTCTCTTCTCCATGGAGGTTTTTTGAGGAATACTAAAATTCCTCATATGTCACTTTCACCTTCATTTGGGGACAAGAGGTTCCTTTTTGAGGAAATCCTCTCATCCCCCAAGGTTCTTGTAAAGTACTTGTCCTTCCTCCACATCATTGGCACTTTGTCCATCTCACCTTTCCCCTTAGACAACTCACCCTCCACATGTCAAGATGTGAGGGCTTGTGAGTCCTCAAATCACCACAACCCTTCATCTTGGCTATGGTGGCTCAATCTTGACTGTTGAATTGTCTAAAGAATTCAAATTCCTCTATATATACCCCCTCTCACATGATTTAAGGGAACTCATGCATTTCGTAAAAAAATTATGATCTTAAACCATTCAAGCCTCCATTAAGCACATTTTGTATTCAAGAGATTGCACCCATTTTGTTTACTTATCACCTATCCACCCTCGTCTTTCATTTGAATCATCCTCCATCCATTTTCCTTTACATTGCCATCAAAGGAGAACACAACCAAATTTCAGTCAAGGGCCAACCAAGGAGATCAACACAAAGGTATAATCACTTTCATTTTCAACTCTCTATTGTGCTTTACTTAGGCTAATCATTGAGGTGGTCTTGTGTTCTTTACCTTACGTTCTTGGTTAGTTTTGCATATTTAGGAGTAAGAAACACCTACACACATTTATGGCACGCCCAGTGGGACCCATAGATGGGTCATTTTCTTTTAAAGTTTGTTGTTGTTTTCACTTTTGTAGGTTTAGGTAACTCATAAGGGAAACCACACCCTAGCAGAGGTGGCCATGCCCTAGCAAGGGTGGCCACACCCTAGCACACGCGCCCCTCTGCAGTAAAATTAACATTTTTCACTTTTTGTTTACATTTTTAAAGGTTTGGGTCACTCAAAAAGGTGACCACACCCTAGCAGAGGTAGCCACGCCCTAGCAAGGGTGGCCATGCTCGAGCACACGCATCCCTTGGTGATAACCTAAAAATTTTTCTATTTGTTTTCATTTTTGCAGGTTCAGGTGACTTAGAAGGGTGACCACACCCTAGCAGAGGTGGCCATGCCCTAGCAGAGGTGGCCACACCCTAGCAGGGGTAGCCATTCCTAGGCACACATGCCCCTCAGTGGTAAAATCATCAATTTAGCCCATTGTCTGACTCGAGGGGAAACCAGGTCCTACAGGGACGCCTATCTATGAAAAACCAACACTAGAAGTTCTTTGTTTTCACCAGAGGGCTGACCATGCCCTAGCAGAGGTGTCCATTCCCTAGCAGAGGTGGCCACGCCCAGGCATACATGCCTCTCTATAGCAGAAATAGTGTTTCAACTCTTTGTTTTCACCAACAGAGGCGGCCAGGTCCAAACAGAAGGTAAAATTAGTGTTTTAGTGCATTTTTCAGACTCTATTTTCTACTTTTTTGTTAATACTAACCCCCTAACATGTGTTTTTGGTGATTGTGAAGGGTTTAATACTAACGTTTGTGCGGGAAATTTATGATTGACGAAGAAAGGTGGAAAAACTACTAACTTGTTTCTTGCAAGACGAGAGGACCAAGACCTTTAGTTAGCTATTTGTTTTCATTTTTCTTACACTAATTAGGCACATAGACTAAGTAGGGGGGTCAAATAATTTTCTTTCCTTGTCTGAAAAATAAGCTATCGACATATCCAATCCCCTTGCATCATTTGGTGATCCTGGGTGAAGTGAAATCGTAGCTTACTTAGTTCTTTGTGTTACCAAAGGGGGTGGAAATCATTCAAGCTTCCCCCTTGCACTTTGTGTGAGTCTGGGGAGTAGCTAAAAATGACTAACATCTTCTTTTTAGTGGGACCTGCTTGGGGATTTCATCACCCTAAGGGACAATCCCAACCACGTGTATCGGTGGGGTATGAAAAGGGGGAATGCAAAAGTTATACCCCAATCCAATCACATCATAATTGGTGGTGTCGAAGCTAGGGTGATACCTAGATAGACATGAACAATTGGTTTGAGCCTTTCGGTATCTCACTGGGGTTCCCGACTCATGCTTGTGATGGACTAGTGTTCACGGTTTGGGCCTCACATATCGAGTGTATATCGAGGACTCCCTAGATCACCTTGTCTAGCCTAGTTAGAGGACCGTGTTGGCCATACCCTTCTTACTAGTCTTAGGATTGTGCTACTTGAACTATCTTTTCTATGTAAAACTAGTGAATATCTTATGATTCAAGTTAGTCTTTCCATTTTTCTTGTTGTTTTAAGTGTTTTCAATCCTTTACCATAGTCGTTTTTCACCTAAGTCAAGTTTAGGTTTGTCAGCAAGGGCGGCCACGCCCGAGCATACGCACCCCTTAACACCAAAACCAACCATTTTTTTACCCCTATTTTCACCTTAAGGGTAACCTTGCCCTAGCAGGGGCAGCCATGCCCAAAACAGGTCATTTCTCAACATCCCCCCGTCATTCTACCAGTTCATTCCCCTATTTTGAGCATCCATTCCACCATTCCATCAACCTAGTCCTTAATTTAGAGGGTTCGCTCTCCCACTCTATCGACCCATTCACCCACTTAGAAATTTTGTTCTATCATTTGGGGAACCCATTCATCATTTAGGGAATCCATTTTGTCATTTAGGGACCCCTTCCATCATTTAGAAAGTTTGTTTTACCATCCATCGGGCTTGTTCTTGATTTGGAAAATTTCAAAAACCAACAAGGGTGACCTTGCCCTAGCAAGGGCAGCCATGCCTGGGCATATGCGCCCCTCTATAGTAAAATCAACATCTTTGGCTCTTTGTTTGGTACAGTCAACCCTGCCAAAGCCCGAACAGTTGGGGATCTAAAACCTTGTCGTTTGTTGTGATCTAAACACATTCATCCTCGTCCATTCACTCATAATTCATCCTTTAGTCCATTCGCATTTTACAAAGGTCATTTAGTCATCACCTGCATCATATAGGTACTCTTAGAGCATCTCTAGGTAGCAACATCCATCATCACTTTATCCATCCAAATCCTCTAAACTTTGTTTGAAGTCATTATCTGAATTGACCTAGGTGCTTGAACTTGATCGTCATCCTTGAACATCCACTTAGGATAACTATCCATCCTAAGTTGATCATCATCCTCAGCCCTATCAATCCCCTTCAATCTCAAGGTGGATTTGGTGTCGTGATCATCATTTCATCCTTCAATTAGATCAATCAACACCTTATGTCACCTAGGGTGATCTCTGAACCCAGTTTAGAAGTCCTTCCAACCATCCAATCATTTGATCTTCAATTCAATTTCATCCAATCTTATCAATCAAAATCCAATCCAGTCCAAAAATATTTATCCAATCCAAATCATCATCTAGATCATCATTTAGAAGCTTAGTTGCATCTTAAGATCACTTAGTTGTTTTGCACGTTCATGCCCGTTCGGACCCGTTCACAAACAAAAAAACAAATGGTAGACCAACAAACCCAAGGTTCCCAACCAAATATCCCACAAGATCCCAATAACATTCCAAGAAATCTGCAAGATCCCCATAATGGCACCTCATCCCCATCTAATACCGACATCCAAAACACCACACCACCTAGTGACGAGAACATGGTCAACCAACCCAAAGTCACCGTTGATGAATACCTCAATGACCCTGTTAATGTCCAAATGACGGATCATCTCCTAAATGAACGTGGAGATAAGATTCTTGCCACCTTACTTATGAGAGGAGTCAAGCCACCATCCAACTTCGATGCATCACAATATGTTTATGCTCACATTCTTCCTACACAATTTGATCCGCAAAAGTCTCAAAATGTCCTTGGGAATTCATATATCCCAGAAGGTGCACCCACAGAAAACTGGTATAACCCTAAGTTTGGCAATGTTGTAATACACCAAGTTGCTAGCTATACCCGTCTTACAACTACAACTTCGGTAGCATAACCTAAACACCACAATTTGTATGCCTACAACATTCCTTCATACATCTTGTCTGCTCCACCGCTTCCATCTCAACAACCACCCATCAACACTGGGGGCACACCTACCCTCACTTTAATACCACCTCCAAGGTCTACACCCGCTAATAATTTATCACAACCCGCATTCTAGCAACCTCCTTTCAATTCCCGCCAACACACTACTACGACTGTTGCTTCGTCTCTACCACCTCATCAACAACCACCCTAGCATAACATTTCCATCCCACAACAAAATTTCTTGGCTCCCATGCAACCGCCACATCAAGTAATATAAGAAGCATCTGAGAAGCCACAACCATCATATGACACTTTCATAACCATCCTCGAGCAACAAAATATTCCATTTCACCCATCTCACCAACAACAACCATAGCAGCATAAACCTATCCCTACACAAATGCAAAATAATCCGCTTATGAAATATCTCTATCATCCATCCAGTGCATACACTTCTCCATCCCACCTCAAATTGAATCCTCATCAGAATGTCCAAAACCAAACTCGGACCCAACCACCACCTTACACCAATCCTCTGTAGTCATAGAATCATCCCTACCAACAACCATCAAATCCACCCCCATACGTCATGCAAGATCCCACCATTGTACAACAATATCAATCTTATCCAACCTATCTTCAACAACAACAATCCTACTAGCAGGGTGCACCTTCCATCCCCTATTACCAACAACCATCATCACATCAACAAGGGGGTCCTACCCCTTTGTACTACAAAAATCCTACACAACAGTAGGGTGCTTCATCTACTTCTTACTATCAACAGAAACCACCCTAACAACAAGTGGCTTCCACTCATCACAATTTTTCATCCTCCTATCCACCTTACATCAATTAGTAATCCACTTAAACCAATCAGAATCAGAAAACTCATTCATATATAGATCAACCCACCTATGATCCAACCATAGTGGGTCCATCCTCATCATACCCACAATACTATCCATACAATCAACCCACTCTGACTCCTGCAACACCCATCAACAAGGACTTGGACGAAGTTAAATCTGCATTGAAGGATTTGCAGGCCAGAACGGGAAAGCAATCATTCAAGTTCGAGGAAATTTGTCGCTATCCTTTTGATCCCTCTATCTCCTTGGGTCCCTTCCCCAAGCACTTTGAGATACCAAAATTTGATAAGGATAAGGGAACAAAGGACCCCAGAGCCCATCTGCAAGATTTTTATGCCCATTGCCAAGAGGTCATGCATAATGACAACTAGCTTATCTAACTATTCCCTAAGAGCCTATAGGGGGTTTCCCTTAACTAGTTCATGGACCTTGAAAAAGGATCCATTATATCCTTTGCACAACTATGTAAGAAATTCGTCTCCCACTTCTACTTTAATTTGGATAAGGACATTGATGTGCTTGATCTCCTAAAAGAAAAACAACGTGATGGAGAGACCTTCACTAGCTATCTACAAAGATGGTGTGGCTTAGCCAGTTAGATGAAATCCCCACTATTGGGAAAGGACATGGTTACATTTTTCATCAAAAATTCTCATCCAGACATGGCTCATAACTTTTGACTCCACTGCATCACCACCTTTGCGACACTCATGGAGAAGGGTCCCATCCTGGAACGAGCCCTTGTTGCTAAAGGGAAAGTTAAACTTTTCAATTTTGATAAAGAGAAATCCTCTGGGGATAAGCCTCGATATTGGAATAAAAATAAAAATTATGTTAATGATGGTGTCACTGACACCAAACATGTTTAGGTGGCCATCACCTCACAAAAATATCCTCCTCAATAGCAGCATTCAATCTCGAATGTCATATCAATTCCTCAGGGAGCACCCTAGCAATAGTCAAACCAGAACACCCAAGGGGGGATTAAATGAAAATTCACTCAATTGGGATAACCCCTTAGTGTTGTATTTAAAAAAAAATTGCAAGCCAACTACCACATTACTTATCCTATAACCAAGCCGCTCAATGAGTCCAAGCCCAAGTCGACTTCATTCAAAGAGAACAAGTATTGTGACTTCCACATGATCAAAGGGCACACATTGGATAAGTGTCAAGGACTAAAAAATTATGTTCAAAGTATCATAGATCAGGGTGAGATTCATGTGGATGCTAATACAACATCTTTTTCCAATGCTCAGCTCCAAATATACCAAAATGTTTTTCTCAAGAACAATCAGGGTTCCAATACATCCAATTCTAATCCTGGCCCTAGCAACAACAATAATCAAAATAACAACACAAATAATATCAGCTATAAAAATGTTCCATACAATTACCAAGGTGTGGTCACATATGTCGAACAAGTGGATCCACATGTATCCATGATACGCGTCAAGGGAAAAGATCCACAATGTTTTGTTACTACCCATCAGGCCCGCATCACGGTCCCAACTGCTCCTGCATCCACCCAACTACCATTCGCTAGTTAACAATACAACATCCTTGACCACTTGGGCAAGACTTCAGCTTAGATTTCTATCCTATATTTTCTTAGGTCTTCCCCTATGTATCAAGAAATCTTGCATAAAGCCTTACAAAACACCCAAGTCCCTAACGATATCGATCTTACACAGTTCCAAGCGTTGGTAGGAAATTTGTCCACAACCTACCAATTAGGTTTCAGTCAGAAGGACATGCCATGCCTTGACTCAAGCCACAACCATCCCCTTCACCTTGAGGTTGGGGTGAATTTTCATAAAGTAAAAATGGTACTGGTGGATAATGGTTCGGCCCCAAATCTTTGTAAACTAAATTTTATACAGCAAGTGAGATACACCCAGGTTGACCTAAATAATCAAGTGATCACCATTAAGGCATATGACAATACAAAATGAGATTATGAGGGCACTATCTATCTTCCAAATTAGGTGGGTCCCATTGTACAATATAGTATGTTTCATGTTCTGTACCTGGAACTTCTATACAACATCCTCCTTGGTCATCCATGGATTCACTATATGCAAGTCATCCCATCAACCTACCATCAATGTTTGAAGTTCTCATTTCAAGGAATGGAAGTAACCATATGGGCTGACCCTCATCCATTTGAATATTTTTGTTCCCTAGAAGCTTCCTTTCCACATTCACATTACTTTCATGGAATAGAAATGGGGACACCTCAAACATCTAATTCTCATCCATCCACCAACACACTAAGCACCACATCATCCACCCCTTCATCCACGCCGTCATCTACACCTAGTTCCACCATCACCAAGGTCCAGATCATCGACAAGGGATGTGGTGAGTACAAAATGCATACAAAATTGAACATGGCAACCATGCCATCCTTGCCATGTACATATGGACAACCATCTTCATCAATTCTAGAAGATTAAGAAAAAACAATCACCCTTAAAGTTTCAACTATGGGGTCCAGCACTTTCTACTCTCTCGTGTTGTGATAAGATACACCTAAAGATGACATCATCCAATGGGTGTACCATGAAGAACCAGACTCATCTCCCCCCTTAAAAGAGTACTTTCAAGAGGCCTATCCTTGGCCTTCCACGTTTTCTGAAAAACACAACTATCAGGGGGGAGGCCTCGATGTGATAGAACAAGGAAGACTGCAACCAATAGAATCATTTGTTCATCTAAAGAAAATGGGCTTAGGCTATGATACCAAATAGAAGGGTCATGTGGCATCCTCTAGCACTTCTAACAATGTTAGTGTCAACAACGGTTCCCTCGAGGACATACCAGAGGAGGAGTCCATCATACATGCATACGATGACGTTGATCACATTGACCTCCCCACCATGTTTGAATGCCTATCCATTTACACCATTACATTATCCCACAAACATCCTGAACTCATAGATTATGACCTACAAGGTATCGCACCTCCCAACACCTTTCCCTTAGTGGATCAATATGTTCATCTCGTGAGATTGAGGGAAGATGAATGCCCCAGCCGCAAAAACAAATATAAACAAAATAAAAAAGGGTCACCTACTGAAAACCTCCTTGAGGCACTTTGTGACTTAGAAATAGTAAAAACAAAGGGTTTATCTACTAGTGAAAACCTTGAAGAGGCACTAGAATATGGGAATTTTCATCTTCCCCTTGTCAGAACTCACTTATTCGGTCGATCATCTATCTTGATTGAAGAGGCACAAGCAGTAAACTTGGGAATCGAAGAGAACCCCAAGATCACTTATGTGGATAGGGAAATTATCAAAAGAAGAAAATTCTACCATCATCAATCTCTTAAAAGAAGGAATCATAAATTTTTCCTAGACATACTCAGATATGCCCGGCATTGATCTAGCTTTGGTGGTACATCACCTAATTGTCTGTCCTGATGCAAAAACTATTAAATAGAAGCTCAAAAAAATGCACCCTCAAGTGGCCCTCCTGGTGAAGAAACAATTAGAAAAGTTTTTTGAAGCAGGGTTTATCTAACTAATTGACTACTCCGACTAGATATCCAATATATTCCTAGTTGCTAAACCTAGCGAAGACATCAAAATTTGTACAGAATCCTAAGATTGTAATAAAGCTTATCCTAAAGACAACTCCCCTCTACCAAATATTGATATGCTAGTCGACCTCACCATAGGACACGAGATGTTGTCCCTCATGGATGGTTTATCTAGCTATAACCAAATAAAAATTTCCCCTGAGGACCAACACAAGACCTCCTTTACAACACCCTAGGGTACATTCTACTATAGTGTCATGCCTTTTGGCCTTAAGAATGCGGGGGCAACATACCAGTGGACTATGATGGTTATCTTCCTCGACCTTATCCACATAATAATGGAAGACTATGTTGAAAATCTCTTAGGAAAGTCAAGAACAAGGGAAGAACACCCTACCATCCTCAAAAATATCTTTGAATGCCTGGAACAATATAAGCTATGACTCAATCCAAAGAAATGTGTGTTCGATGTAACCGCTGGAAAACTCCTGGGGTTCATTGTCTCCCATAGAGGAATTGAGGTTGATCCCACTAAGGTTAAGGCCATCATGGAAATGCCTCCACCCCGTAATCTAAAATAGCTATGAATTTTATAAGGTAAGCTCCAATCCATTCGCAGATTCATTTCTCAACTTACCAATAAATTTTAGTCGTTCGCACATCTCTTGAAGAAAGACAATGCCTATAAGTGGAGCCCACAATGTCATCTTGGTTTTGATCAGATCAAGGAATACTTGGCTCACCCACCTATTCTCATGCCACCTATCCCGAGAAAGCCCCTCCTCCTTTATATTTTAGCTAATTTCATGGCATTGGGGTCATTATTGGCACAACATGATGAATCCTCTAAAGAACAAGTAGTTTACTACATCAGCAGGACTTTGGTTGGTTATGAGCTCAATTATTCTGCAATGGAAAAGGCTTGCCTAGTCGTTGTCTTTAGCTCCTAGAAACTCAGTCATCCAGTTAAGCTCATCTCCAAAGTTGATCCGCTAAAATATATGTTATCAAGAACAACATTGATAAGTCGCATGGATAAATGGGTCATGCTACAAAGAAAATTTGACATAGAGTATGTAGATCACAAATCAATCAAAGGACAAGCCATTGTGGATCAATTAGCAGATGCTCCACTAGTCGATACCTATCCCTTAGAGACAGAATTTCCAGATGAAGGGGTCTTTATAGTTTCGGAAGCCACCACATGGACATTGTATTTTGATGGGTCCCACACTAATAACGGATCAGGAGTAGGAGTATTGCTCGTCACCCTCTAAGGTGACTACATACCCAAATCATTCAAACTGGCTTTTCCTTGCACCAATAATATTGTTGAGTATGAGGCTCTCCTCGCAAGCCTTAGGATTGTCGTTCAATGGCGTATCTCACACTTGCATGTCTTTGGTGACTCTCAATTGGTGATCAAGCAATTTAATGATGAATTCCTCACAAAATATGACAAGCTATTACCCTACAAATGCATCGTGGATGACTTCAAGAAATATTTCGTCTCCATCTATTTTGACCAAATTCCCAAGATACAGAATAAAATAGTTGTTGTCATGGCCACTATTGGTTCCCTCTTCAACATGCCCAAAGATCATACCGAATGTGAGTTCCTAGTAGAACAAATGTTAATCCCCACATATGACATCCCTAAGAGAGAAATGGTTTGTGACATTATAGGCCTTGAATCCCTGTGGTACCAAGACCTTTACACTTATCTTCATGACAACACCCTACCATCTGACCTTACAAGAAACCAACAAAAATCATTTATCCAACGCACCACTTGCTACACCATCATCAGTGATACACTTTATCGACGTGGGTATGATGGAGCTCTCATCCGGTGTTTAGACGAGACCAAAGCCCGCACTGCATTAGCAAAAGTGCATAGTGGTATTTGTGGGGCCCATTCTAATGGTACGACCTTAGCCAAAAGGATTCTAAGAGCAGGGTATTATTGGCCTATGATGGAACGTGATGCTTGTGATTTTTTCAAAAGGTGTCTTCCCTATCAGCAACATGCAGATTTGATTCATGTTGTGGCACAAGAGTTACAACCTATCACGACACCTTGGCCATTTTCACAATGGGGTTTCAACTTAGTTGGCAATATCTACCCTCCATCCTTCAATGGTCACATCTTCATCATCAAAACCACTAAATACTTCACCAACTGGGTGGAATCCATACCACTCACTCAAATCATCGATGTTCAGATATCTAAGTTTATCCTCTACCATATCCTCAGCAGGTATGGAATCTCCTCCACCATCATCACCAACAATGGAAAGCCATTCAAGAATAAGTGCATGAAATTCCTCTGTGAAACATATCATATCCAACATCATTGGTCTACCCCCTATTACCTCTAGGGTAATGGTCAAGCAGAGGCAATCAATAAAACATTAATCAAGATCATGAAAAAAATGATAAATAAAACTGGTCTAGATTGGCACCTCCATCTCCATCCTGCCCTTTAGGCCTACCGCATGCCCATCCACACCCCATCGGTGCTACTCCATACTCCCTTGTCTATGGAGTTGAATCCATCTTTCCAATCGAAGTCAAAATACCCTCACTTTGAATATCACTAAATAATCTGATCACTGACGAAGACACTTGAGTGGCACGACTCGCACAGTTGGAATTGTTGGATGAAAAATGAGTCAAGGCCTAAAACCATCTACAAGCCTATCATCACTGGCTCAAGAGAAGCTACAATAAGAAGGTCCACCCTCACCAATTCAATGTTGGTGACTTAGTTCTCAAAGAAAATCAGTGGAATCAGCAAGATCAAGATAAGAAGGGTAAATTTGAAGCTAATTGGTTAGGCCCTTATGTCATCAACACCAAATATGGTTCTGGAGTGTACAGGATATCTACCCCTAAAGGAGAGCCCCTGGAAGAACCCATGAACATCATGCATCTGAATAAATTCTATACTTAGGTCAACTGGGGTATCCTTCCTGGTAAAATCTCAAAAATACCAAAAAAGTAAAAAATTATCAAAAATCAAAAAATAGTAAAGAGAAATAATTTGTCCTATGGTGAAAACCACCCCTGTGTGGCACCTTGGATATGTATGATTGGTGAAAACCTAGCAACAATCTCCTCTCGTATAGGGCTTAATCATTATCTACCTCGTATCCTAGTTACTTTATGCTTTATCCATCCAAATCCCAAATATCCTTACCATCCTATCATATCCTCCCATTCGCTTGCACCCCCTAGTCACTTGGTATGTTTTCGGTTGACCATTGGAAAAACATCATCTGCTATCCAACATCCTGAGCTTCTATCCTAATCTGAGCTTGTGTGTCACCTCAACACTTTGGTCATCTCCATCTAGGATCATCCATCATGTTTGTCTTTATCTAGATCCCATCTCGTCTTTTGTGAGCTAAATTTCCCTTGCACTTTCACATAGGCAAGGCCGGTCATTTGATCCACCCCCAAGGATTTTTTTTGTCTGTCTATCCTTAGCGAACTATGTGACCCCTCCTCTTTCACATAGGCAAGGCCGATCATTTGATCTACCCCCGGGGCTTTGTTCTGTCTATCATTTTTGTCTGTCCATCCTTGGAAAACTACGTTGCCCCTGCACTTTCACGTAGGCAAGGCCAATCACTTGATCCACCCCTGGGGCACTTTGTCCTTCATCATCCATCACCATTATCTCATTTTTGATCTTATTCATCTTTCGTCTTTTGTCTTTTTCGAACTATGCTACCCCTGTGCTTGCACGTAGGCAAGGTTGATCATTTGATCCACCCCTAGGGATTTTATTTATTTTTCTTTTATGGTCAGTCTATCTGATCATCGTCTCCCATCATCTATCTTCATCATCCTCTTTTCACTTTTATCATGGTCTTTTCCTAATCTACGAGGGCTTTGTTCTTTCACATAGGCAAGTTTGATCTTTGATCAACCCCTGAGCCCCTAGATCTTTAGGGTGAGTCAGTCTTGTGTCATGTTATCAAGGTATGTCCTTATCTCACTAGTACCTCATAAATAGAATCCATTTGTATCACGAGGTTTAATCAATTTTCAAATATCCTACATCATTATCAAACTTTTAGTTTAGCCTCCATATTTGGTCTCAACAGGATCTATCCTTCCTAACAAAACACATCAACCCCATCCATCATCTTGATCCTATAGAAAATGATGTTTTGAAATTTATTGCAATATTTTGATGCTTTTGGTTTTTTTTTATCATTTGAGCTCCCTATCATCACTCATCAAGGTTGTCATAATCTCTCATATTATGATGTGTTTTGACTGGTTTACATAGGGGCATATCTTGATTTTTCTTTTGTTTATTGTTTTCCTGGTTGCCCCGCGTAGTACCCACCAAGACCCCTAAGGTCTTGCATTACGCTGGGACATCCTTTTGTGCTTGTGGTTATCCCAATACCTAGCCTAGCCGAATTCATCGTGACTTTGGGGTATTGAGATAGCCTTCTTGTTTTTTGTGTTTGTTTATGCATTAGACACTAATCTGCCTTGGTCCATATACCATGGTAACTAGTGTCTTGTGCTATAGCAAAAATCAGTGCTCTGAAGATAGCAACCTACATTAGGATTGCATTTCATTTTCTCCTCCATTGCATTCTTATATCTTAAGATTTTGGATTGTGCAAATAGTGATTCCCTCAACTTTCTCCTTTCTTCTCAGAAGCCCTATGGTTCTTGACAGGTGCAGTCACACACCCATCGCATCCTTCACTTCCATCATTATGCAGGCCCTTATTGGCATCACATTGCATTTTACATTCTCATTCTAGGTTCATTAAATTATATTAAATAATCATTTTAAGTTGTGTAGGTTAATTTTCATCCTATTCATCTTAACATTCATTCGCATATTCATATCATTAGGTTCATTACCACATCCATCATACACATTAAACATCATGCATTTCATAATAAATCATCCACAATAGAAATAATCATAACATCCATAACATCACATCCATTAGACATCATGCATGCATAAATAACCATCTCATTTTGCATATCATTTCATCCACATAGGGATAAAAATCATCCATCGCACCCTTCATCGTAGAGATTAGACATGCATATCATAATAATCATCCACATAGAAATAATCATAAGTCATCCATCACATCCTGTGTCATAAACGTTAGGCATCAACATAATCATCATGCATTATAATCATACATCCATATAGGCATAACCATAAACCCATATAGGAATATTCATACATCACATCATCCATCATAAAATCATAAACATACAAACATGCATAAATAGGATCATCCAACATATACATGATGTCAATAAGATTTGTCGCATATCATATAAATACCAAAATCAAAAGTCCATCACATAGTCCATAATAATGTCCATCAAAATCATCAAGCATATCCGTCGTATCTATCATAATCACAAAAAAAAAATACAAGTAGACGGATCTACATCAAATATAATCACTACTACTCTGTATTGTCCATCCATCCTGCACCTATCAAAATCTGATATCCTATCATCTACCAAATGAGATGCCCACATATGATCTTTGTGGAGACTTGGATATCGGCCCTCTACAAGGGATGGTCACCTAAGAGCCACTGAATCCTTAGGTCTGTGTCCCCAGTGACTGGGATGGCACGAGCATCTGAGGAGCTCATCGCTTAAAGAGAAACATGCACTAGGACGGATCTAGAACTGCCTGTTGATAAGAAACCATCCAGAAAGATGCCTCTCTTATATACTCATCTCTCTCTACAGCTTGACCCCAGAGAATGTTCTCCTCATGTCTGTATTTGTCTCGATCTTAGGTAATGACTCTCCTCTCCTTTGTCCATGCCCCCTATGCCATCCTCAGCTGATCAATCTTTTCTTGCAGTCGATATCTCACCTCCTCCACTACTCATACCTCTGAGGAATCTCCCTCTCCCTATAGTCTCTGCATCACTGCTCCTGACCCATCACTACAACTCTATAGTATCACTATTTGTGCCTGTGTAACATCCCTCTTGCCTGCATAGCCTAAGCCTCTACCAATGCAGTATCCCTCTCCCCCCGCATCACCTCAACCTATGCCTATAAGGCTTGTACCTCTGCATGCACCATGTACCTCTCTCTCTACACAATCTCTAACTAGGCCTCTACTACCTCTTCCCTCGACCTTGCCTCTCTAAGTGATGTATTTTTCATAGATGCCCTATCTTGGAGCTCATTCCTCTCCCTCACCATCCCTATCACCTATGCCCTCAACTCCTCCATCTCCCTCTTAGCCTATTGCCCATCCCTTCAAGACTCCTGTTGTCCCCTATCCCATGATATAGTCATCTCTTCCTGTAATCTAACTCGGTCCTAGGTCACCCTGTCTAGCTCACTATGTAGCTCATCTCTCTCCCTCTCTGCATCTTGTACCTATGAAGTTAGATGGTCAACAATGAAACCATAATCCCTTTTCCCTACAGACTCTAACCGGACTACCTTTACCTAAAGCCTCCTACCCTCAGCCCTGATTCTGACAACCTCTGCCTCTACCATCCTCAACCTCTTCTCTGTCATCTGGAGCCTTGCTTGGGGCTCCCTCAATAATATGACAAGGTCCTCAGGTGGTACATATGACATCATCTCTAGTGGCTCCACCAAAAGGACATCTACATCCATCACATCCTCCTATGCATCTCTTTCCTCATCAATCTCTATCTCCTATCTCTCGGGCTCCTACTGAGCCCCGATCATCACTCAAACTCTCCTCAGTTGTCCCCTCCACCCCACCCTCATCTATCATCTCAGCTTAGGCTCCTCTCTCTCCCCATTCATCTCCATCTTTGGTTCATCAAGTACCTACTTGGCTCCACTCTCCACTTGGGCTCTCCTCCATTGTCTCCTCCTTGCTATCCTTGTAGGCTAACCTGGAGTCCCTGACCTCTCCTGACCTATCTCCTATTTTTGTCCCTCCTCCCTCATCATCATCATTACCTCATCTTGCTCCTATTGAGCCCTCACCTCCTCTTGTGCCCTCCTCAATTATACACTCCCCATTTGTTGTCCTCCAGCTCCCACCTCTTCCTCTGGCTCATCTCTCATCTCCACATCCTACTGCTCCCATACCACTCACTCCCTACTCAGTTATCTCCTCCTCCTCATTGGCCTCACCAGTTGTCCTATGGCCCCTACCTCCACCTACCCTCTAGCTCCTATGCCCTACTGCCCTACTTGCCTCCCAACCTCTCCTCCGCTGGCCTCTCCTCCTCCCAGCTCTCCTCTCTGCTGCCACTCTCCACTTATCTTTGGATCCCCACCCAAGTGCACCTGTAATAGGCGCCTCTAGTATAATCCTCTCCCACTAATGCCTGTGGAACCATATCTCATACTGAGGTGTCAATCCTACTTCCTCCTCCCCTTCGGTCCTTGCTAGATAATATTCTAGCTACAGTGTCACCCAATTCTCTCTGGAAAATCTCAGAGAAATCAGCTCCCCCCATGGCCACTCTCGACTAATCCGACAAAACATTACTGGCCCTTGAGGAATATCTTGTTCGGTCCCAAATTTCCTGGTCACTCGATCGGGCCTGTGCACCTCCACTATGCATGGCATCATCCCAACTATGAAGGACCTAGTACAGAAATAACCCCTATGTCTCCCCTCCTCTATCCTCCACCTCATAAACTATTGAAACATCTATGTCCACGATACTATGTCCTCCTCTAGCTCATCTAGCCTCTAACTCCATCTATCTAAAATCCTGAGGCCCTCATAATGCAAGACCTAGCCATACTTGAAATTGTACCACCAGGCCACAGGCACTACCTCATCTATTGTCCCCACTCTGACTACTCCTGGTCTGGCAACACTAATATGCTCCCATGCCCACACCTATAATAGAGTCACCTATGTCACACTAACTGCCCCTCAATAGCACACCATGTGCATGTCTTGGTATAACTATGCTAGTATGCATGTCCCCCATGCGAACTGCTCCTCCCTCCCCTCGACAATATGTCGAATAATCTCCATGTATCTCAAGTTGCAGAACCATCCGCTCCTATTCAGTAACAATAACCCACTGATCAAACCACACAAGTACAATGGTAGTGCTAGTACCCCACTTTCAAACATTGATCCACGTCCAGCCCATGACTCTCAATGGGAAGGTCCTCCTGTCCAAACAGCACAAACAGGGTCCAATCCAACTCCTCCCCCATAGACCTCACCTCGCTCACTAGTCACCCTACTATAGGGAGCCTCAAAATCCACCATACGTCCTCTAAGGTCACCATCTTCTCCCCTGTCGACAAATGGAATGAAGATGTCTTTGAACTCCAACGCTCTATGAGAACTATCAACAATGATTGATGTGCTCTAATCGTGGGATATCCTAGCAGATGTCATAATCTTGCCACCTCTAGCACATGGTGATATGCTATAGTCATGGTCGCCATCATCGTTGTCAACACCTTAGATCGTCTCTCTCACATCCGCAACCACTCAAATCGTTGCACCCATACAACAACACTATGTCAGTCATTTCCCGCATTTCAAGTCCTCTTCTTTTCCAGCCCTGGGTTATCTTTCTCATTATTCCCTTCCATTTTTTCCTACCTTTAACTTTATTTTTGTCTCTTTTCTTTCTCGGTCCCCTTCTTCCCGGGCATGACCACCCCCTTTCTGGGCACGTTTTCCCCTTCCCGGGTGTTGTCACCCCTCTCGGGGCATGGCCACCCCTACCAGGGCACGACCACCCCCGCTGAGGTGTGAGCACTCCAGTCGAGGCGACGTCCCCCTAGCGGAGGCACAACCACCCCGACCAAGGTGGCATCGCCCCCACCAAGGTGCGGCTGCCCCAACCAGGGCGCGATCATCCCCGCTAGGGCAAGGCTACCCCTCATCGAGGTGCGTCCACCCCAATTGGGGTGAGGCCACCCCTCGCCAGGGCACAACCACCCCTATCTTGGGGCACCCTCACCGTTTAACTTTTTTTTGGGCGAATCCAACTCGGGTCAACCCTGAGGAAAGGCCGCCCTCCTTTTTTCTTCCCCCCTCCCCCTTTTTGGGCCCATTTTTTTATTCTTTCCTTTAATGGGGTAAATCCCTCCCCCCCTTCCATCGCCTCTAACAACCTATTCTAACTACCCCATTGGCGAAATCCCAATTTCACCTCCAACCCATTTTCCTAACCTACCCCGAAACCAAAACCCATGTTTTGAAAATAAAATGACACTTAAGAAATATCTCAAAAATGCTTAAAATCACAAAGGGGGTTTTGACACCTAACCTAGCATGGCACTGCGCACACATGGAAGAACTCCCACACCTCATCTACTCGGTGGATGATCTCATCATCGTAATCGGTTGCCATCCTCGTCTCCTCTGCTCCTCCTTTTCTTCTCCTCTCTCTCTCTCTCTTCTTCAACTGCCAGGTGTGCAAATGAGGAATAGTAACTCTCAAGTTACTATAAGTAATTTCCCCCCATTTTTAAATCACTTTTAAGTGAGGGGTATTTTTACTTTTTATTTACCCTTTTTAGGCCCTCATTAATTCCAAAACTTCTGCGGGCTGTCATTTGCACATCGTGTGTCAAATCAACTATGTTCAAAAGGAAAACCTGCCTGACTTTTTTAGCTTTATTCAACCATACCTTTCATTTCTTCATATTGAGATGTTGCTCGGGGGCCCTTTTTCTTCCCCCATCACCCTCTTGAGGGGGCATACCCTACCATTCTCACCCATTCCTCCACCATGGTCATTCCCTTGCAAGATTGGGGCATCTCTTTCCATTTCCCTTCGTTTGGGTAGCTCACACAATTTCTCCCATACTGGGGGATCATTTTCTAGTCGCTTCTTCCATAAATTCATGTACATTTTTTTATCTTTGAAACACTATTATTATAAAAATATTTCGAACAGGAGAAAAATGTAGACATCCAAATTTGACCACTTTCATATGGCCAAATCTGTCTCCTTACGCCTCTATGACATCAATATTAATTAATGTATTTATTTAATTAATATTTCACCTTCTGCCTAAGGCTCCTAAATTATTTAATTTAACAATTAAATACTTTATCCTTTATCCTTTCTTCTCTAAATTAAATAAACATATCAATTATTTAATTTAGTTATTTCCCCCTTTTTTTAATTTAAATCAATTTTGAATTCATCATTTTTCTCTCTCCTTGTCACATCCTCCATAACCCCTCTTATAATCTAGATTAAGATGTGCACCACTTAATCAAGATTAATGTCACATCCTCCTACATTTCCCACTTGCTTCTAATCCCTCATTAATTTTCTTAATCATTTATTTGCACAATCCTAATCTGATCCCCTTGCCATATTTAACATGCCCTTTTTGGTCAACCTTCACATCTTCCATATTTGGCATAGGTTTTTTCCCCATGTGAATTTAAAATTCACTTTCGATTCCTCCAAGGAATCCCCTCTTCCTCATATGATCATTGAAAATTCACATCAAGTCACATAAAAGCTAATAACCTTCAATTATAAAGGCCTTGTTTTATCCACAAGGCACTTTTCAGCCTCCTCCATAAGAACCTTGTCTTATCCACAAGGTACTTATCATATGAATTTAAAATTAATATTTATTCTCCCAACCACCTTATCCACTTCAATCATGTGAATTAAATATTCACATTTATTTCTCCAACCAATTCTCTCTTCTCCATGGGGATTTTTTGAGGAATACTAAAATTCCTCATATGTCACTTTCACCTTCATTTGGGGACAAGAGGATCCTTTTTGAAGAAATCCTCTCATCCCCCTAGGTACTTGTAAAGTACTTGTCCTTCCTCCACATCATTGGTACTTTTTCCATCTCACCTTACCCCTTGGACAACTCACCCTCCACATGTCAAGATGTGAGGGCTTGTGAGTCCTAAACTCACCACAACCCTTCATCTTTGCCATGGTGGCTCAATCCTGATTGTTGAATTCTCTAGAGAATTTCAAATTCCTCTATAAATACCCCCCTCTCACATGCTTTAAGGGAACTCATGTATTTAGTAGCAAAATAATGATCTTAAGCCATTCAAACCTCCATTAAGCACATTTTGAATTCAAAAGCTTGCACCCATTTTGTTTACTTATCACCTATCCACCCTCATCTTTCATTTGAACCATCCTCAATCCATTTTCCATCACATTTCCATCAAAGGAGCACACAACCAAATTTCAGTCAAGGGCCAATCAAGGAGATCGACACAAAGGTATAATCACTTTTATTTTCATCTCTCTTTTGTTCTTTACTTAGGCTAATCATTGAGGTGGTCTTGTGTTCTTTACCTTGAATTATTGGTTAGTTTTGCATATTTAGGAGTAAGAAACACCTGCACACACATAGAAGCAAAACTGGAAGAAAATTTGGAAGTAAATTTTGAAGCAAAACTAAAAGAAAAAATTGAAAGTAAAATTGGAAGCACACCTGGAAGCAAACTTGGAAGAAAAACTAGAAGAAAACCTACTAGAAGCAAACCTATAAGCAAAAATGGAAGAAAAATGGGAAGAAAAATTGGAAGCATAACTAGAAGCAAACTTGGAAGCAAAATTGGAAGCAAATCTAGAAGCAAAACTGGAAGCAAAACTAGAAGCAAACCTAGGAGAAAACTTGGGAGCAGACATGGAAGCAAAACTGGAAGCCAAATTAGGCACTAATTTAGGTGCTACTTTTGATGTTATTTCTTGATGCTATTCCCACTACTAAAGGAGATGCTATTGCTAGTACCATTTTTCCAGTGCACATTCCAGTGCTAAAGTGGGCGTAAAATCTGGTGCCAAAATTAACAAACTGTTTAGTGCTTACTTCTGCATCATAAGACATGTCCAATTGATGGACTCAAATACACTAAAATCCAGCACAATTTTAGGTGCTAATTGCTTGTTGTGTTGTTGTGTATGTAGATCCAAAAACTATATGTCGAACTTCTGTTACTTGTAACTTTTAGCCTATTCATCCAAAATCATTGAAATTTTGATCATAGATGTATTTAGTAGTCCTCAATAACATATTGTAACCACATAGGCTGATTTTATAACATGGGTGATTTCAGACCAAATTACTGGATCAAGGTGTCACCAAAAATTGTTTATCGGATTAGACAAAACTATCAACAAACAATGTTGGCATCAATGACGACACATCAAAGTGATTCTTCATCATTCCTCCAATAAAAACTTGACATTTTATGCACAAGATATGACCTTTCCAAGAAAAGAAAGAAAAACCTACTTCTATCTTTAACATTTTCTATTAAAAATAGAAAAATATAAAAATATAAAAAAATCACTAATTCCATAGTGTAGTGCTCAAAAAGAGCATTTTTCAATTATAATAAATAAAAATATAACCCTCGAGGTGAAATTTACAGCCTTAAAAAAAATGCTCTTTTGGAGGGTTGCTGGTAGGTTGGCAGTGCCATTTCTAACAATAATGGACCAGTGGTGAAATCAAGGAACACCTCCTAGCAATAGTGGATAGTCAATTGAGTAGTTTGATGTTAAAATTTTAGATGGGTGTGATAACTTCCCAGAAATTGAGGGCTAGACCCTCAAGAAACCAACTTTTAAATTTTATTTATTTTTAAATTTTAAAAATTCTTATAAAATTTCCATGATGGAATTAAAAATGTTTTTCTATCAAATATCTAACAACCCAATTATCGCATTATACCTAGTGAACTACCAACTATACCTAACCATATGGTATAGATCTATACAAACATATGAATTATATATGATACATAATATTCCTTGCCAAAGATTCCTCTAGGGCTCCAAAAATGAAAAAAACCACCAAAATATGTCATTTTATATGTGAAAATATAGCTTTTTATGTCTTTTGGACTCAATGGTGGTGTCATTTTTTTGTCTAGGAAATCTCTAATAAAATCTCATCCCTAAATCCCATATAAATTTCCCAAACAAAAAACAAATTTATCAAATCTTCATTAAACCATATATTCACAAGAAACTAAGTTTAAAAACAAATATATGACCTTGAAAATGCCTTATTTTATTTTTTACAAAGTATGGACTCAAATATACACAAAAAAATACTACTTCAATGGTTATTGAAACCGAGGATGGGTATGTGCAGGATCGTCATGGAAAAAACAGGCCCTTAAGTCGCAATGAAAATTCAGAAAATCAGAGTTAGGCAACTTGACGTAAAAATTTGAATAAGTTATCTATATTATTTCAAAAATATGTAAGAATAGAATCTATAGAAAATTTAATGTAGTTTCTAAACTACTAGGTTTATTTTAAAAATAAAAAAATCTATTTAGTGAAAATTTGAAATTTCAATGCAGTAGTACTTAAATTTCAGTGGGAAAATAAGAAGTAGGTGCCTATCTGACCACCCTAACCATAATAAAATGATAATATTTGTTTATAATATTTTAGATATAAGTAGAGGACTCATGTCTCGATGTGATGCATATTTTTTTGTAATTTGTTTCCAAGTAAATAATTAATTATTATTTTTTTATTACAACTTTTAAAAAATATAAAAACTTGTGTGTTTGACCACCTTAACTTGGTCAAAACTTCATGAAATTCATTTTTCTTTTTTTTAATCCTATAGAATGCAAATAATTGAATGTGACGCATGTTTTGGATTCAAAAAATGTGATACCGTTTGAAATCTATAGATATTTTTCAATCAGCCTATCAATAAGGACTTTAGTCATAATTCAAATAAAAAATGAATAATAATTATTTATTAAATTCAAAGTAAAGCATAATTTATATTGGCAGAAAGCTAAGAATATCCTTTAAAAACCCTTTTCGTTTCATCAATTTTGGGTAAAACAAAAGTCGTCAGCCACATGGGCCATCATATCACTTACATATTGCCATTTTTTGGCCCATCATGATCCTACACATACCTGGATATCCTTGAACAACTTGAAAACTAGTCTCTAGAACCAAATAAAAATAAATTTGTAGTTATAATAAACTATTTCTACATAACCCCAAGAGAGAAAGTTATACAATCAATTATTAAAAATCCACATTGAAAATTAATATATAAATATACCATAAGGATGGCACAGTATGTGCCCTAAGAAAACTATATTGAAGGATAAAAAATACCCTTTAAAACATCCACATGTGTAATGTATTATCTCATGAAAATATATTACAAAACACTTGCAGAGTCTTCATGAATTCCTATGAATCATCAAGTTCTCTATATTCACTCCATGTGAACAAAAAACTAAGAATCATGTAAGCACATATCCCAATCCATGATTTATCTCCTTGCATATGTAAGATACAAGAAATTTTCAATCAACCATGCCAACAAGCCAATGGTTATGATAGACAACCCCAACAACCACTTATATCCTTGTTTTAATAGAAATACACTTACAAAAAAACACCAATTGATATTATACAAATCATATTTCTAATACTATGAGCTTACAAAACCATTTCTCCCTCATTTACTTTTTGGTACTATGTTTTCTCTTTTTGGTACCAAGTTTTCTTAAGATTATATATTTCTCAATGTGTAAACTCACATTAAATACTTTCCCAATGTCAAAACCAACATATAAAGTTGCCTCGAGAATACCTAATACATGTGATTCATACATCCCTAAATCCACTAGATGTGTCACAAATAATATTAATTTACATTATAACAGTAGTCAAGGTGAACAAAACACCTTTTCCTAACACTTTGGAAACCTATTAGATGATAAAATTGGCTTAATAATCCAACATGTTGGAATCAGGGAAGATTAAGAGGGGGGTGAATCAGTGTTCTGCAAAAAAATTATTACTCTAATCTCTAAACCACTTGCAACATTGAACTAAAAGAAATATGCAAGAACATAAATAAATCATCTACAACACCATAACACAAGGATTTTTACGTGGAAACCCTATTAGGGGAAAACCACAGTTGAGGTCAATCCACAATTTGAGTACTCAAATATAAGTGTTTGAAAATAGGAATGCACTTGCATTCAGGCACACTGCCTAGACCTCACTTCTCAAAAATAGAAAGGCTCACTACCTTACAATCAATGTCAAAAGACAATTGGAGTGGTAACTATGAATTATCATCTACAAATTCCTGAGAATAGTTTTGGTTAAGCACATTAGTCAATTTCTTGACCTTTTGTTTGATTCTTCTCTTATGCTCTACTCTACTTCAATTCGCATCACTAATCCTTTTATGCACAAGTGAAACTATGCATAATCGCTCTAGTATCCTTCTAAATTTTGCATCACGCCCCAACACACTTTGTACATACATCAAACTGATATAATCGATCACTTATATATATCTGCAACTAAATATTTAATCACTACATGTCGGCTTCAGTAAAACATAAAATATTTTCCAAAGGTCGGCTCAAACCACAAATGATTTTTAATGCGCACCATCCAAAGCTGGCCACAACATAGTGATGGCCCAAATCAACATGTTCGAACACAAAAACACTTAAACAAATACTCCTCAAATATCTGCAACATATTATATTCACCAAGTCAGCTCTTTGCACTAATAAACAAGAAAAACAATAACTCAGATCTCCTAACTCGTACACCAATTGATGTGATAGTACAAAACTTGAGAATAAGATATTCTAGATACCAAACGACCTTCCTTGAGATCCACAACCCGAACTGATAAACTAGTAATGCAAATGGATTTACAGACTCAACTTTCAAATACCCTGTTCTTCACTCTATCTCCTGGTATGGACAAGTACTAAAGTGCCTACCAGATTAATGACTTAGGTTGCCATCAATGAAAACACCAGAAGCCATATGCCAACAATCTCCCCCTTTGACATTGATGGAAAAACTTAGTGAAAAATGACTAAGTATCAGAACCAACATACTGCAATCCTTCAAGTCTTCAAAAAGTAATAGCTGACACAACTCCCCCTAAATTTGATAAGGCATTTTTCACTACTCTCTCTCCCCCTTTGACATCAATGAAAAAAAAACAAATCCTATAGTAATACCTTTTGGAGTGTAACCAAAAACTTACTTATTCAAAAACTGGTTCAAAATTTGAAGAAATATAGCTACTACTTATGTTAGAAGATTATTTTATATTTTTCCTTCATCTCCAAAAGAAAATTCTTTCATGCTTCTACTGCAATCCTAGTGATTATGATCATGCTATTTTTTTCAGATGTCTGGTTGATAATCTTGATGAGGGATTCTGGAATGGTGATGGCTTTTTCTAATATCTCTCCTTTCCTCAATATCTCAATCAATTGTTCCAGTCTGCATTTAGTTATGTCCTTCACTTTCCAAAAGGTGTTAACAATCTTGTTTCTGGTGTTTTGAACATTTGTATGCTTTGTCTATAATTCTTGAATCATTTTCTTAATTGCACCATCTTGATCCTAAGACATGTTAAAGTTTTTTCCAATATTGTTCATCTTTGTTTCAATTTGTTCCAACTTTTCTTTGTACTTGTCGATTGCATAAGGTCATCGAAGATAGTAATTGTAGATGCTATTTGTTGTGTTTATGCATTTCCTTAGATGATTCATGTGCCTTGTTAGCTTGGTGAGTGATAATCTATACTGCTTCTTCAAGTGTAAAATTACTTATTCTTCTTCCTTGTTTTGAGACTTAGAGTCCATGATTTCCTTGATGCATTCAATCATCTCTTCTGGAAATGTATTTTGTAAAATCTCTAATTTAATATGGTTGTGCACAAGATGAGTACTTAGTATGTTTAAAATCATGTCTTTCTCATATGAAGTTCTAATAGACCACATGTTTGCAATTTTTTGCATTCCATCTTTCTCATGAATAAGTTGCAATAGCTCTTCTTTGGTTAAATTGCCTTCTTCTTCACTTCCTTCTGTCACTACCTTTCCTTGTTCCAGTTCAGCTATTTCTAGTTCATTTCTTTGGGTTTCCTTAGTTTCCTTATTAGATTCTTCATCTAGTATATCTACAATCACATGTTCTTTTCCTTTCCCTTCAACTCTTGGAGTCTTGCATGTTGGAGGAGTACAGACAACAATTTATTTTTCTCTTTTCTTCCTCATCTCCGTCTCACCGAAGGAGGAACCAACTTCAAGTGCCCTTTTCGGAAGGGGAATACCAATTGAGCCAAACTTTCCTAGCAAACCTTTAAAGAAACTTTCATATACTTGATCACAGTTTGCCAAATTGTTAGTGTATTTAAATTTTTTTACAATTGGTTCACTCTCTTTCCATATTACATTGTTGTTCAGTGGTAAGAAATTCATAAAATACATCACAAGACATATAACCAAAGTACCAAACTTGAAATGGTAATCTTTCATCTTTGTCAATTCTGTGTTCTCCATCAGTTGATCTTTTAGTAATCCACAAAGGTCAAAATCATGATCTTCCATTATCATCTTGTGTGAAATATAAATGGCCCCTACCGAAGTTGCACCTTCTCTATTTCTGAAAAAGATTTTTTAAGATACTCCATGCACAATGTACCTTGACACTAAATCTCTAATTGTTGAGATTATTAATGCCCTTTGATCTCTAGTTACTCCAGTTAGGGTTTAAACTTTTTATTTTAGATTGACTTCTTTTTCGGCACATCCCCAAATTTGCATAATTCAGTTACAATTCCAATCACTTCTTTTGAGATATGGTAGGGTTTATCCAAAGTTAGAATACCATCATTCAATTTTTCCAGAATAAACTTAACGATTTCTGCATTCTCGAAATAGGGGAATTCATTCAAAATATCCAATCTTTTGTGTTTAGCTTCTTTCAGTCATTTCAATTCATCGAGAGACAACATGTTTCTTACAGCTCTAATCTTTTCACTGGTATACTCATCTAGGTTTATCATTCCTTTGATTTGTTCCATTTTTCATCCTGTACTCATGTTTTATTTCTATCAAAGGGATTCTTCAACTGCAAACCAAATTGAATGAAATTTTCTCAATACAACTGAAGTACCTGATGGATTAGGGTTTCGTCATGAAATTATCTTCACGCTTTCAAAATTTTGCTACAGAGTGCTTTCCTTCTTTTCTTTGATATAAAGTGGTAAATGAGGGTTCCAACTTGCTTTGTATTACTCGCACACCTAACCCCTTTTTATATTAAATGCTTTTTCCCTAGGTGTTTCGGATACCCTATTTTCTTAGTCAATGAGAGAAAAATTCTTCTACAAACCTACAATTGCTTGAATTTCTTTTTGATTGTTTTCCAATGCATCTATAAATCATTAATACAACCGTTGACAATCTTTCGCATTCTGGTGCCAACTACGAACAGGGGGAAAAGGATTTTCTTGAAAAACTCCCCCTAGGCCAATGGCCTAAACTAAATTCTCGAAGGAATTACCAGAAGTAGGTTTTGGTGCTGGCTCATTTTCTGCATCAAACTCGTTCTTTCTTACCCATGTCTTCTTCATCTGATCTCTTGTTTCATCCATAGTCACTTTCCCTTTTAATTTATCATCTTTCTACGTATTTCTTCATTTGTATGTCAGACCTCTTCTATCCATATTTTTATTTCTATAGAATTTTGCAATGTGATTATATTTTTTGTAATTGTAACACACAACATTTCCTTGTCTAGACTAATCATTCCATTGATTTCTTCTTGATCTGCACTAGTTAGCAATAAGCCCAAATCTTCCATAGGTATAACATTTAACATTCCTTCTACTAACAGAGTTGTTTGACATATTTCTCCATTCAATTGACTTATGACCAAACTTATTGCAATTGAAACACAAACCAGAGAATTATGGATCACTCGATTCCATTTTACTTCTACATTGAGAAGCCATATGAGCAAATTCATTGCAATAAAAATAGCATCCATTAAACTTTTGAGCATTAGGTTGTCTTATCGGATGCCTTTTTTCTTTGTTCATCTAATTTCCTTGCCTGAAATTTCTTTGTCTAGATCTAGAACTTTCTCCTTTCTCATATCCAAGACCTCACTTTTCATTTCCATTCTTCTAACCTTAAGTCAGCTCATCAAGCTTAACTGAGATAATCTTGAACTTCTCATTGTATTCATTAGTAGTACCAAGTTCATCCTTGAGAATAACAATTTGTCTTTGAATATCTTCTTCAATATTTCTAGATTGTTGTAGTTCAATCTCCAACTGAATGAATCCTCCATTAATTCTTTTTCATTCATCAGATCTTTCTTTTAAGGAATGAGAAAGATTCTCCTCATTCTTCTTTCTCTCTTCAATCTCCTTAGTCAGCTTCATCACCATAGATTCCATCTCATGCTTTAGGGTAGCATTGCCTCTGGCAATATTTTCACATTCTTCAGTTATTTCCTTCAAGGTTTGATTCAAGTGAACATCATCCATGCTTTTTCTCTCTTTTTTCTTAATCTAATCACAGATATCCTTTCTCTTCTCCCTGGACTTAATAATTTGATCCTTCAATGTCTAAATGAATTTCTCAGCATCCTTAAGATTTTTTTTCAATTCCTGGACTTCTACTTTGGACTAATCAAGATCATCAAGTGCCACCAAAAGTTGTTGTTGAAGACTACCAGATTCCATTAAATTCTAAGATCCACCTCAAGCTATTAAACTTCTTCCGAGGAACTACGCTCTGATACCAATTGTTGGAATCAGGGGACACTAAGAGGGGGGTTGAATCAATATTCTACAAAATTTAACTTTATTAATCTAATCTCTAAACCACTTACAGAATTGAAATGAAAGAAAGATGCAAGCACATAAAGAAATCATCCACAACACCATAACATAGAAAAATTTACATGGAAACCCTATTAGGGGAAAAACCATGGTGGAGGTCAATCCATAATTTGAGTACTAAGTTTTTAACAAATAGGAATGCACTTGCATTCAGGCACACTTCCTAGACCTCATTGCTCAAAAGTAGAAAGGCTCACTACCTTACAATCAATGTCAAAATAAAACTGGAGTGGTGAACTATGAATTAGCATCTACAAATTCCTAAGAATAGTTCCAGTTAAGCACATTAGTTGATTTCTTCATCTTTTGTCTGATTATGCTCTTTTTCTTTACTCTACTTTAATTCGCATCACTAATCCTTTTATGCACAAGTGAAACTGTGCATAATCGCTCTATTATCCTTCTGAATTTTTCATCAAACACCAACACACTTCGTACATACATCAAAATGATATAATCAATCACTTATATATATCCGCAACTAAAGATTTAATCGCTACCTATCTGCTTCAATAAAATATAAAAATTTTCCAACAGTCAACTCAAACCACAAATGATTTTCAATGCACACCATCCAAATTCGGCCATAGAATAGTGATGACCCAAATCAACATGTTCTAACACAAAAACACTTAAACAAATACTCCTCAAATATACGCAACATATTATATTCATCAAGTCGGCTCTCTGCATTGATAAACAGGAAAAACAATAAACCGAATCTCCTAACTCGTACACAAATTGATGTGAGGACACAAAACTTGAGAATAAGATATTCCAGATACCAAACAACCTTCCCTGAGATCCACAACCCGAAGTGATAAACTGGAAATGCAAATGGATTGATAGACTCAACTTCATTCAGATACCCTATTCTTCACTTTGTCTCCCCATATGGACAAATATTGGAGTGTGCACTAGATTAATGACTTAGGTTTCCATCAATGACAACACCAAAAGCCATATGCCAGCACAAAATATGTTTATAATTTATAAAAAATCATTCACATATCCATCATAATACTTTATGAACAAGTTCAAATTAATATTCACACACACTTTTCTACTAATAGAGAGACCTAGTATTTTTTATTGTATTGTGATTGAATCATTAAAAAAATTTACCCATCTATATTTTTTTATCTCCCTTGTGCAAATAAAGAAGTATGTATAATTATTTTTTTATCAAAGATCATATTGAAGAGAGGATATAACTTGCTACATCTAGAATAATTATTGGGTGTTGAATAGGTGAATAAGATAACCTCTCATATGTCATAGTATTTGAATTTTTTCTCAAGAATTCCTCTAGCTAATCCATAAAATTCTTTAGAATAAAACAACTCACATTGTGACCTAATATATAATTTGGATATATCTTATAAATGATATATAAAGGTAAATACATTTTTTTGGGTGGTTTATAAAAACGTAACACCAAGAATCCCAAATATTATCAATCATACCTTGGTGTGTGTATCAATTGATTATTATTTTTGTTTAATTGCATTAATAAGAATTATACTTTTAGAGTGTACAAAATGTGCCACCAAAATGGGTTTTAAAATGTCTAACTCTTGAAGGTTAAATGCTTGACTAATTTAATTAATTAAAAATACATATAGATTTATACAAAAGAGATACAATTGATATAATTGTAATTGTATAACTGACAACTATAACTACATAACAAATATAACCATTAAGCATAAACCAAGTTGTGGTTAAAAAGGGTAATATGCTACACTAGCATTCCCCCCTTATTACATTGTTATTAAAAAATTACCTTGGAAACCTCAAATGTCACCTTGCTAAGAGATCTCCCTTAAGGTTTACCTAACACAAAAATAACATATAGCTAAAAATGTTGATTACACAAAATAAATACATACTCTTGAGAATATTTTTGATTATAGAAATAATATTTAATTGGGTAGAACTCCATTAAGCTACCTTGTAACCCTTAGAAGGGTGTTTCCCTCAAGATGAATCCCTAAGTTCTAGATTACCATCTCCCCAAGCTCTCGAATCATATATCCCCAAAATTATTGGACAATAATATGTTTCTCCATCAAGTTGTCTCATGACTCTCAAAAGGATATAATTCCCCATATCACAACTCCTAAACTATTTGGACAACAATATATATTGAGTTCACCAAATCCCTTACCTATCTTAAAAAAAAAAAACAATATATGCATTCTTAAATTTTGTCAACATCAAAAAATTGAAAGCAAGAGCAATATGTTTCACATACAAAGAACCATCTCAAAGTGAGAATCTATATTGAGATGATAGAGATCTTCCAACCTCTAATGCCACCATCCTCCAATAAAATAATTAATTTATTGTCTTTATCAACTCATTTATCTTCTATTTATGACCTTGAATTTAGTGGTTACATTTCTTATTATCTTTTTATTAGTCTATGTTGTAATCAAATGTCCCATAATTTTTAAATTTGGACATCCAAAGGTCACATATGGCTCAACCTGATGCAACATGTCCATTGTTGCTTTGTTCACACCATTGAATATTTTCCTCAACCATCGAAGTTGCAAAAAAATCTTGTCTTTGGATACATATCATTAATACCACATATTTGAATAATGAATATTATCTTAATTTTTGGCACAAAATACAAAATATTAGAGAGAATTCTCACCATTCAATCAGTGAGAGAAGTAATTTCCTCTTTAGCTTAAATTTATTCTACAAATCACTTTTAATAAATTAAAATATTTCCCATTAAATGGATCACCCTCAAATCTAATACAATTTGATTATACAAGGCCAACAATAATTGTTTAGAAAATCACTTCATACATAAGCATACCAAAACTAGAAATAATGCCAATGTGACCAAGCTTGTAGATATAACTAGGCATAATAACAATTTTACACTCAATGGGATTGATAACTCTAGGATGGTAATAATGAAACCTTGGAACAATTATCCCCCCTTGAACAAATGGGATATATTTGCAAAAGGCTCCATTTCTCTATGCAATAAATTAGGGTAAACCAAATATGAATTATTTGGTATGGGGTATCCTAGAAATGCATGCTAATGCCATGAACTTCACATGCCTTCTAAATAAAAATTTAATTTAATAATAATCTTGTTCTGCATGCCAACAATATTGTCCTCCATCGGTACATTCACAATTCCATTGGCATCAATTTCAAATTACACATTGATCTATGAAACTACCCTGGATGCTACAATTTTAAGCATTTAACATGTCATAGTTTCATCTATTAGGAAGAAGTATTATTGCTTGCAAATACACTGCTGGATAATATATATTAAAAAATAAATCATCAAGTTGCAGAACCATACTCCATAAATTCTTTGATACCATATTGAAGGGTAAATGATTGACTAATTTAATTGATGAACAATACATAAATTTATACATGAGAGATATAATTGATATAACTATAACTATATAAGTGGTAACTATGACTATTGTTATCATAGGGATTTGTGCCCGTATGCAAAGCTGTAAAACTCTACAATCTCGTCTAACATTGGATTACTTTCAGGTTGTGGGTATCCTATTTGAAAGTAAACCTTTGGATTCTAGGCCGGCTTCCTATATGGTTTTCTAATAATTAATGTAAATGGCTGGGAAAAGGGAAGAAATCTTGAAATGAATGCATAAACTAGACTTGAATCTAGGTGATGCACCTAATAAATACTCAATGAGCAGATTTATTCATAACTGATTATTATGAAATCTATCTTCACAACTCAAATTGGGCAATTTAATCACATAAGTGTTTCATCAGAAGGCCTGACAATCCATTCTTTATGAAGGAAAATAATGTTTCACAACCTAAAGGAGAGGATAAATTAATAGCACAACTTATGACCTATAACTAAATTATTTTTTTCATGTACATGCATTCATGAATGTTACAGGAATTTAAAGGTTTTGAAATTAAACACATTAAATTATCATCTAAAACATTCAAAAAATACAAAACTCCTGAATCTGAGAAGGCTAATACTGAAATGAAAAAATGAAAGAAGGAACACTCTGTAATTATACTCTAAGATAACCTGTAAAACCTACTGAATATATTAATTTGAAACTGAAAGCTAAGTTACAAGATTTTTCTCTTTACAAAATGCAAAGGCTAAAAAACAAGAACTAGAGGAAAAAGACTAAATTTTTCCAATATATATAATATAGGCATGCATAAAGCAGCCAAGAGGTGGAACTAAATGAGAACTGAAGGTACAAACTTTCATTCACGAGCAAAGATCAAAACCTCTGAAAAAAGGGCTCGAAACTGGAGCAAACTGCACTTCCACCATCTCAAAATAGTCAACCATGCATGTTGATCCAAAAGAACTCCAAAAATACTCCTCCAACTGAAGATGTCACTCAAAAACACCTTATGCATAGGCTAGAAATAGCCAAATTTTTGATAGGGGAGATACTCACCATAAGCTCTTGAAAAATAACTTCAAGCTTTAAAGTCACGGCCTTTGTGGCTTTTCCTAACTCATTTCCGGTGCTTTTACCTTTTGTGGATAAACTCCTCTTCTTATAGGCCACTGGAGAATTAGGTTTCGATCCTGTAAAGGAAGAAAAGTAAATAAAATTGTGGCTTCTTTATGCATTCTTCACAGCAAACTATGGGTAAGCCTCCATGCCTCTAAATCTGTGCAAAAGTCAATGACTCTTTGTGTATTCTTCATGGAGGCTACAACTTTTTTGCATATTTCTGGGCAATTTTTCCTTCTAGAATGCACTTTGTTACTTTACAAAAATAAAAAGCTTGAATCTTAATCATTATTTGTTCTGCATTTGTATTTAAAGGGAAAAAGAACCCCAAATGGGTTCTTTAGGCCACAGCCTATGTTAGAATATTATAATTTCTTGAATTATTTGTAGGCCATGGTTTGATTCCTTCTACATATTATGATATTATTTGCACAAGCTCGAGGGTTTCAAGCTCTTGTATTTATCCTTCTGTAGCTATGATTTTCTTGTGAACATGTATAATTCTCTATTGGAAATTCTAATGTATCTTCCATGGATTTGGCCATTGAATGAAATTTTGTAGAGTGAATGGGGTTGAGGCCGAGACATTATTTTGCATTCTAGGTTTTATTTGTTGCATTGGCCGCGGACTTCATTCTTTTGTTCTAAGCTTTACTTTGAAACTTTAATAGGCTCAAGGGTTTTGTATTCTATTAAATCTATAACTCCATAATGGCATGGTTGTGACCTCATTAGGGTATTTTGAATGCTCATTCTAAGTTGACATTGTTGTTGTCTTTATAGATATTATCTATAAAATATCTTCATTTTTAGTTTTGAAATTACCACAAACCTCCCTGTGGCTTATATTCATGACACCTACAAGTATTGTGACTGTTCTTATTCAATAAGGCACTTAACAATAGTCACTTCTTACTTCAGAATGCTAACATAGCCATTTGATCTACTCAGAAAAAGCTATGAAAAGAGGTTGTCAAAGCAAGGTGCCTAGAACTTATTCATATTCATGCATGAAACAACAAAACCTCTCGTTTAGACTGTAACCTATGCATCATGCCCAGATTTATTGGGCAGTCACTTCCATTATCATTTAATATTGTCTAGCATTGTTTGTCATTATGTTTACATGTATTATGCTTAACTCTTTAACCTTCACTGTGAGCATATAAGATACTAAAAGTGTACCTAAAGTAAACTATCTTTGCTTTTGTAAGTAATGAGACCTTCCTTTTAACTCTGAAAGGACCACTAATTGTCTTTTTCTCTACAAAATAGCAATGGCTTCTCCATGAAAGAGATAAGGTAAAATTTGTACTTGGTTACTGTGAACATCTGCAATTTTCTTTTCTCTAGGGTTTCAATTGAATGTATATTTTGGCTTTTGTACTCCTTATTTTTGTTCATGTAACCTCCTTAGCTCTATCGTTTGAATATTGACTTTTCCATAGTCAAGGACTATCATCAAGGTCCTTTTCTCTTACTTCCTCATTCACCCTACCTTCTACTATGTCCTTCCTTCACCTATGCTATTCATACCCATGAAACCATGTATAGTATTGTCCAGTATGCATATGCTGGTAAATAGAGTTGAAATGATGAATAATTGTAATAGCTCTATATCCTTTATCCTTTCATTTGCAATGGGTAAATACATATTCTTTTTGCTTCTTTCCAAGACCCTTAACTTGTGAAAGAAACAATGAAGGACTCCTTGTTGTACTTGCTTTTTCACTCACAATGTTTTACTTGATAAAATCATAACTATTTCTTAAATCATTTGGCTTTTGATTTCTTTTTCATAGTATTTTGATTGTAGTTTTGATCACTGTCCTATACAAATTTTTGCCTCCTACAGCTTATAGCATTAGAACCTTCAATACTAACCCTCTATACCACTTAACAATGTGTACTTATTCATGAATATCAATGCCTTTTGGCTATCCTCTATGTTTAATTGTAGTACTATTTCAAACTATCTTTTCTTTTTTCTTCCAAAAGCATAGAGTTATCATTTCTGCACAACAAGTATTCATGAAAGGTAGTTTCATTTTTTTGTATATTCAGTGAGATAAGATAGACATTTGTTCTCCTTTTCTGAATTTTGCTAATTCCAATAAATTTTATGGAATTTTGTGAAAGAATTACTAGTTAGCATACTTGAATGCTTGAAATATGTACCTCTCTCCTTTAGGTGATCATCCTAGTAGCTATGTAGACTGCTCTCTTGATGATGATGCTCCATTTTCCATGTATGTTTCTTTAAGTGTATTTTAAAATTTGTTAGAAACAGTTTACATGAATTGATGCCCTGTTCTCCCTTAAGTATAAATGGGCTCAATACCTTATTGAAGTGCAACTGTGAATGCAAGGTAGAGCTGAAACAAATATGAAAAATTCAATTTATGTTCTCTTAACATGTTTTTTGATTGTTCATTTTGAATGATGAGAAAAAGGATTATTTGCTCAAACTATTTTCAATCATGTTAAATTAAAGGTTGCTTTTATGAATATTTCTTGTTACAGCAGTCCTTTCTTCAACTTTAATTGAATATCTGATAACTCTCAAATAATGATGTGAATGCGAGGTGTCCTTTTTAATATGTTGGGCTCAACCCTTGTGGGAGCTCATTTTTCTCCACATATCTGATGAAAATTGATCATGAATATAATAAACCTATTCCTGCACAATGAGCAAACATGTTAGCAAAATAATTGAAGCTGAAAGCTTCCATTGAACTTTATGCCTTTTGAACAATGAAATCATCTAATGGATGCCTGATTGGATGTGTGTTATATTTTTGTTGGTAATGTAGGCATGAGGTAGGATATTATTTTCATTTCTCTAACACCACCTTTCATCATACTTGCAGATGCTTTTGGAGCTTGGAGTTGGATCAATTCGGATGCACAATAACTAAAGACTTCAAGTGTAACGATGATTCATCATTCCAAGCAATGATGAATCACCTTCTATCTTATGCCTATTTTATTTATAGTTGTATGATATACAATATTTTCTTGTATTCATTATTTGATTTGAAAATCAAATGAAGTTACTCCCATGGCTTGTGTGGGACTTCAGTTTGTACAATATGAATATTTCAACAAACATTATGCAATTTCATGATTTTTCTGTTACAACTAGTTGCATAATAATACTAAAAATTGAAGAGTAATAAGATTTATTTCAGAAATGAATACTTAGTAGAAAAAATGTTGTAACCACTTGTGAACCTTTGAATATTGAATGCAATTCAGCTCTACCTTTTTTGAGTTGTAGCTAAACATAGGTAACAATTCGGTGACCTCTATGGATTTTTGGTCTGCTAAACACCAGAGACTAGTTGCCTTGTATATCCATTGGGCATGGAGTCCATTTTTTCTCTATTTTGACTTAGAAAAACTTCTAACTCTGCTGCAAACCACACAAACTAAAAGAAACTATTGAAACCATGTTTAAGAAAAAGTTAGAAAACCTCGTGCAGCAACTGCACTTTATTGAAAGCAAAACAATACTAAAATGAAAACGTGCCATGGGGCACTTATTGAAAGCATAACTGAAATTGAAACTACACTACTATGTACAATTGCAACTTTGATGCTCAATAGCACTGTTTGAGGTGAATCCCATTGACGGGGATCGACAACACCTCTCCATCCAACCTTGAGAGTTGGAATGCGTTATGTTCTTTCTTTTTTGTGATAATGTATGGTCCATCCCACATGGCATCAAACATGGTATGTTTGTCAGGTTTTCTCTTTAACTCATCCCATTTGAAGACTAATTCACCCTCATTGAAGACTCTTTCTATTGCTTTCCTGTCAAACATTTTCTTCATCTGAGAATAATAGATTTGGAGCTTCTTGAAAGATTCTTTCTTGGTTTCTTCCAACTCTTCTTATTGAGCAAGCTTGACTTGCATTGGTTGCTCCTCAAGTAACTCCAATTCTTTTATGTAGCTCAAAATTGGTAACTCTATTGAAATAGGAAACTTGGCCTCTTTGTTGTAAACCAAAATATATGGTGAAAATCCTATTGATTGTTTTGGTATAACTCTATCAACCCAAAGGGATAATTTAAGTTTGTCATGCCATGACCTCTAATTATCTGCAATGGTATTCTTTATGATCTTAATCATATTCTTGTTTGTTGAATCAACCTGTCCATTACCCTAGGGGTAATAATTGGATGAAGTATTCAAATAAATGTTATTTTTTACTAACCAATCTGAAACTCTCAAACCAACAATGGCTAATGCATTATCAGAAATAATTGAATCAGGTGTATCAAACTTGGAAACTAAGTCTTGATAAAAATTCAAAATAGGTGTTTCATTTGCATCTTTCAAAGCAACTACTTCAATCCATTTTGTAAAATAGTTTGTTGTTGTAAGAATCCATTTTTGACCTACACTTGATGGTGGGTTAATTTGACCAATGAAGTCAAGTCCCCACTTTCCAAATGGTTGTTCAACCTAAACTGGATTCAGGCATAGGGCTGCAAGCTTCTATTTTCTTGCAAACAACGAACATTTATTGCACTTTCTCACATAAGCATGAGCATCCTTGAACAGATCTGGCCAATAATATTTGGCTCTTATTATTTTCAGATTTGTAGTACATGGTGCAAAATGACCTCCAGCAGGTCCATCATGAAATTCCTCGAGAATTCTTTCAGTCTGATTTGGGTAAACACATCTGAGGAATACTCCATTGAAGTCCTTATAAATAACATCATCAATTTCTGCATGTGGAATTGCTTTTAATCTCTAATATCTTCATTTTTATTTGTCCATACCTTCTGTATAATCTCCAATATGCAAGTAATGAATCATTTGATGGATTCAATCAGTTACATAGCTAGAACAACAAGTTCTTCTTCAAAATTTAGGACTGTAGTGACTTCTTCACAGTTGTTCTCTTTATTTTCTGCAAGTTGCTCGCATATACCCTTACCTCTAACAAGATTGGTAACCTTTATTTTGATGTTGTATTTCATGACTTTGGTTATCTGGCCTGCTCTCTTGTCGTCAATGTCCTTATTTAGCAAAAATTCTTTAACTATTGGGTGAGCTACCAGCAGATGTATTTTATTATTAGACAGCATATGTATGAATTTCTTAAGACTCCTTATTACAGCAAGCACATTTTTCTCAACAAATGAATACCTCATTTCATAATCATGCAAGACTTGACTAAAAAATGCAATGGGTTGTTCAAGTCCTTGATCATTTTGCTGATATAACATGGCAGAAATTGTGTCAACACTACCAAATGGATACAATATAAAATCTTTATCAAAGTTTGGATTTATGAGTGTTGGGGCTACTGCAAGTGCCTCTTTGATATGCTCAAAATTGTTCTTACCCTCCCTTGTCTAGCTGAATTGCATGTTATTTTTTAGCATGGTTGTGAGAGGTTGCAACAACACTACAATGTTAGGAATAAATCTGCTAATAAAGTTTATCTAGCCTAAAAAACTTTGTAAACCTTTTTTGTGAGCAAGAAATGGCAATGATAGAATGGTTGCAATACGTTCTGGGTCAATAGAAATACCATCTTTAGAAACAATACAACCCAGAAGTTTACCTTCGTGAATAGAAAAAATGATTTTCTTTGGATTCAAAGAAACTCCATACTCTTTGCATCTCTCAAAAATCTGTCTAAGATGACCAAAATGTTAATTAGCATTTTGTGAGAAAACAGTGATGTTTATCAAACCTTGGAGAGCCATATCCATTTCTCTCTGAAAGGTTTCTCCTGCATTTGACAATCCAAATGACATCTTTCTATAAACCATAGTAACCCACTTGGTGGTAAAGGTTGTCTTATATTGATCTTCCTCTTCAACCAATATCTAGTTATAACTTGACTATCCATCCAGAAATGAGAACCTTTTTGATCTTGAAACAACTTGCAATATTTGCTCCATTGAAGGTAACAGATAGTGATCTTTGAATGAAGCTATGTTTAGATCATGAAAATCAACACACAACCTTATCTCTCCATTCTTCTTTTTGATAGGCACCAGGTTTGAAACCCAAGAAGTGTGCTTGATTGGAAAAATAATACTACCTTCAATCAACTTGTTCAATTTTTTCTTCATCAGGTGTTCTAACTTTGGATTCAGGGGCCTCTGCTTATGTCTTACTAGTTTCACGTTGGGTTCCAACTCAATGGTATGTTGAGCTAACTCAGGGTTGAAACCCTTTAGATCACCATATTCCCAAGAGAAAATGTCACTAAATTCTTTGCAAAGCAAGACAAAGGCTTGTTGTTCCTCCTTTGTACAAACTTTGCCAAGCTTAAGGAGCTTTTCTTTGAATATCTCTATTGGTTCGTAGTGCTCCTGCTTCACTATGATGCTGGATTTATCTCTTCTAACCCGATCATCAGTGTTGAAGATGGATTCAAGGGTTACCAAACCCTTTGGCAGCTTGTTAGACTTTACTTGCATGATTTGATCACCATGTTGTTGATCAAACTTTTGTTGGTTTCCAATAGAAAACTCTGCTTCTTCCATCAAAAAGTGGATTATCTGCTCATCACTATCAAAAATCTGCCAACTTACATTAGTATCAGGCAATGACAATCTGACAATTACTCTCTATTGTGCAATTTTTGCACACACGCCATATTGGAGGCGAGGACCCTCTTTTCTCTTTTGCATCTTTGCACCTTGGCTTTGTCAATTTTTAGTTTTGCTCTTCTTGGGAGGTTATTTTGATTAATTCAAGACTTGGTTTGATGAAGGCAATATTCTGAGGCTCTGGGGGCTATTCGCTTGTCTTGGAAATTAGAAATGGGGATTTTTGAAGTGAATTTTCAATGTTATGTGTAAATATTTTTGCATCAATGGATAGAGGACAAAAAATTAGGCCAAGTTGCTTTTTGAACTTTTTGAAAATTCCTTCTAGAAAAAACGTTATGAGGTTTAGGGGATTTTGACCTTGCTTAGAATTTTGGGATTTTCCTCCCTGGGCAGAAATCCCTGAAATTCCTTCGAGCCCTCAAAATCCCGAAATTTCCAAACCCACCTCAAAAACCCAAAATTTTCCAAAACCCCTCAAAACCGAAATTTCCAAAATGGATTTATTTTTTTAAATGGAAATTTTTCCCGAAATGCATTTTTTTTCAAAAATAAAAGATTTCTGAAAATGGAAAAGTTTCCATAAAAAAATGTAAGTTTTTTTTAAGGGCCAAAATTTTATTTAAGTTTAATTTGGATTGGTTTTTTTAACATGTGAGCTACTAATGATGGTATCTATTTTTTGAGATTAAAGAAATCAAAAGGAGGACTTGCATATGGATTCGTGCCAAGAGGGAAAATCTAGAAAAGTTCAACTCAAATATTAAAGTGGGGTTTGCATAAAAATTTGTGCCACCAGCTGTATACCAATTGGAGAGGTTCATTTAACAAGGAAAGACATGTGAAGTTGTATTTATTCTCCAATGAGGATTTTCTCAAAATTGATTTCATTGGGCCATAATGCAACTGAATGCAATTGATTGGATGATGATGTACCATGAGCTCCCAAATTAAATGTAATAGCTGGAGGATTCTAGAAGTGTAATTTATGCCATTGGATGAATTAAATCCTGGCCATTGATTCAAAATGTAATTTTCTATAAAATTTCAATGCCTTCTCATTTGTAAGAGGTTAGACTGGGTTAGAAGAGTTGATTAGAAGTTGTAGAAGGCCAGAATTGGCAAGTAGATTTTAGAAATTAGTTGTAGGAGAGGAGAGAGACTAGAAATTGTTATGTAATGTTGGAGAAGTAATGCAGCTAAGTTGTTGATTTGACAAATTTTGTATTTATCTTTAATAGTTTATGGTTTCTTGTTCTCAATTCTCAATGTTAGATGTTAGTTTTTAGTTCTTTCATGTCAATGGTGAAATGTTAATGATACTGATTGATCTTCAGTCCATACTTTTAGCAATTTTTTGATTGTAAGTTGCTATGTATAGTTAGTCTGGGCCTTATTTTGTGTTAAGTTCAACTGTGGATACTTGTTTACATTGTGCCATTTACTGGGTATGTGGATAAATGTTCTTAGTCTTAAAATCTTTAGCTTCCTTAGAAGATTGCACCATTTATGTGGAGTTGTGGGCTTGTCCTTGATCAAGCAGAGATTGGTTTTATTGGGGATCTGTCCATTTGCAATATTCATCATTGTTGTGATTGATCTTAGGGGTTAGTTTAGAATCTCTTTGAAACCCTTATCTCTTTTGTTGTTTATTTTAAATCTGGGTTAGTTTTAGGATTAAAAGCATCACCATATTGTTGCATCTAATGAAAGTACACTTCCAGCATTGTTCATTTGTAAGGACACTTGTGATTACCAGCATTTCATATTTTATCACTAAGTTGTTTTATTGCATTGTCAAGACCTGACATTAGAGACCTTGGGGTTATCTCTTTTCCAATAGAGATTGACCTTTCAAGAGAGATAGAATATCATATTTTGTCTGAGTTGTTTCTATGCAGAAAACACCATCAACACTTTCACATATTGTTGCACTTCCACATTGTGGATTTCATTTGGAATGTTGAACTATGATCCTATGGTAGCAATTTTATTAGCTTGCTTATTTTGACTTCTTGGTACTGATTGCAGATTAAATGAATCAAACTCTTCAATTAAGTCCCAAACATGGTGTTTATATAATTTCAACAAATCATTCTTTATTAAATTCAGATTTCTAACCCGATTCACTATTAATTTAGAATCACCAAACACCTATAAGCACTTAATTTTCCTTTTTTTGACCCATTCTAAACCATGTATCAATGCTTCGTATTCAGAAATGTTATTAGAACAACTGAAAAAAAATATAAAAGCTCTGTAGTACCTATCTCCTTTCGATGATATGAACATTGCTCCTCCACCAACACCTAATTTACTCCTAGATCCATCAAAGCAAAACTCCCAAAGCTGATCATTTTTTTGTTCTAGCTATTTTTTCTCCTTGACCAGATTTGGAATAGTTACATTGGGCTCTTGAATCATATAAATTCCCAAACCTACTTCATCCATGAGACTAAACAGATCAACCTCATGATTCTCGGCTTCCCACTCATCTAAATTTATGTTGGGTATGTCTTCTATAGGTACAGTGGGGTCGAGGGTCATGGATTGATCCTCCTAATCATGGAAAGCTAGGTTTGCATTTATGGGATTTGAAACATAAGGCTCAATATGGTCTTTATCTTGTGGTTCTAACTTAATTGTGACTCTAGTACCATATCTAGTTCTGAATAACATGTGTGACTAGTCTGATGATAGATAACAACCTAATTTTGCAGTAAAATCTCTAGACACGCAAATGGAAAAATAAGGTGGGAGATCAATAATATAAATGTCTGTTGAATTTCAAAGTTTAGACAAGCATGTAATGTAAGAGGCAGACCTTTAATTACTCCAATGGACTTTATGGTTGTACCGTCTAATTGGACTACCCCTTTTGATAATGGCTCATATTCAAGTCCTAACTTATCTACCTCATGCTTAGGCATAATTGAGTTGCTTGCTCTTGAATCTATCATACAATTATGCACTATATTATCACCAATAATCAAGTTGAGATAAAAAGGTGGTGGCTTTTCCTCTTGAGTTGGTTTCTCCTTCTTGTGGTCTAACAGTTTGTAAGAACTCTTGGTTGTTCTTTAGTTGATTCATCATAAATGGAAATCTAAGCCAGAGCCTCTTGTAGGCTCTCCTTCTGTCCAGGATGGTAATTATTCATCCAACATGGTGATGCTAACAATAGCCTTTTTCATGTGATCTACAATATTGAAAGAAGAAGCACTAACCTTTTGGTGAATTTTAGGAACAATAGCCTCCTTTTGTACTGGAACTAGCTAATTTCTTAGTTGTTTGTTCTGCTTGTTTCTGCTGCTCTTTACCAAGCTCAGGTTGTCCTCTTGGTAAAATCTAGACATTTTGTGAAGAAGACGGTTGTGGCTACTCCTTTTGAGCTGCTAGAACTTGATATTAATGTTGAACAGCTTGATGCTTACCTTTATCGGCCTGCTATACATTAGGAACGGCCTGCTATCTCAAGTCAACAGCTCTCTTTTTTGACCTTGTATTGGGTGCAATTGAGTTTTCTGATTGATTATGCCCTTGTGCATGATTTACTCCACAAAACTCATTCCCTTGCAAGTTCATCATGGTAACATCCATATCAATCTTTTACGTTTCATTACTCTATTGATTATTTTCTTTTGTTGTATTTTATGTAACAGCATAATTTCTCTGCACCATCAGAGCTTGGTTAATTACTCCATTCATGCACATGGCTTAATTATGAGGCTGATTGCATGGATAGTACCATATGTAATACTACACCAAGTTGTTCTAAACAGGTATGATCTCCTTAGAAGAGTTGGCAGCATTCTGATTGTATGGTGGCCTGGGATTAAAATTCATTCACTATCCTTGATTGTCTGTCTGATAAGGTGGTATGTTAGGCTAGAATGGTGCTTGATAAGGCCTGAAATTTTGACCTTGTTACCTCTTAAGACTCACTAATTCATTACTAATTGTTTGCAATAAGTTTTCCATCTTCTATTGTGTACTCCTAAGCTCTTGAAAGCCTGATTGTGTTGGAAAAGCATTATTCTGAGAAACTAGTTGAAAGCCTAAGGCTGGTTCAACTGCAAGTGGGGCAATAGGAGGTATATTAATGGGCATCAAGGGATGAATATCTAGAAAAATTGGCATAGGAGGCCTTGGTGCAATTTTACTAGCCTGTATGAGGCTATTTTCTGCTCTAATAGCAATATCATATGTTGTTGGTAATATTAATCCACCCGTTGATTGTATCATTAAAGAAATATCACTATTTAAGGCTCTAAGATAATAAAGAAAAGCATGATCAGGTGTTGACCTTACCATTGTTGGAATTCTATTCCAGGTCTTTTGAAACTTGAAGTTAAAGTCAGACATCTACTCTTGCGGGGGTCTTTTGATAGTCGTAATTTTCTCCACCAAGGAGAGATTATCTAATTTGCCTAAAAAAAGTGTTTTCTTAACTTATCTCCCATATCATCCCATGTTGCAACAGAATTCACTGGTAAGCTACAGAACCACTTAAGTGCTTTTCCTTTGAATGAAGCCGCTAATAGCCTCAACGCCACATTCTCTTGAGTCACGTGATGAACTCCACAAAGTGAAGCTACATCTCTGATATTTTTGATTGGTGTAGTCTTCCCTTCACCAGTAAAAAAGGGGAGGCTTTTGAGTGCAACAACTGGTATATCATCATGTTGAGCCAAATTCAATGGGATACCCCCATTAAATGGTACAAATATATGCACTATGGCCATTCGAGTTGTTGGTATTCTGATATTCATAGCTTGCAAAATTGGTACAGGACTTACCGAAAACACTGGAACTGAATGTGTAGCAAAAATCGGTGAACCTCTTGACGATGAAACTGATATTTTGAAACTCGGTGAAGTTGAATGTGAACCTGGCTACCTTGTTGATGGTCTTCCTCTCCTTCTTGATGAAAATACTGATGATTTTGTTCTAAAAGTAGGGGAAATTGATTTATTTCTCCAAGGTCTACCAGGTGTCCTCTTGGCTATCCTTTCTCTTCTCTTTGGTGAAGATAGTTGTAAATATTCAAATGGAGAAGAAATTCTTGTTGTCTAAATTTTTCTCATAAGCTACTTGCACTTGATCTGCTCAAAATTGAGAATAGAGTCGCTCAATATATGAAAATTTAACCTCTGAAAGGCTGAAGTACTGCTATATATACCAGAATAGCAACTTGAAACTATTGAATTCTCACTCTGAACTATGATTCAGAGTCCCGTCGGGCATGCCAAAAATGGTTATCACAGGGATTTGCACCTACATGCAAATCTGTAAAACTTTGCAATCCAATGTAACATTGGATTGCTTTCAGGTTGTGGGTATCCTATTCGAAAGTAAACCTCTGGATTCTAGGTCAACTTCCTATATTGTTTTCAGATAATTTAATGTAACTGGTTGGGAAAAGGGAAGAAAGCTTTAAATGAATGCATAAACTAAACTTGAATATGGGTGATGCACCTAATAAATACTCGATGAACAGATTGATTCACAATTGATTATTATGAAATCTATCTTCACAACTCAAATTGGGAAATTTAATCACATAAGTGTTTCATTAGAAGGCTTGAAAATCCATTCTTTATGAAGGAAAATAATGTTTCACAACCTAAATGAGAGGATAAATTAACAGCACAACTTATGACCTATAACTAAAATTGATTTTTTTGTGTACATGCATTCATGAATGTGACAGGAACTTAAAGGTTTTGAAATTAAACACATTAAATTTGCATCTAAAACATTCAACAAATACAAAACTCTCAATCTAAGAAGGCTAATACTGAAATGCAATAATGAAAGAAGGAACACTCTGTAATTGATACACTAAGATAACCTCTAAAACTTGTTGAATATATTAATCTAAAACTAAAAGTTGAGTTACAATATATTTCTCTTTGCGGAATGCAAAGGCTGAAAAACAAGAACTAGATGAAAAAGACTAACTTTTTCCAATATATACAATATAGGCATGCATAAAGCAGCCAAGAGGTGGAACTGAATAAGAACTGAAGGTGCAAACTTCCATTCGTGAGAAAAGATGAAAACCTCTGAAAAAAGGGTTCGAAATTGGAGCAAACTACACTTCCACAGTCTCAAAACAGTCAACCATGCATGTTGATCCAAAAGAACTCCAAAAATACTCCTCCAACTGAATATGTCACTCAAAAACGCCTCATGCATGGAAAACTAAATAATCAAGCAATATCTTCACTTCACATGCATGTAACTAATTTTTTTTTATATTAACCCCCTCTTGATAATAGTTATTTCAAAAACCATCATTAAAACAATTAATAATTTTGTTTTAATAAAGTTTTGAAATGACTTTACAATAAGTATAAGAAGGGGAAAATAAAAAATTATGTTTGCATGTATAAATCAAACCTCCTCATAATTCTTGAGCTCCATCAACACAGCACCACATCATTAGGCACATTGAATTTTAAGTCATGGCCAAAGGGAAGATTAGAATAATGATTTCAATTCCAAAAAAAAAACAATCCCATCATAATTCGGTTAAAGAGGTAGGGTGATTAAAACTCATAACCCTAATCATTTTATTCACTTCTCCTCACTTGACTTATTTGAGAAGCCTCACCATTCTATGTCACAATCACTAGGGTTTCAGCTACTTTCCACCATTTTGTGCTGCATTCATGTGGAAATTTTTCAACAGCTTATGGTGAGTATCTCCCCTATCACAAATTTGGCTATTTCTCTCTATTTTGAAATAAACTTCAGGCTTTAAAGCTATAACCTCTGTGGCTTTTCCTAAATCATTTCTGGTGCTTTTACCTTTCTGTGGATAAACTCCTCTTCTTCTAAGCCACTAGAGAATTCGGTTTTGAGCCTAGAAAGGAAGAAAAGTAAAGAAAATTGTGGCTTCTTCATGCATTCTTCATAGAAAACTATGGGTAAGTGTCTACACCTCTAAATTTGTGCAAAAGTGAATGACTCTTTGTGTATTCTTCATGGAGGCTACAACTTTTTTGCATATTTTTGTGCAATTTTTCCTTCTAGAGTGCACTTTGTTACTTTACAAAAAGAAAAAGCTTGAATCTTAATCATTATTTGTTCTACATTTATATTTAAAAGGAAAAAGAACCCCAAAAGGGTTCTTTAGGCCATGACCTCTGTTAGAATATTCTGAGTTCTTGAATTATTTGTAGGCCACGATTTGATTCCTTTTGGGTATTATGATATTATTTGAACAAACTAGAGGGTTTCAAGCTCTTGTATTTATCGTTCTGTAGCTTTGATTTTCTTGTGAACATGTATAATTCTCTACTGTAAATTATGTTGTATCTTCCATGTATTCGGCCATTGAATGAAATTTTGTAGAGTGAATGGGGTTGAGGCTGAGACATTATTTTGCATTCTAGGTTTTTTTTGTTGTATAGGTCATGGGTTTCATTCTTTTGTCCTGAGCTTTACTTTGAAACTTTAATAGGATTGAGGATTTTGTATTCTATTAAATTTATACCTCCATGATGGCATGTCTATGACCCCATTAGGGTATTCTGAATGCTCATTCTAAGTTGACATTTTTTCTATCTTTATAGATATTATCTATAAAAAAACTTCATTTTAATTTTTGAAATGACCACAAACCCCCCTGTGGCTTATATTCATGACACCTATAGGTATTGTGACTGTTCTTATTCAATAATGCACTTAGCACTAGTCATTGCTTACTTCAGAATGCTAACATAGCCATTTGATCTACTCAGACAAATCTATGAAAAGAGGTTGTCAAAGCAAGGTGCCTATAACTTATTTATATTCATGCATGAAACAAAAAAACCTCTCATTTAGACTGTAACCTAGGCATGATGCTCAGATTTCTTGGACAGACACTTCCATTGTCATTTAATATTGTCTAGCACTGTTTTTCATTATGTTTACATGTATTATGCTTGACTATTTAACCTTCACTACAAGAATATGAGATACTAAAAGTGTGCCTGGAGTAATCTATCTTTTCTTTTGTAAGTAATGAAACCTTCCTTTTAACTCTGAAAGGACCACTACTTGTCTCTGTCTGTGCAAAATAACAATGGCTTCTCCATGAAAGAGATAGAGTAAACTCTTTACTTGATTACTGTGAACATCTGCAAGTTTCTTTGCTCTAGGGTTTCAATTGAATGGATATTTTGGCTTTTTGTGCGTTGGCTTTTGAACTCATTATTTTTGTGCATGTAACCTTCTTAGCTCTATCATTTGAATATTGACTCTGCAATAGTCAAGGACTATCATCAAGGTCCTTTTCTCTTACTTCCTCATTAACCCTGCCTTCTACTATGTCCTTCCTTCATATATGCTATTCATACCCCTGAAACCATGTATAGTACTATCTAGTATGCATCTGCTAGTAAATAAAGTTGAAATGATGAATAACCGTAATAGCTCTATATCCTCTATCCTTTCATTTGAAATGGGGAAATACATATTCTTTGTGTTTCTTTCTAGGACCCTTAACTTGTGAAAGAAATAATGGACTCCTTTTTGTATTTTATTTTTCACTCATAATGTTGTACTTGAGAAAATCGTAACTATTTCTTAAATTATTTGGCTTTTGATTTCTTTTTCATAGTATTTTGACTATGGTTTTGATCACTGTCCTATACAAATTTCTTCCTCTTGTAGCTTTTGGCATTAGAATTTTCAATACTAACCCACTATACCACTTAATAATGTGTACTTCTTCTTCATGAATATCAATGCCTTTTGGTTGTCCTCAATGTTTAATTGCAATACTATTTCAAATTGTCTTGTTTTCTTTTTCTTCCAAAACAATAGAGTTATCATTTCTACACAATAGGTATTCATGAAAGGTAGTTTCATTGTTTTGTATATTCAATGAGATAAGATAGACATTTGTTCTCCTTTTCTGAATTTTTCTAATTCCAATGACTTTTTTGGAATTTTGTGAAAGCATTACTAATTACTGTACTTGAATGCTTGAAATATATACCTCTCTCCTTTAGGTGATCATCTTGGTAGCTATGTAGACTTCTCTCTTGATGATGACACTCCATTTTCCATGTTTTTTTCTTTAAGTTTATTTCAAAAAAATTTAGAAACGGTTTAAATGAATTGATTCCCAATTCTCCCTTTAGTATAAAGGGGCTCAATACCTTATTGAAGTGCAACTGTGAATGCAAGGTAGAGTTGAAATAAATATGAAAAATGTAATTGATGTTCTCTTAACATGTTTTTTGATTGTTCCTTTTTAATGGCGAGCAAAAGGATGATTTGCTCAAACTATTTTCAATCATGTTAATTTGAAGGTTGCTTTTATGAATCTTTCTTGTTACAGCAGTCCTTTCTTTAACTTTAATTGAATATCTGATAACTCTCAAATAATGATGTGAATGAGAGGTGTCCTTTTTGATATGTTGGGCTCAACCCTTGTGGAAGCCCATTTTTCTCCACATATCTAATGAAAATTGATCATGAATATAATAAACCTATTCTTGCACAGTGAACAAACATGTTAGCAAAATAATTGAAGCTGAAAGCTTCCATTGAACTTTATGCCTTTTGAACAATGAAATCATTTGATGGATACCTAATTGGATGTGTGTTATATTTATGTTGGTAATGTAGGCATGAAGTAGGATATGATTTTCATTTCTCTAACACCACCTTTCATCATACTTGCATATTCTTTTGGAGCTTGGAGCTGGATCAATTCGGAGGCACAACAACTGAAGACTTCAAGTGTAACGATGATTCATCATTCTAGGTAATGATGAATCACCTTCTATATTATGCCTATGTTATTTACAGTTGTATGATATACAATCTTTTCTTGTATTCATTATTTGATTTGAAAATCAAATGAAGTTACTCCCACGACTTTTGTGGGACTTTGGTTTGTACAATATGAATAAAACAGTAAACATTATGCAATTTCATGATTTTTTTGTTACTAGTTACATAATAATACTGAAAATTCAAGATTAATCAGATTTGTTTCAGCAATGAATACTTAGTAGAAAAAAAATTGTAACCACTTGTGTACCTTTGAATACTAAATGCAATTTAGCTCTACCTTTTTTGAGTTGTAGCTAAAAATAGGTAACAACTACATAATAGGAATAATCATAACCATTAACTAAATGGTGATAAACAATGTAATATGCTACGCTAACATTAATATTGCAATGGATTTATAAAATTCCAACTTATTAACTACCCAAATCATTAACTACCAACTAACTCATAACTAACATATAATAAATTAATATTAACATGCTAATTCTTTATTTATATCAGTATTCTATTTCATTCACTATAATTCCTAACATCCCCCTTATTTCTAACATAGGGACTTTAATTTGGTTTTGCAATATCAAAAATTGTCCTATCTCATATTTTCCCCCTTCAATAATTTTTTTCTTTCAAGGATGTTATTTTTTATCGATAATGTATCCAATTATAATGTACAATTGGAAAATCTATTACACCCTTATGGAATCAAAATCTTGTAAGGAAGATAAGGCAGCGGAACAACTTCCTACACTAATATTGAGAGGAGGATAATTCAAAAAAATTAAACAGAAATAAACTTGAATATCATGCATACCACAACATAGTGATTTATGTGGGGAAAGACCTTTTGGGAGAAAAACCCCACACTCTAAAATATACCCAGTATATTATTCAAAAATCATGATTACAATATACTTATAGAACAATCTTCTCACATTAGTATCACCAACCAAAGATCTAGAGGCAACACGATCGCTATCAAACTTTCAGAATACATCACAATATGCAATCTTAATACAACACCCTCATAAAATAGGGTTTCCTTCTAGGGAAAGGCAAGCCAAAAAAATATCTACCATCAGGTCTAAGACCTTATGATGAATGGTCCAAATTTATAATAATAAAATATACATAAAATTGTAAGGTTGAGACACCCTACAACCCCCAATAGTTACCTATCAATAGTAAACCTTATGTAATTTCAAGGTTGAGACACATTTTCCAAAAAATTCCTTATACAAATAAAAAGAATAAATTAAATTGGTCATAAACATTCAAATACCTTTGTCTTTTGCATCAAATTGTGAATTAATATTGATAGTATGCTCAAATGATTTATGGGTTTTGTCTTCTTATTCAACATCTTTCCAAAACATTTTGAATTTATAAACTTTTTATGAAATGAGAAACATATCATATTTTTATGAAACTATGTTAAATTGCTATTTAAAAAAAGAAAAATGTACCAAAAAGTTAATGGTTCCTAATGAGAACATGATTCCTCCTTTGCATAAAATTAATATCCATCAAAGAGAAAAATAATAAATCCTACCAATATTGAAACAATGAAACCCTCATAACTGAAATATAAAAACCTTCTTCTCAATCACCTTAACCTCCTACACTTTTTTGCAATACCTTATATCTCTACAACTTTAAATATGAACACAATGAATATAATGGAAGAAATACTATGGAAATAATATACACAATAAAAGAGAAAGGTTATGCACATGAATGAAAAATGTCAACATGTTCATTGTGAGGTTTGTGGTATCTACTAGTCCTTTATTTGTGATGCTTGAATTTACAACAAATGGATGGGAATGAAAAAGGTTAATGAGGTTGTGAAAGTCCATGGTATCTAATAACCCACTATCTTAATCAACTTGACAAATAAAGCATGAGTAGATAAAATTCAAATAGAAATCTTTCAAAATCCACTCTGATACCACATTGAAATGGTGACAAGAGAGAACCAAAGGCTCAAACCTGTAAATTCTTCATTCATCAACAACAAAAATATTATATTGCAATGGATTTATAGATCCTTCTAACTTATTAAATGCTCAAACTACTAAGTAGAAACTAATTCATAACTAATATATAATAAATGAACATTAACATGTTAATTTATTATTTATTTCATTATTCTATGTCATGCACTATAATTCATAAAAACTCTTTCAATCGATCATGTAGGATAGGCCAATAGAACATTCATCCCTCTTAGATTCTCAAAAAATTTAATACATACCATATTGGTTCATGATGGTATGCAAATGTTTGGAAATACCTTCTAAGGTGAAAGATAAAGAGGATGATCAAGGATAGGTGATAATAATTTTCTATAATCTTCTTTATTTTATTAATATTATATTTAATTTCTTGTTCAATTATTTATAAAGGATTTTGGGAAGGATACTTTGGTGGGGGTTTGGGTTTGTAGGTTTCTCATTTATATTGTCTATTTCAAATTTAAAATGTATAAATTTAAGATTTAGAACAAAATTTTATTAAAATATATATAATTTAAACTAAATATTAATAACACAATAAAATCAAACTCTAAACTATGTTCAACTGAATTGAAAACCATAAATGATATAATATTTCATACTTGAACAAATTAAAAACATGAAATTCATGTTGTAATAAATACTTGAATCAAATGAACAACACTAAACTAATTTAAATATTTTTTATTTAATTTTAAATTCAATTTAACTCAAAGAAAATAAGAAACCTACCTCTATGAAATTTTTCACTTTCAAGGAAGATTACTAACATCTTTTTAGGGCTAGGGAGTAAAGAGGATTACATAAAAGATATATATATGTAATCTCTTATATCTACTTTTGTCACTAAGCTAAATATATAATCTTTTTTATTATAAATTTAGGAACATGGGAAAAATGAATTTTCATTTGGGTAAAATGTAAATTCATTTATAATAGATATACATTTTGGTTTGGGACCATTAAAGCTAAATTTAACTTCTATTTAAGCGGAAGAAAATTCAAAAAATTATTTTACAATTTTGGTTAAGTATAGAAGCATTTTTTCTATTGTCAATATTTGGTCCATCATTATCTCACACTCATTCTCAAAAAAATGTATTAAATTTTTTTTTTTATTTATTTTAAAAATATAATGGCCTAGGAGAGAATCCCTATTGAGATTATCTATTTTTTAATATTTTTAATAAATATTCAAAGAAAAAATATGGATTGTGATGTAGGAGCATATGTGCTCACAAGCAATTCTACATCACCAAAAATATATTTTCTTTTCATGTTTAGTATTTTGAAATTTTGGTGTAGGTTTGAGCTTCATGAGCATATTGTGAATTTTTATAAGGATATTATTATTTATTTGTGAGGACTTTATTTCCATTTTATACGTCAAGGTCAAGCAATGTGTTTAATGTGATTTGCAAAATTGCATAATTTCAAGGTTCTAGGGGTTGAAATGGTCTATTTACCATGGTGGAAGGGGATTTTGAAGGAAAATTCTCAATTTGGATGCCTAGGTAAGTGTACATAAGACAAGTGACCCTTGGCATTCCATTTTGGTCTTATTCTTTCAACTTTGGTTCCTAAAATGAAAAAAAAAATGACTTCAATTTCCAATTTGGGGTGAATGAAAAAAACTTGGCTATTGATTTTATTCATTTTTCAAATGCCTATACATCAGAAAGATTTTTGATATAGTACAACTTTGGATGACACCATTGGAAGCAACAAACTTTGTTTTATTTCATTTTCTACAATAATTTAAAGGGTCAATAAAAGAGAAGATTTGGAAACAATTTTTTGGTGTTTCACATAGTTTAACCCCTTTATAAATACAACCTTTAATGGTTTCAAGAAGCAGAAACCAAAATAAGCAAGTTTGGGGAAAGAATTTGCAGGTTGTTCTAGAGGATTGCATGAAAGAAAGTGTAGAAAAATATCTTTTCAAGAGAAAGAGGAATAGAAGAAGAGAAGAAGAATATGTAGGTATGTTTTATGTGTTCAAGGAAGAAATGATAGCTATAGGATGAAAGGAAAAATCACATTTACAAAGAGGAGTGAAGCCAAGAAATTTGAAGGCAAAAGACTTTTAAGATTTGAAGGCATGAAGTGCCTAGAAACCTTGAAAAAAAATTGGATTTTATTTATTGTTGAAATCCTCATTATATGTAATTGTTCTTGAGGAATTTTTTTGTTTGGATGTACATATGAAAGTGATAATAAAAATATGTTTCAGATTTTGTTATAAAATATATATTATCCTTGATATATGTGCAAGAATGTGGGTTGGATGAGATGTTAAGGTTGCAAGATTGGGTAGTTTGATAAGAACCCCTAATCTTGACTACATCAAATGGTATTAGAGCAGGTATGATGTTGGAATGTGTTTTAGGAGGACTTTAGATTTGAGGTATTTAGCTATGTTATGTAAAAGAAGATCTCAATAATATTTTATTGCAAGTTTTAAATGTAAAGAGCTCGGGTTTGATGAGTTATGAGGATTTTTTTGTGTAATTATTTTGGGGAGATAGGATTGGATAGAAGGTGTATGAATGTCCTCCACTATGTGAAAGTGGGTAGAAGAGGTTTTGAGAGGTACATATTCCAAATTCTTTATTAGGTAGAGGATAGTTGTGGTTTTTTGTAATTTTTATTGCAAACTGTGAGTGGGTTGCAAGTGTTTGTAGAAATGTCAAGGAAGAAGAGTATGAAGTTGGCCTTAGGTAGGGCTATAAATATTTATTTTATTGGGAGGAGAGAAATAAATTTAGAGGAAGAGATTTGGGTTATTCTAAATAAGTATGTTGAAATATCTAGGAGGTTATATGTCTTGGAGGAAAGTATTATGAAAGGAAAGAGGAAAGAAAAAGAAAAGAAGATAAGATAATTTGACTCCTATAATTTTTCTAATGTTATTTCATTTATAGGTAGAAGAGAAGATGAAGTAAAGAGCCCAATAGATATCATTAAAGAAGAAAACATTGTGAAAGAGGATGAACAAGAAAAGAATACAATTTCAATTGAAGCATGTCTTTTGGAAGGCATAGAAGTGGATGATATTGCAATAGTGGAATGCATTAGTAAAGGTGTGGAGGTTTTGATGAATGAGGATGTGAATGGAGAAGATGTTGTAGCAGTAGAATAAAATATGAAAAAAAAGGTAATGGTTAATATTTTCATTTTTATGATGATGAAGATGATGTTGAGTTTTGTTTAGATGAGATGATGAAAGTGGAAGAAGAGATTCATGAAAGGGTGGAAATATTTGTAAATGGGTACGAAGATGAATTATAAATGGAAATCTTTAATTTCCATGATATTGCTAATTTTTATGCAGGTGTTGCAAGGGATGGTGTAGATGAACATTGGTGGAGGAAGATGGATTGTGGTGGGTTGAATCCCACAAGAGAAGAGAAGATATAAAATTTTACTTTTTTGAGGAGCTTCATATATGGTGGAAAAAATTCCACAAGTGAGAGAGGGATTAGTAAACACATTTTGCAAAGAAAGTTCAGAAGAGTTCTAGGGATGTGTTGGAAAAGGAGAAGAAATAATTTTTTATGGTACCTATAGAAGCATTGGATTATGCTACAAATAGTGTAATATTTGAAAATGTGGCTCACCCAATCAACTCAATTTTTTGAGCCATTCTCACAAAATTCTTACTCAGTGTGTCTGATGCAGGAGCATCTAGGCTCACAAGTAATCTTGCATCACCAAAATAATATTTTTCTTTCATGTTAAATATTTTGTACTTTTTGTGTAGGTTTGAGCTTAAAGAGAATATTTTGAAGTTTTCTGAGGATATGGTTATTTGTCAATGGGTACTTTATTTACATTTCATACATCAAGGTCAAGAAAGGTGTTTAATGTGATTTGTAAAATTGCATAATTTTAAGGTTCTAAGGGTTGGAATGGTCTATTTACCATGGTGGAAGGGGATTTTGTAGGAAAATTAATTAAAATTAGTTAATTTTATCAATTTGGATAGCTAGGGAAGTGTGCATAATATAAGAGACTCTTAGCATTCCATTTTGGTCTTATTCTTTCAATTTTGGATCCTAAAATGGAGAAAAAAATAGGAATTTTTGAAAAAAAATATTAATAACTCTTCAATTTCTAGTTTAGGGTGAATGAGAATGACTTGGTTATTTATTTTATCTATTTTTTAAATGCATATAAAATAGTAATATTTTTCATATGGTACAAAAACTTAGGATGACACTTTTGGAAGCAACAAACTATGTTTTGTTTCATTTTCTATAGGAATTTTAAGGGTCAACGAAAGAGAAGATTTGGAAACCACATTTTTGTGTTTCGCATAGTTGAAACCCTCTATAAATACAAACTTCAATGGTGTCAAGAAGCAACAATGATAATAAACAAGTTTGAGGAAATAATTTGTTGATCTAGAGGATTGCATAAAGGAAAGTGTAGAAAATTATCTTTCCAAGAGGAGAGGAATAGAAGAAGAGAATAAGAAAACTTGGATGTGTTTCAAGGTAGCTATGAGAGTTGTAGTATGAAGGGAAAAATCAGATTTACAAAGAGGAGTGAAGCCAAGAAATTTCAAGGAAAAATACTTTAAAGATTTGAAGGCATGAAGTGTTGAACACCTAGAATACTAAGAGGGGGGTGAATCAATATTCTACTATTCCATTTAACTACTAACCATTCAATAACTAAAATACATTTAGCTACAATTGTAAATAAAAAAATGAAAGGAATCATAACCTCACATTACACATGAATACTAAAATATTTTATGTGGAAAGCCCAAAATGGGGAAAATGACACTGAGGATTAGCTCACAATATGTTATAACCGGTCATAAGATATTGCAGGGTACACTGCCAAGACACATTTTCCTTGAAAGTCTCACGGCCTAAAATGAGTACAAAAGAATTATGGCTCACTTCCAAAAAGATGAACTAATGAAATACACCTTCTGTGTGTTGATTTTAGTTCCAATTAAGCCCTGAAAAAATAAAATCTTGCACCAGTTTGCTAGGTCACAACAAATACATACAACTTCACACAATATCCTATATTCACACATTATTGCTTATTACAAATCACATATCACTCACCTTCCTTTTATTTACAAATCAATAAAAAAAAATTAATATATATGCGCTACTACATCTTCATGCATCAATTAGGTCAGCCTAATTAGGTGTACACACTTAATTCAAATGTAGCTTTCTGGCTCAACCCAAAACTTCTTTTCTTCAAAACCAAAATATGCAAAACATGATTTAATTTGACTCTAACTTAAGAAAGATCTCATTATATCATCCACGAAGTGTACATCACTTAACTATGTCGTCCAAAAGAAGATTCATACCATTTTGCACAAATACTGAGCAGATTAGTGTAAGTCAAAATTCTTTCATTTATATCTTACATCTCTTTCAACCAAACTTGTTGAAAACTTGTCTAGAGATGAAATTAGTAGTCCTTAAAAATATATTAAAATCTCATGGAATAATCTTCCACTATGAGCAGTTTCAGACCAAATTACCGGATCAAAATAGCAAAAGCACAGTTTACTGGATGGACAGAACCTATCACCAACCAAATTTTGGCATCAATGACAACACACCAAAGGGCTTCTTCTTCATTCTTCCAATAATATCCCCCTTTATCATTGATGGAAACATGTGCCAAAAATGGATCTCAAAAACTATCTTCACTCCCCCTATCAACTACATAGACTAAACAAAACTTCTCGAAGAAAAAAACCATAATTCCTACACAACAATATCTTCTTTCATAACCCTATCTTCTCCCCCTTTGACATCAAGGACAAAGGGAATCTAGATGTTGAACTCAAAAGAAAACAAAAAGAAATATAGAAAACTATTAACTAGAGGAACCTTGTAATTCCTTGAGAATAGCTTCCCAAGCCATTTTTCCTTCATCTCAGATCCCCTTCACTCTAAAAAGAGTTTTGTGCAATGATTCCAGTTTAGCTAAGTATTCTCCTCCTTCTTCTAGAGTGGATGGATTGAGTTTCATCTATTCAATTTTTTTTGCATCCACTAGGCCATGTGATACAGGGATTTTTCTAGACATAACCAGATCTCCAAGTTGTCCAAACTACCTTATTGCATCTTCTTTCTACCTCTATAAGGTGAATAAATTTCTTTGCAAGTCTATAATAGAAGTTCAAGTAGTATAATTCATATCATCTATGATTTTGTAAGTTCCAGAGGCCTTTGCAAGTTGAGACTCTATTGAGTCCATTAGATCTTTAATACCTCGAGTGGCATCAGGCCACCGTATGTAATATACAAATAGTATCAAAGCTTCCTCATCACAATCCTTTACCTCTTTCAAACTTTACATTACTCTATTGCGTGTGATTACAAATTTTTCATTTAGTACAAGTAGCCTTTTCTCCAAAAAAATTGACTCAACCTCTTAATTCTCAATCCGCTTCTTAAGGCTAGAATTGTATTCTTTGATTGAATCAACTAGAAGATTCAGGTTCTCAACTAGGGCTAAGGAGTCATCGATTTTAGCACTAGGAACTGAATCCTATAAAACCTTGATTGTATCATTTACTAATTCATACCCTCTTTGATAGGTTTTAACCATTTATTATGTACCGGAGTTAAGAAAAGTGCCACAAATTTTTAGTTTCTCAACTGGTGAGATCTTACTCAGATCCACATAGCCCAAATGTGATGGGAGTTAAATCAACTAAGGTGGTAGCATGGGCTCAATCCTTTTTTTCCTTGTCAATAGACCTTTAAGAGTACTTCTAGATGATTCTCTGGATGGATTTGATGGCTCAGTAGTCTTTGACACTTCTTCAATTCTTCCAACATCTATATCTTCTTTATTCTTGTAGACACATAAAAATGACCAAGACCTGCAAGCACTATTTTACCACTTTTTGTCCTAACATAATTATGACATTTTAATTATGTTCCTAACCCACATTCAACTATTAATTAAATAATTCATAATTAGTTAATTAATTCATAATCTCTCATTCCTCATGATTATTAAATAAATAAATCTTATTTATCTATTCAATATGTCACTAATTGTCAAATCTTCTCTTAATTAAATAAAATCTTATTCATTTAATTAATCATTATCATTAATGTCCTCCTGATTATTAAATTAATATATTTTAATATATCTATTTAATATGTCACTAATTCTTAAATCTTCTCTTAATTAAATAAATTCATTAATTTATTTAATTAATTAACTACTTCTCCTAAATTAAATAATTATTTCAATTATTTAATTATGGCATGTGACACTTCTATATTTTTAAATAAAACAAATCATTTTAAAATATCTCACATGGTTAACTAATTCTTCATTTAGTAATTAATTTCAAAAATTAATTACTTTTTATCTCACAAAATTCCTATTTTGAATTAATTTAATTCAAAATGGAATTATTCTTCTACAAATCAAGTAATTTCTAAAATTACTGATTTTATAAAATCGTATCCTCTTATCTTCTAATTTTTACTAATTTCATCTCAACTGTCACATTCAGTCTTGATTTAATTCATTTAATTAAATCTTATTTACACATATGGGTATTTTTCCCTAACCCTAATTGAGAGTTGCCTTATTGAATCTTGACCTTTGATTCTAGGGCATTCCTTAAAGCTCTCATTTTGACCATCCGTTCAAGATTGCATTTTCTATAAAATGACAATCTTGATCTCATTTTTGGCCATCTCTTATTATTGTGGAATCATTTGCTTAAGCTATTCTTACTATAGGCATTTCATTATTCTAGGCTTTATTTTATTTAACTACTTGCATAATAGGAGTAATTTTCTAGATTGCAATAGTTTATTTCTCAAATCCTTCAAAGGTATTGCTAAGGCTAGGCATTTTAGAGTTTGCTCACAAAGTTGAGGGCATTCATTTTCATCAATAGCAATCTCAAGAAGGTATAATGGAAGTGAAGCATGGAGGAGAGAAGACATAAGTGATATCTATCTAATTCATTTATTTTCTTATTATTCTTTATTGTATTCCATTGTTTGATTTATATTAACTTGCAGGTACAACTAATCTTTTGATTTGATCTTGCAAGAATATTTAGATCATTACATTGGTGAACCCGACATTTTAACAAATTTTTGCAAGTGTCGTACGGCTTCATTTTTTTTTTTTGCACGTTGAAGTACGGAACGACGCATTTGCAGGACTGAACAATGAAATCGCTCTATCGCATCGCATTTGCGATTGCGAGCAACGCAATTGCTCTGTCACACCGCAAAAGAGCCTTCAAATGACGCATTCGATGCAATGCGACGCATCTGCCAGAAATTGAGCCGCAGGTAACTGGTAACAAAGATTTGGTTTTTTTTTGGGTTATTATTGTAATCTGGATCCGACGTGTCCGTGGCCAGAATTTCATTATTTCTTCAATTTTTGGTGCTTAAAAAGAACCAATCCTAGGATAGACACATTAATGTAATTTATCAATCCTAGGGTAGACATATAATTTAATTAGAATTTATCAACCCTAGGGTAGCCACCAAATCTTTCTTTTTGGGTTAAACAATGAACACCATGTTTTCGTGAAGCAACATCTTCACTTAGATTAGAAAACTTTTATTTTGGGTTTAAAATTGAACAAGTTTCTTATGTTTGATTGGATAATAGGCATATGCTCTCCCCTTTACTGGGTGATCAAAAAGCCTGACCTATCCATTTTTATGCATTTATGTTTTCTTACAACCCTTAGCAAGCCTGTCGTAGTGGGAAAAAGTACTCACCCTACGGGAACGACCTAAGTGGGAACACCTAAAGCCAAGGTTTCCAACCCACTATAATCAAAAGCAAGTTGTTGATGAAAATCCAACTTGACAGTAGTAGATAGGATAACCATCCCTAGAGCCTTTTTTCTAAAGGTTGGGAGGTCTCTCGAGGGAGTATATCCATTGTCATACTGAACGGAAAGACTTACTAAGAACCTAGTGTAGTAGCCAGCAGAGTAGTAACCATACATCGTTTCAATCACGGTGCAATGGGAGGGAAGAATCTCCCCCCAAGACACTCACCATATAATCACCATAGAATGTTTGCTCAGGAGATTCGATATCCACTTCCGTCACCTTGATTACACACTTGGAAAAGACAAAAACACAGGCACCCTCTAGGGGGTGACAAGGTTGTGTGAGTTGACGTGATTTTAAGATGTGGGTTGTGATTGCGAGGATGACCCACTTGATTATTAAGAGTGAGTCTTCTTGAACATGCACTTCATATTGTGATTTCTATGTTTTCCAATGGTTTTTAACAATCTTCAACAAATTGAATATCACAAATTGGAAACCAGAAAACTTATCAAAACTACAAAATTTCGGGTTTTTCCATAAAATTGTATATTGTGATGCAAGTGCTCTGCTGCACCGAAATCAAAAGCTACCAAGCTGCATTCACTCTGATGAGCCGCATTTGAGCCATCAGGAGCCGCATTCGCTCTGTTAAACTGCAATAAACACTTACAGAGCCGCATTTGCCAATAGTGAGCTGCATTCGGTTAATTAAGCCGCATTTGACAAACACAAACCCGCATTCACTAGACTGTGTCGCAATCGACACTTCCATAACCACATTTGATTCTGTGAGCCGCATTTTCTCTATCGCAACGCATTTGGTGTGACGCATTTTCCAAAAACTTACAAATAACTTCTCACTATCAAAATAGAAAGTCCAAAACTTGTCTTCAGTGGAATCCAATCTTTCTTCAATGGTATAGTCCAAACCAAAAAAGTCTATTGCTCAACTTTCCATCAAACATTGCATTTGTAGGTACCATTTTAGACTCAGAATAGGTTCTCATTTGGCATCCCATTAGATTGCATTAATAACTTCACCATTTCCTTAGACACTCACTTTTGCAGATTTTAGGAGTTGACTCTTATCATTCATTGTCCAAACTTTGCATTCAATAGTAGATTATCATTGGACCCAATTACCTTGTCACTTTGTCAATCATTTCCCACTCAATAGTCTAGTGTGGAAACTTCACTTTTTCCTACTTATAGTCCTTCTACGGTCCATTGGTTTTCCAAAATTGAATCATTGCAAAAACTTTGTTTGCCCAAGTTTGTCCTCTTTAGATCTCTCACTAGTAATTACATCTTAGGATCATTTATTACATATCATTTGGCATCTCCAGTTAGTATCACTCCACTTGCATCCACAAGCCTTTTTCATAGCATCCTTTAAAAATCCAAAATGAAACCAAAAACATAGTCTCATATTTAGATCATTTTCTCCATCATCCCAAGTTGAGCAAAACTTTGTATGGTTGAAACTAGACTATAGAAAAAGAAAAGACTCATGGATTCCTTTGGACAAGACACCAACTTTCTTGGGTTCACAACTGGCATGAACTCATTTCCTAATGCCACAAACAATCCTTGTTTTGACATGGAAAATTCCAACTTCAATCCTTTTAGTGAGATGAACATCCCATCATCTCCATCACATCTTTTTGAACCATTTATTCGACGAGATGAAAATGGGGATGTCTTTGAAGAAGATATACAAGGTGCTGCTCAAAACCCAGAAGTGGCCTCTTTTGTGGAAGAAATGGTCTTAAATGACTCTTCTAGATTACTAGCTATGCTCCTTGACCAAGGGGCTAAGTTACCAAAGGGATTCGATATTAACACTCTTAGACCAACTTCTCCCACTCCAACATCACACAATTCCTCCATGGGAGCTTCTTCACAAAATACTGTCAACACAATCAATGCTACCTCCCTTGGTCATACTACCACCACAACCAATACAACATCTATTGGGGGATCATCTTCCCAAACCAACACCACATCAAAATCCATCCCCCAACAAACATCCACCATTCTTTCACAAACAATGGGGGCAACCACATCAAACCTCTTTGGAACTACATCTAGTTCCATGAGTACATCAGCAAACCTATTATTAGGTTCTTCAAATACCATGGCAACTAACTCATCTAACCCTTTTGGGAGAAATAAACGAAGAGTTACCATACAAGGCACCCAACCCACTTCCTTATAGGTTAATACCAACATTCCTGTGACTCAAACCACCAACATTCCTCAAGGCCACAATCTCGTATTTGGTCAAGGCAATCAAGGCACTCAATCATTCACTCCATTTGGGCATCAACACGCTCAAAATCAGCAAGGCGCTCAATCCTACACTCCATTTGGACATCAACAAAGTCAAAACCAGCAAGGTCCTCAAATTCAGTCCAACATGGCAGGATATCACATTCCCACTTATGCTTCTCAAATCCATATGCAGCAACACATCCCTAATCAAAATACTCATTTCCAACAATCGCCTAATCACAACACTCATTTTTCTCACCAACAACCCATTCCAAATCATAACATCTCATCACAACAGCAGGGGACTCAAGCTGCCCCTATCAACAACATAAGTGATGCTACTAACCATCCCATGGTGGAAGCACTCACAAAACAACTTGCTTCCCTTCAAACACAAGTGGATACCTTGCAACAATCCAATAAAAAGTCATACATGTCACATGACTTGTGTCCATATCTATTTGACATAACCTTGTATATGCCACCATTCCTTCATGGATATGTGGTCCCTCATTTTCCCAAGTATAAAGGCAAAACAAACCCCATTGAACACATAAGGGAATTCACCACTAGTTGTATTGACATTGCTTATGAGCAAACTTATCTCATGAGACTCTTTTCTAGAAGTCTTGGAGGTCATGCTCTAGAATGGTTCTCACTTTTGCCTAAGGGAATAAAAACATGGGACGAATTGGCAAACAAGTTTGTCGAAAACTATGCTTACAATATTGACACAGACATTGACATCACCTCCTTATGCAAACTTACCCAAGAGGATGCAAGAGAGACTTTCATTCCATTCTTTCAAAGATGGAGAACCTTAGCAAGCAAATGTCTAGTAGAAATACCTGAAAAGGAGAAAGTAACCATGTTTGTACAAAATCTCCTTGGACCACTAAGGTATGGATTACAAGTCCATTGTTGCACCACTTTTGTTGACCTTGTTGAAAAGGGTGTTCAACTGGAGAAAGCCTTGATTGCTAAAGGTGAATTGAAATATGGTGGCAAAATCATCAATGCCACCACCACCAATAATAACCCAAGTAGTTCAAATCATAAAAAAAAAATACTGGGTTAAGAACAAGCACATCACAAATGATGGTGTAGTTGATGCAAAAACCGTCAATGCAACAGGTCATGTACTCACAAGCAAAGGAGTACACAATCAAAACGTAGTTGTAACTACACCAACACCAACTGCCAATGCTATCCAAAACAATCATGTACAATCAAATCAAAGGCAGTTGTGTCAACCACAACAGTTCCAAAAATGTACATACACCCCATTGGGTGAACCTATCAAAGCTATCTTGAAGAAACTTCTTCAAAACGACATCATCACACTGGAAGAGCCAAAACCATATGACCCTGGTCAATTCAAGCCGTCATGGTGGGATGACAGTTCATTCTGTGATTACCACCGTGCCAAAGGGCACAAAACCTCCTCTTGTCACCAATTGCGAAATATGGTGCAAGATCTCATAAAGAACCACACCATTGAGTTGGATGGTCAATCTTTTTCATCTAATGCAGATCATACCATACACAAAAACCCACTGTAGGATCATGGTAAAGCTTAATCGTCTGGCACAAAGCATACAAATAATCAAGCCAACCATATCCATCCATCCTATAATACTACTCATCCTGCATACAGTTACCCCGATGGTACCGATATCAACAATCTTCGCACTGCTAATAAAGATGAATCTGTTAATACCATCAACATCAAAAGAGCCCCAGAATGCAATGTGACTACGCGTAAAGGAAAGGTCACTATCCCGGGTCCTTCTGCCTATCAACCAAATATCACCATACCTAGTCCATCCGCTAGACAATCCACCCCAAAACTAGAGTTCAACATTGTTGAGCAGTTAAATAAAACACCTACTCAAATATCCATTCTTGAACTACTCCGTATTTCACCCACGCATAAGGCCATCCTCGATAAAGTACTAAAAGATTCATCTGTCCCAACCAACATCGATGTCAACCACTTTGAGACCATGGTCGGATACTTGAATTCACCTCACCACATCACCTTTTCAAACAGCGACTATTCTTCACCCAAACCATCCCACAATGATGCCCTTCACATTGAAGTCTTTGTCCACAAGCATAAGGTTCGACGAGTCCTAGTAGATGGCGGAACAGGATTGAACATCTGCTCTTTGAAATTGGTCAAAGCTCTTGGTTTTTCTGAGGCATCTATAGATGCTAGCAAAAGCATCGTCATCAAAGCATATGATGATGAAGAACGCGCTTGTAAAGGCGTTATTACAATTCCACTCTGAGTGGGACCGCTCATCATAGATACCACATGCCAGGTCTTGGATCGTGATATCCACTATAATATATTACTTGGTCGCCCTTGGATTCATTCTTTAAAGGCAATTACATCCACATACCACCAGTGCCTCAAATTCCCTTTTGATGGAACTGAGATCACTATCCCCAGAGATCCTGATCCATTTCAATACTGCACCAACCTGCGAGCTACTGCTGAGCACCAGGTACCCATAAATCGAGAAGCCTCATCTTCCACCTCATCCAAATACGTTGACCCATCAACACTCACGAAATCATCCATTCCACCATCTTCTACCACACCATCTTCATTGGCCTCCATCCCAAGTAAAGACCTTCAGATCCAGGACCTTGGTTGTGGAGAATTCAAATTGAACACGGATTACTGTATAACCACAATACTGAAGCCACTAAAAGTCTATGGTAGACCTTGCTTTGCAATTGAGCCCAAAGTAACTTTCAACGTTCCACCAAAAAGTGTTTTTACACAGTGGGGTGATATGGGTAATGAAGTCATCATTTACATGGATAACTGGATCTACAAAGACCCAAGAGAGTTATCTCCACTACCGTTGCATCTCTATGGTAAAGGATATGATATATGAAAATCCTAAGGTTTTGATGGCACAAGTGGCCTTGGAAAGAATAGCAATGGAAGAAGAGAACCTATTATCATAACGGCAAGACCAAGATACATAGGGCTAGGATAGGACGTAACAGCAACGGAAAGTGTCGGGAGAAGCGAAGAATCCCTAATCGAAATAGACTCAAATGAATGGGAATGGGGATCTGACAAAACCATCAATTACTATGACATTGATGAACTATTATTGGAACCTGGCCAACCTTCCTTTGAAGAACGATTCTGCCAACAATATAACATTGACCCTATTGATCGACATTCTAAAGACAAGAAATGGGTAAGCATTCCTTGGAATCCAGAAGAACACAAAGTTTCATTAGCAATACCTGAATCATCCCACCCCATTACTGAGTCCACCCATGAGCTTGACCTATCTGAGCCCATTATCCATGCTTCTAAAATACCTACCACTAGTCACGATGTTGATAATTTCATCCCATATTATGATTTTGAATTTGATTCATCTGACTCAGAGTATGGACCATCCATTGCATCAGACACAAAAGTGGAAATTGACAACTTTGCCTTTACACTTGAGGCATCAATTTGCACACTTTTTGCATCATCCCCATCCTTTACCAACACTGACGATGGAATATCCCTTGTTTACCCATAATTAATCGACTGGGACCAACAAGATCCACCAGTGACGGACATATTTCAGAATGACGAGGCAATTACAGAATTCATGGGACTAAGAGATGGTATTCCATGGGGAGATCACAAAATAGGATTCTCCATTGATCTAGATTATGCAGCTTACTTCGGGGAGACTGTGCAATCCTCCAGTTGCAAAAATACAAAAAATAAAAAGAAAAAGAAATGCCTTTAGGTGAAAACCGTAAGGCACCTTCTGGCAGTAAAATAGTAAAAACAAAGGATGCATCCAAAGGTGAAAACCTCTCTAAGGTGCCTAAGGATGGAGGATTAGACTTTCTCCCCGTAACACAAGAAAAATTGGCTATGCTCATTGAGGATACAACAGAAGTTAACATAGCTACACCAAAGAATCCCAAAATGATTCTCTTGGCCGCATTATTGTCTGATGAAGAAAAACCTAAATTTAAACAATTCTTCACAGAGAGAAAAGTTAACTTCGCATGGTCATATGCTGACATGCCAAGGCTTGATCCTGAATTGGTTCTACATCATCTTCCTTTAATCCCAGGAATCAAACCATTCAAACAAAAGTTGCGCAAGATGCACCCACAGATCACACTACTTGTCAAGGTGGAATTAGAAAAGTTACTGATGTTGAATTCATAAGGTCAATTGATTATGCAGATTGGATATCAAACATTGTTCCCATTGCCAAGCTGAATGGACAAATCTATATTTTCCCAAAGGATGACTTACCCCTACCAAACATAGACATGATTGTTGACCTCATGGCAGGATATGAGATGCTATCTCTCATGGATGGTTTCTCCGGCTACAACCAAATTAGAATCACAATAGAGGACCGACATAAAACAGCATTCACTTGTCCTTGGGGAACATATTGTTGGAATGTCATGCCTTTTGGCCTAAAGAATGCAAGCGCTACATATCAAAGGGCTATGACAAAAATCTTCCATGACATGATGCATATTCTAATGGAAGATTATGTGGATGACCTATTAGCAAAATCTTTGACCAAGAAGGAACATCTCAAAGTCTTAGACAAAATTTTTAGATGGCTTGAGGATTACAAGGTTAGATTGAACCCAAAGAAATGGGTCTTTGGAGTGACATCAGGTAAGTTGTTGGGATACATAGTTTTGAGACGAGGCATTGAGGTTGATCTTGCAAAAGTAAAAGCAATTTTGGACATGCCTCCACCAAAGGGAATCAGCGAGTTGCGCACACTTCAGGGAAGATTGCAATCTATTCACCATTTCATTGCATAGTTGGTGGACAAGTGTCAACCATTCCAATATCTACTACGCAAAAGCATTCCTTTTGTATGGATAGATAAGTACAACATAGCCTTTGACTGAATAAAATAATATCTATTGAAACCACCCATGTTAATGTCACCTATTGAGGGCAAACCATTAATCTTGTATGTCTCTGCAATGACAAATGTATTGGGGGCATTATTGGTGCAAAATGACCATGAAGAGAAAGAAAGATCCATATATTATATCAGTCGCACACTAATTGGATATGAGCTCAATTACACAACCATTGAAAGGGCATACCTTGCAGTTGTTTTCATGGCACAAAAACTTAGACACTATATACTGAACCATCGAACATATTTAGTGGCAAAGATTGACCCATTAAAGTATCTCCTTAGTCAAGCAGCATTGACAGGCCGTTTGGAAAAATGGGTCATGATATTAAGCGAATATGACATACAGTATGTGGAGTGCAAGGCTATAAAAGGTCAAGTAATAGCATATCAACTGGTTGATGCACCAATCCAGACCACTCATCCATTGATAACTGATTTTCCTGATGAGTCTATTTTTCATGCAGAACCGGCTCTACCATGGAAACTATACTTTGATGGGTCCCACACTGGTCACGGCTCAAGATCTGGCATATTATTTATCACACCACAAGGTGATTCAATTCCTAAATCATTTTGGATTGCCTTCCCTTGTACAAATAATATTGCAGAATATGAGGCATTGGTCATAGGTCTTAAGATAGCAATCAAATGGAAAATTAAGACATTACTCATATTCAGAGATTCTCAATTGGTCATCAATCAAGTGAATGATGACTATGACACAAAAGATGAGAAGTTGCTTCCCTACAAAAGAATGGTGAATATTTTCTTGATGTATTTCAAAATGATAGCATTTGAACAAATCCTGAGGACACAAAATACAGCAGCTGATGCAATGGCTACCATTGGATCTCTCCTAGACATCCCTAGAATGTGTCACAATTTGAATTCTTAGTGGAACAATTATTGATGCCTGCATATGATATTCTAGAGTCCAAAATGGTGTGCGAGATTGTTGGTCCTAGTTTTCCTTGGTATCAAGACATATACGACTATCTTAAAACCCAGACCCTCCCACCCAACCTGTCTAACAACCAAAGAAAATCCTTTATCTGAAAAACGGCTAGACATACCACCATCAGTGACACCTTATATCATCGTGGCTTTGACAACACCCTTCTTTGCTATCTCGACACTGATGAAGCCCAAACAACTTTACGAGAAGTACATGAGGGTATATGCGGATCTCATTCGAGTGGTCCAACCTTAGCTAGGAAAGTCACCATACTGGGATACTACTGGCCGACATTGGAAAAAGATGCTCTTCAGTTTGTCAAAACATGTCAAAAATGCCAGGTGCATAGCGACCTAATTCATGCACCTGCACAGGAATTAAGACCGATCACTTCTCCATGGCCTTTTGCACAATGGGGACTCAACCTCATGGGTAAGATCCATCCATCCTCGTCAATGGCCATAAATTCATAATCACCGCCACTGAGTATTTTACTAAGTGGATTGAAGTCGTCCCTCTCACTTACATCACCGGTAAGCAAATATCCAAGTTTATCCTGAATTACATCATTTGTCGATATGGTGTCCCACAATCCATCATCACAAATAATGGTAGTCCATTCAAAAATCAGGACGTTTGTGAACTCTATGAGCGATTCCACATCCAACACCATTTTTCCACTCCATACTACCCACAAGGTAACGGCCAAGCTGAGGCGTCAAATAAAACAATCCTTCACATTCTAAAAAAGACCATCAACGATGCTGGCTGAGACGGGCACCTACAACTCAATCCTACTTTATGGGCCTATCGTACCAGCATTCGTACCCCCACTGGAGCCACTCCATTTTCCCTGGTCTATGGATCTGAGGCCATATTACCCATCGAGGTCAAAATTCCTTCTCTCCGAGTTTCTTTGAAAGGAATGATTGATGATGAAGAGTATAGACATACTCGCCTACATGAGCTGGAAATGCTACAAGAAAGATGGAAAAATGCCTTAAATCATCTACAGGCATATCAAAATCGTCTCTGCCGAAGTTATAACAAAAGAGTCATGGTGCGAAAGTTTGAAATCGGTGACTTGGTTCTCATGCAGAACCCCAGAAATCAGGCAGACCATGAAAAACCTGGTAAGTTTGAGGCTAATTGGCTTGGTCCTTATATCATTACTACCGCATTTAGTTTTAGAGCTTATCAGTTGGCCACACCTGATGGAGAACAGCTGACAGAACCCATCAACAGTTTACACCTGAGAAAGTTCTACACATAGCATCAGAGAGCTTGGCTGAAACCTACAAAATATTAAAAAAATTGAAAAATAGAAGAAAATCATCCCCTGATGAAAACTTGGCAAACAGGCATCTTGGTGACCCAAAAAAAAGTCAAAAAATGGCAAAAATAGTAAAAAGAAAGGAATTCATCCAACAGTGAAAACCTGGCAAATAGGCGCTTTGGATAAGTACCATGGTGAGAACCTAGCAAACAAGCACCATGCATAGTCGATCATTGCTTCGCCATCTACTGTTACTCAAATCGACCTTTACCCATTTGTCATAATCAAAAAGGCCTCACACATTCACGACATTCATCCTAGGTCCTGTCAATTCCGACCATGGTTAACATTTGGTGGACATCATTCCTTGCATATCCTTGCCTTTACCTTGCGTCTACCTATCTCCATATCATTGAACTTGGGTATTCCCCGACCTATCTGGGGGCAAGAACTTTATCATGTAACTACAGTGGGTACCGCACATGATCCTGCATTCTTAAAAAGTCCTAAAAAAATCATAAAAATCTGAAAAAGTCCTGAAAAAATCATAAAAACCTGAAAAAGTCCTGAAAAAAGACCTAAAAATCAAAAAGCATCCTGAGAAAATACAAAAACATCCAAATCAGTGTCAAAATCCAAAATCAAAGTCAATCTGATCACTTCAATCAAGCAATTCAACCAATCTTCATCCTTGTCGAACTACGTTGTCTCTGCGCATTTGCTACGTAGGCAAGATTCATCTTTGAATCCCCGAGACATTAGGTCAGTCTTTAGGTTTGTCAAAAATAAAATCATGATTCAGACTCCTGTCTTGTGGACAATGTCATTGGTCATGTTGAACTACGAGGTCTCTGAGTGCACAACGTAGGCAAGGCCATCAATCGATGGACCCCCGAGGCCGCACTAGGTCAGTCCATTAGGGTTCATGGCACAATATTTTCACACACATCAAGCTATCTTCGAATCAAGCTATCTTCGAACCAAGCGAATCTTATTTCAATCTTGAATTATCAATCTATCAACAATCTATTTCATCAACACTTTCAGTCAATTCAGCATGTCAACAATGACATGTAGTCAAAATCCTATCAAAACAATTTATCATGGCAAAGCTTTGAGTTCTTCTTCAGATGTGTCCTTCTGAAGAGCAACTCTCGTCAACCTCTTTATGTTTTTGGATGTGTCCTTCCTAAGAATCTTCATCATCATCTGGCATTTTGATGAACTCTCCTAACTCCAAGAATCAATCTCCTAGATATCAATGTCATTCAGGATGTGTCCTTCCTGAATTTGATATCGCTCGACATTTAAAACAACACCTGACATTAAAACACTTTTCAAATACTTGGAAAACTTTTTCTGTCTTTTGATGATTATCATGATATTATTTCCTTATGTCCTAGGAACCATGACATATCATGATGATTATCCTTGTCTGCTTATCACTCTGCTATTAGTTTCTCCACGATGTCCTGACTTCAGGATTTAGAGAAGCAACGACATAGTATGATGATTTTACTGTCTATTTTTACTATCATGTGGCTAGTTTCTCAAGGATGTCCTATCATCAGGATTTAGAGAAGCAGGGAAGTCTCATGATTGGTTTGGTTTTTCCTGGTGGTTGGTCATGACAAAGTGACTAGGGGCAATTGTGTTCCTTGCATGAGTCATGATCATCCTTTGTCTGTGACTGTTGATCTATGTGATGGTTCGACCTTGCACACTATTGATCTATGTCATATCATAGTGTTTGTCAGCCATCATGACATTTTTTCCCAATGATGATTAAAGAGCAACAACTAGAATAGCACTATAGCAAAGCTTTGAAGGATTTTTAATTTCCGCACTAACATGCATATCTTTCTTCGCACTAACATCCATCTTCGTCTTCTCTTCTATGGTTCTCTGACGATATCCTGTGACATACAAAAACAAAGTGGCATACATAATGGCATGATCATTTCATATTCACATTGCATAAATGTTATCATTTGCATCCATTCATAAAACCATCATTTGCATCAACATATAAGCATCATAAATAAAACATCTGCATCAGCATATAGGAATTACATCATCACAACAGTACACAATGCATACATACATTACCACATCCAAAATTGCATTCATAAACATAAGCATAATATCCATACATCTCATAGCATCATAAAAACATCACATAAGCATCTCATAAAAGCATAGAATACCATAACACATTACATCATATAGGCCACATCAAAACTGCATCGCATATATATCTCAAAAAAATGTTATGTCACAGGATAGAGTCATATGATATGCCAAAAATATAGCTCGCAGGCTCGAATATCAAAATATACATGTGTCTAAAATAAGTCCTAAGATGGGCCTCCTCCATCCCATGGAGGTGAACTGTGAGGTAACTATGACTGATCCATCAGATGAACAGTGAACTAAATGGGTGTCCTCTCCAATGTCTCACACTGAGATCCTGTAGGATCAATAACAGGAGGCTGACTCTGCTCTATCTGCTACCTTGAAGACACTGATCTATGACCATGCTCTGACCTATGACTGTGACCTGATGAATGTCTATGAGAGCTATGAGATCTGTGGCTTGAATACTACCTTCATGTAGTGGACCCTCCAACACTAGTGTGACTACTACTATGTGACCTACTGTTGTGTGTCTGACTGCCACTACCTGTCCTGCTATAGGATCGGGACAACCCTGGGTCCTGTCTATCAAGTGGAATTGCCTACTCATATAATGCCCTATACCGGCCCCTGCTCTCTGCTACCTTGGCCAACTCTCGGGCCATATCCCGTGTCAGCCTAGAGCATAACTCTGCAAAATTTGAAACCCACTGCTCTAATTCCTGTCACCGAATGATGGCCTAATCCCTCTCAACCCAAGTGACCTCTAGCTCTGCTACCAAGGCCTTGTTCTGAGACAAGGCCACATCTAGTTTGCTCTGTAGATCTGTAATCCATTGATCAATAGTAGCATCCGTGAGAAAAATGGGTAATCTATCACCCTCATCATCCCCAAAGATCATGTGCTCCCACAGCCGCTGATCTGCCTCATCCTCCTCCTCATCCTCCTCATCTCTCTCCCCCTCAGCCCGGACCTCCTCCACATCTATGTCAAGAGGGTGTCCCCCAACAAGAGGATCCTCCTCTACTCTCTCCTCCACCACCACCTCCTCCTTGACCACCACCTTCACCTCCTCCTCAGCCACCACCTCCACCTCCACCTCATCCTCAACCCTTGCCTTTGGCTCTCTCTCCTCCCCCTCCTCCCGAATGGGTGACAATGGTACGCCACCCACTCTCTGCCTGACTCTCCTGGGCTGCCTCCACCCTCGGTCATCTCTCCTCCTCCTGGCACCCCTGCCATCTCCCCCACCTCCTCCATCTCCTCCACCATCGTCGTCGCCTCCACCTCCTCCATCTCCCCCACCTCCTTTGTCTCCCCCATCTCGACCTCTAGCCTTGCCTCCATCTCTACACCTGGCACCTTTGCCATCTCTCCCTCCGTCTCTGCCACCCCACCCTCTCCTTGAAATCCATGGAATGATTGATCTACGATCTATCGACGATGGACCATCCGGATCTATCAATGGGATGGGCCTGTGAACCTACCACCAGGTTTCAAACTCGGCAGATGTCCCTGGATCTGTTGGACCCCCTCTCCATGCCCACTGAACTACCACCAAGCTATCTACCTATTGTTCTGCCATGGTCATTGATATGGGCGGCCCCCACATGGTCTCTCTGGAAGACCAAGCATACTGTGTTGTGCCTACTGGCACAATTTGTTGCTCTCCAAACTATCGTAGTACCCGCTAGGGCAGGTACATCTCAATGATCTGTTGTGTCTGCACCGTGTAGCCAATAAGGTACTGAAACTATCTGCAAAAGGACAAGTGGCCATCCTCATCTAACCACTGAGCACAATCTCTGTATGGCCTCCAAACAAAACTGATCATCGTGTCTATCTAATGATGCCAGTACCCAATATCTCCAACACGAGTCTAGCTGATTGATCCTACATACAGATAAATATATGGCATCCCATCACCCAACTGTTGCATCTATATTGGCGATCGAAAGATGAGAATACGCTTCCATACCCAAATCATGAGTAGGGTGGTCCCGCAGCTGATACTATGCCCCTGGAGATAGACTACCTCGTGTAACTGATGTTATAACATGGCCAAAAAGCATGGCCCCCAAGCAAAAATAGTCCTTTGTGATCTCATGTGAACAAGAACATCCCCCCATCCAATGGGAAATCCATGACCACAATGATCTGGGATCAGTAATCTGGCAATCAGGGTCATGAGTATGGCATCGAATTGGGGAAATCGGTCAACTACAACGTCCCAGCTGATCTTGTAACTGTCTAGAGCCAACAATGCACCATCAGTACCCTCATACCTCTTTGTCAAGACCTTTCACCCTCAGTGTGGATCATAGACCACCCTCTCTCCGTTGAACGGAATGCGGAGAGTGCAATAAACATCCTCCAAATTCACAGTCACCTCTCTAGTAGGCAGGTGGAACGAGCAGGTCTCAGAATGCCACCTCTTGCAAAGAGCAGTAAGCAAACCTCTGTTTGCCCAAATAACGGGCATATACGTCACATGGTATAGGCCTAGGGCCATCAATCACTGAGACGATCTCAGAAAGCATAGGTAGTTGGCTAGAACTCTCGTGTATAAATGGGCACAAGCCAACTCTGCACAAGGAAAGGGCGAGGATTAGAACATATTGAGAAGCAGTATGGAAAGTTTACTACTACTGGCAAGTCATGCATACAGAAAATTTAATCTCAGCACAAGTCAACAAAAAGTCAACTCTGGTCAACTTCAATTGCATTGCGTTGACCGTAAATGCGTCACAACCAGTCAATTGCGACTTGGCACATAGCAAATGTGTTGCAATATTTCAAATGTGTCACTCTAAATAGCAAATGCGTAAGCAAACAACGAATGCATCATTTAATCTATCGAATGCGCGATTCAACAACATATGCGTCGTGCGACATGTCAAATGCGTCGCAAATTTACAAATGCGTCGCACAATCTAGCGATTGCGTCACACTTTTTCGATTTCGTCATTTCAACTTGCGAGTGCACAATCGCACAAAAAACTAGTTTGCCCATTGCACTTGCGTCGCGACACCATCAAATGCGACGAACGCGAAGGCATTTGTGGCTTTCGTGATAGCATTTGTGTTTCACCACAATTGTTTTCCCCCCATTTAACCCTCATAAATGCATAAAAATTGAAATTTGACAAGTTGGATAGGGTACTTACTGGTGCCCCTGCGCCCTCAAGTCGTTGGAATGTGCGCACGTGATATCCATGGTGTGTAGTCGTAGGGATCACCATCGTCTCTCAGAGCTCTGGTTTTTGAAATATTCTATATGCAAATGAGAAAATGACATTTGGATTGACCTTTTCAGCCTATTTATAGGCTGAAAATTAGGGTTTTGACCTAGTAGGTCCTACTAGAGGCTCATTTGACCATCTTTGACCGGCATTTCGGCTACCTTAACGTTCTTCGTTTCAAAATTGGATCGCACCATCACTTTTCTTGTCATTAATTTGACTATTCGAGATATTTTCTAAATTTTTCTGACCCTGGGTCGAAATTTGAAAATTTTCCCGAGGGGGGCATAAGCACTCCGTACCTCCGTTGGGGCATATTTTGGACTTGTTTTCTTTGCCACAATGCGACAAGCTGCATTATGACAAAGAGGGGCAAATGTAGACACATAAAAATGACCAAGCCTTGCAAGCACTATTTTACCACTTTTTGTCCTAACATAATTATGACATTTTAATTATGTTCCTAACCCACATTCAACTATTAATTAAATAATTCATAATTATTTAATTGATTCATAATCTCTCGTTCCTCATGATTATTAAATAAATAAATCTTATTTATCTATTTAATATGTCACTAATTGTCAAATCTTCTCTTAATTAAATAAAATCTTATTTATTTAATTAATCCTTATCATTAATGTCCTTCTGATTATTAAATTAATATATTTTAATATATCTATTTAATATGTCACTAATTCCTAAATCCTCTCTTAATTAAATAAATTCATTAATTTATTTAATTAATTAACTACTTCTCCTAAATTAAATAATTATTTCAATTATTTAATTATGGCATGTGACACTTCTATATTTTTAAATAAAACAAATCATTTTAAAATATCTCACATGGTTAACTGATTCTTCATTTAGTAATTAATTTCAAAAATCAATTACTTTTTATCTCACAAAATTCCTATTTTGAATTAATTTAATTCAAAATGGAATTATTCTTCTACAAATCAAGTAATTTCTAAAATTACTGATTTTATAAAATCTCATCCTCTTGATTTTTACTAATTTCATCTCAACTGTCACATTCAGTCTTGATTTAATTCATTTAATTAAATCTTATTTACACATATGGGTATTTTTCTCTAACCCTAATTGAGAGTTGCCTTATTGAATCTTGACCTTTGATTCTAGGGCATTCCTTAAAGCTCTCATCTTGATCGTCCGTTCAAGATTGCATTTTCTATAAAATGACAATCTTGATCTCATTTTTGGCCATCTCTTATTATTGTGGAATCATTTGCTTAAACCATTCTTACTATAGGCATTTCATTATTCTAGGCTTTATTTTATTTAACTACTTGCATAATAGGAGTAATTTTCTAGATTGCAATAGTTTATTTCTCAAATCCTTCAAAGGTATTGCTAAGGCTAGGCATTTTAGAGTTTTCTCACAAAGCTGAGGGCATTCATTTTCATCAATAGAAATCTGAAGAAGGTACAATGGAAGTGAAGCATGGAGGAGAGAAGACATGGGTGAGATCTATCTAATTCATTTTTTTTCTTGTTATTCTCTATTGTATTCCATTGTTTGATTTATATTAACTTGCAGGTACAACTAATCTTTTGATTTGATCTTGCAGGAATATTTAGATCATTACAATTCTCTTCTTTCTCTTCTTCTTCTTCCTCTCTGGAGGGTTTTCCTAAAGGTTTGTCTTTCTTTTCTTCCTCCTTCTTGTCTTTGTCATATTTTCCATCATTATCCTTTTTGCCTTTGTTTCCTTCATTTTTATTCATGTCTTCTTCTTCCTTATTTCTAGTATCCTCACGATGTTCTCTTGGATTGTCACTAGAGTCACCTTTTTGTTGTTCTTCAGTGTGTCAATATGTTTCAGAGACAACATGTTCATCATCAGCCTTATTCAAAAAGGGTGTTTTGTAACATTTTCACGATCTTGTACTTGAGTTGTATGAGATGAAGAGATAGTTTTCATCCCATAATTCTTTGCCAATTCCTTTACTATATGATGAGTTTCTTGCCTTAACCTTTCATCACTATATTTCTCTCTAGTCATTAAAAGAGTGAATCTTATTTAACTCCAGGAACAACTAGGAACATTCTTTTAGTAAGGTAGCAACATCTTCCTCAAATAGGGAGGATCCATATGTATTTAAGGCATCATATTTGATTTTGTCCTCGAGAGTTACAGCTTCATGCCTTCTATGTACTAATGCTTCCCACACATTGTCAGTCACCTTCTTCCTAATAGATTCCATAGACTCATTAAAAATAACCATGTATTGAGTGGAATAATCTACAATTGTTTTCTTATCCTATTCATTAACTTCATCAAACAACTTAGCAGTAGCTAGTAAATCTTCAGACTCTATCATGTTATTAACTAAGGTTGTTGTATCCAGAGGAGAGTGATCTCTTATCAGAGAAGAGTTGGGCATCTTCTTCATAGGTTTTTATGTTCCTTCACCACCTTTCTTCTCATGCACATGAATTTTGAAAGCTTCCATTTCATATTATGTCTATTCATCAGATGAGATATCAACATTTTCTCATGTTTCAGCTTCTTCATTGTTGATGGAGACATTGCTTCTTTTGTTTCTTTTCAACTAGCTTTCCTCTTCCAATCCAAGGTTTATCTCTTCTTCCACAGCATTCCTCAAGTTCCTTTTCCTTCTTTCCTTATTTTTATTATTTTTCTAGGGGAAATAGATGGTACAACAAGGGGTACATTTCTTTTCTTAGAGGCTCTAATGTTGGTTCCAAAAGATTTATTTTTATTAACTATTGCAAGAGTACTATGCTCTACCTTCTTACCTTTCATTTTTTCTACTACATCAGGTGTTACGAGTATTACAAAGGAAGAGTAGGATTTTCTTCTTGATCTCTTAGGACCAGAGTGGACTTCAATTGACCTGGTCCTTTTCCTCTTCTACAAGTTCCCTTAACCTATCAAAATCATCCTTAGACAATGAATTCCTTTGAAATAATTCCTCGACCCTTTTATTTACTCTTTTGGCCCTTTGAGGTGTTGAAGTCTCTAAATGCACTTTGGTAGACTTCTCTTCATAAGTACCATGACAAGGTAGAGTGGGATCCTTAGGACTGTTCAACAACATTTAAACCAATCCCTCAACTATATGTTCATCAATTTCATATCATAGAGGCTCTATTCATAGATTATTAGGCTCTACTACCTCAATAATACATTCATCAGTAGACACAATAAAATTTGTCTTTTGCATACTTCTCTACTAGGCTCCTTGGAACTCTATCTCTCTCATACATATTGTTCTGAAAAAATTGTGAAGAATGTAGTTAGAGAATCATTTTGTGCTTTTTAATCTCCGAGGCTATATAAATGTTCAAAAATTTGATGTTCCACCAATCTATGGTGATTCTATATAATATTTTTCCATCTAGGTAGCTCTCTGATAAAGTAAGTAATAGATAAACTACCAAAGTTCCAAACTTGAAATAATATTTCTTTGTCTTGGTCTAGTTTAGGTTTTCCATAAGTTGTTGTCAAAGAAACTCACATAAATCATAATCCATTCCATTAACCACCATGTCATATGCAATATAAATTGTATTTGCACACACAGAGTTGCCTCTATTGGTAAAGTATATTTTCTGACAAATCATGACTGTAGCATATTTCATAACAAGGTTTGTAATGGGCTTGGTTTTCAGTGCTCTTCCATCATATGTAGCACCAATTAGCTTCATTACCAAATCATTCTTTACTAATTTTAGCATTGGTACGGTCTAGTGTCACAAAGACCAATCATGTCTTTAATCACTTCCTTGGTAATCAATCCTACACTTTTCCACACAATTATTTTATGCACTCTATTAAGTGCCATCCTTACAAACTTAGAAAACATTTCACCACAAAATTCTAGGAACAAATTCCATACATCTAGCTTCATCCATACTAGGTTTTAATATTCTGACTTCACCAAGGAATCACTTTTAACTATCTCCTTAAGCCATTTATCCTTAAGCACCTGATGGTCAAATTCTTCCAGTTTTACATGAATTTAGGTTCTAGTATCTTCAGTGGGAAAGACATGACTCGAAATATGTGAAAATGCACCCACGGGGTCCATTTTGTAAACCATCTAGGAAAATCTTCTGAATTTTGGTTGAGGTCTCTCAGAAGTCTCAAAAATATAGAAGTGTCCATTTTCCCCTTAATTTACTTGTATATGCTTATGGTAATTCCTTCAAATTCAAACCCACGGAGTACAAATAATTGTAAATACCTTTTTCAAGCTTCAATGTAAACTACGGTTTAATGCCAGATACTCTGAATCACCTTCAACTTACTTCAACTTGATCTGCTTCCTTCCAAATGTGCAAAATTGATTCAATTTGACTTGAATTTTCACTTTATGCCTTATCAATTTTCCCTAATATTGTATTTAATGCATTCCACTTGAAAAAGTTAATAAACACCTTATGAAATACACTATAAACCTAAAATGCTCCGCAAATATCTAAATTTTCACATTTTTTTCTGGAGTCTTTTTCAACATCTCCAATAATTCATTCTACATCATATATCTTCATATCACTGCTTGACACCTCTCATATCGATGGTTTATTAGATTTCTCTATAACTGCTCCCCCTAAATCCACTATTGGATTTAGTTTTTAGAAGAAGTATTTGCACTAGTTGAAGGTATAGATATATTTGATTCATCCTTATTCTTAGGTTCTTCCTTTTTATTCCAAGTTTTCTTTATTTTCTTTTTGACTTCAGTAGGATCCACTTTAGGTTTATTCCTTTGTTCTAGATCAGGTTTCTTCTTGATCTTACTTCTGTAGAATTTTGAAATATGTCTTTGTTTGCTGCAAGTGTATTACACATAATTTCTCTGACCAAACTGATTTGTGTTTATCCTTGATCTGCACTAGTTAGCTTTATTTCTAAAGGTATAACATGTATAGAAATAGCCTTGAAAATATTGAATAATTCTACCATTATTGCATCTATTCATCATCATTATCTGACTTCTGCACTCAGCAGCTCTATGTCCCATTTTCTTGCAAGAAAAACATTTTCCAACAAAGAATCCAACATTCTAATTCATTCTACATCTACACTCTATTTCGCTATGACCAAATTTATTATATGAGAAACAAACACCATTAAAATATAGGTACCTTTGAGAATTTGGTTGTTAAATGGGATTTCTTTTGGTGTTGCTACTTTGGTTCTTAATTTGTTTATTATTGCTTTGAGTCTTCCCTTGATTGTCATCCTTGTTAGAGGTCTAGTTTTTTTAAGATTTTTCCATCTTAAGGTCCTAGACCACCTTTATCCTTGGTTTCTAAAATACAATCAACTCATCAAGCTTTATAGTACTTGTTTTGAATTTATCTTCAAGAGCCCTAGATTTCTCCAAGCCAGACCTTAGGGTTACTACTTCTTTTTCAAGCTTTGTACATTCATCAATCTTGCTCTAGATTTCAACTTTCTGGCATTCTTCAATTATTTTCTTTTCTTCCACTTGCACCTTAAGCTTGGTGATGTCTTCATTTTCTTTCTGCAACTGATCATTGACTTATCTATGCCTTTATTTGAATTTCTTGATTTGTTCTCTTAGCTTCTTGATGCATTAATTTTCTTCTTTCAAGTTTTCCCTTAGAGTTTCTTTCTCATTTTCATTTTTTTCCAAATCATCAAGAGTAGCATGAAGTTCTTCAATTGCAAAAATTTCTTCCAAATGAACAAGATACTTTTTTCCAGCCATGTGTTCAAACTTAAAGATCTTCCTTAAGTTTTTAAACTTTTCCAAAGGAACCAAGGTCTGATACCAATTATTGAACACTCAGAATATTGAGAGGGGGTGAATCAGTATTCTAATAAATAATTTAACTGCTAACCATTCAAGGGTATGTGCAGGATCATCATGGAAAAAATAGGTCCTTAAGTGGCAATAAATTTTGAAAATCAGAGTTAAGAAACTTGAAGTAAAAATTTGAATAAGTTATCTATATTATTTTAAAAATATGTAATAAAAGAGTTTGTAGAAAATTGAATGTAGTTTCTAAACTACTAGGTTTATTTATTTATTTTTAAATTATTTGGTGAAAATTTGAAATTTCAATGCAGTAGTACTTAAATTTCAAGGAAAAAATAAGAAGTAGGTGTTTGTCTGACCACCCTAACCACAATAAAATGATAATATTTTTTTATAATATTTTAGATATAAGTAGGGGACTCGTGTCCTGATGTGATGCATATTTTTTTGTAATTTTTTTCTAAGTAAATAATTAATTATGATTTTTATATTACAAATTTTTAAAAATATAAAAAACTCGTATGTCTGACCACCTTAACTTGATCAAAACTTCATGAATCTCAATTTTATTTTTTTTAATCCTATAGTATGTGAAGAATAGAATGTGATGCATGTTTTGGATTCAAAAAATATGATACCGTTTGAAAGCTATAGATTTTTTTCAATCAGCTTATCAATCAGGACTTTAGTTGTAATTCAAATAGAAAATAAATAATAATTATTTATTAAATTCAAAGTAAAGCATAATTTATATTGGTAGAAAGCTGAGAATCTCCTTTAAAAACCCTTTTCGTTTCATCAATTTTGGGTAAAAAAAAAAGTCGTCAACCACATGGGTCATCATATCACTTAGATATCGCCACTTTTTGGCCCATCATGATCCTGCACATACCCTCAATAACTAAAATATATTTAGCTACAACTGTAAAAAAACACATGAAAGGAATCATAAAATCACATGACACATGAACACCAAAATATTTTACATGAAAAACCCAAAATGGATATAACCGGTCATAATATATTATAGGGCACACTACCACGACACACTTTCCTTCAAGGCTCACAGCCTGTAATGATTACAAAAGAAGTATGGCTCATTGTCCAAAAGATGAACTGATGAAATACACCTTTTGTATGTTGAGTTCAGTTCCAATTAAGCTCTGGAAAATAAAATATTGCATCGATTTGCTAGGTCACAGCAAATACATACAACTTTGCATAATATGCCACAATCGCACATTACTGCTTATTATTGTGAATCGCAAAGTATGTCCTGCAATGTTAGTATAACACACCTTCATGGAATGCATTACTTAAAAGGAAATCAAAAGTAACAATAAATGAAACTACAGTTTATCCTTCTAACTCATCCCATGGCTCTCTAATCCCAAGGAATCCTCCAAATTATGCTCTCATATCTTATTATGGCTGCACAATAACCTGCAAAGATTCACAACTCAAGAAACGAGATGTTTAAAATGAAATCTACATGCCTATGTTTTTGGATTTTTCAATAACTTGATGCATAAAAGCTAGATGATCCTATGATGGAATGATGTTAAAATATAACTACCGAAATGATAATGATGATGAAATGTAAATGCTAAATGGAAGATGGAAAGAACTAAACTATCAAAAGGGAAATGCCATTATAACACTAAAATGAACTAAAAATGCAAACTAAACTAAAATGCTCTCCAATTCTCTTACAAATGCACTAGAATTCAGCAGCATAAACTTGTATGAATCTTCCCCTGTGAAATGTTGTAGAAAAGGGCTCTATTTATAGATTTTTCAAGCCTTAAGGTGATGTGGCAATAATGGATGGTTAGGATTGCGATCCTACGGAATCAATGGAAGAGCATCAGGAGGTTAGAGGGAATCATGGAGATGGTTCCCTTCCACAAGATAAATTGCCAAGTGTAGAAAGGACTCACAGACCAGGAGGAGCCATGTGTCTCAGTTTGTTCAAAATTGGTTGCAAATTTGTTGGAGATATTTCATATTTTCCAATTTATAAAGATTTATTTGTGAGACACATGATGAGGTGGCAAGTGAGTTGGAGGTGGTTAGAAGAAAGTTGTAGAAATGTGCTTAAATTGAATTAAAAATTCAATTTAATAGGAGAGGGTAAATTAGTAAAATGACAAATAAATTCCTTTGTGCACTTTAACCAATTTTAGAAGAATATTCTCAATTTGAATTTAAAAATTCAAATTTAAAAGGAAGATGGGAAATCAATTAAATAAAAAATTGATTAATTTGTCCTTTTAATTAATTTTAGAAAGAAGGTGAATTTTGAAAAAGAAGAAATAGAATATGAACCATATAAATAAATTTTATAATTTATTTATAATAGTAGAGGAATTAAGAATATTAATCATATAGCCAGTATTTAATTAACGTGATGCTCAGACCATTTTTGCATGCATACATTTTGCCCCTCTTTGAAGTGATGTGTGCAGTCACATTGCTTCAAAGAATAAATTTATGATCGTGATGATAAAAAAAATTGACATGCCCCGGACTCCAATTTTACAACGATGATGAAAGGATGCCCCCTCGGGAGGTAAATCAAGGATTTTTTATTTTTGATGATTTTTGATAATTTTGGATGATTTAAAATGATTTTTCGATAATGTGTTGATGATCGATAGATTTGATAAGGATGACCTGATTTATCTCTCGAAAATTTAGAAGAGATTCGCCACACTCTTGATTAGTTGATAAAAGAGCCTTTGAAAAATAAAATAAAATTCACCATTATTACCCCTTAATTAACCTTTAAAAGGGGTAAAAGGGTAAAATTTAAGTTCATTTGTAACCTTAGCATTTTGAGAATTTGAGAGCCTGCAAAGCAAAGATGGAAAAAATTCCATGCCACACACACCGATTCGAGCGTGTTCGCCGTCACCAGCATCCGATCACTTATGGACCTCCGATAGTACCCTAAAACCACTTTTTTGAATTTCAAATCTTGATTTTTGTGCCTTAATTTCCTTTTTCATAATTTGAATTTTTTGCACGTTTTACTGCATAGGGTAGGTGAATTAGCGTATAGGGAACCCGCTTCAGTGCATAGGGAGCCTGTAGTAGCACATCCCGTTAGGTTAGGACCCCCAAATTAGTTCAATGCATCCAGCTTCCGCTTCAACGCATAGGGTCAAAACTTTAGCGCATCTGACAAATAGCGCATAGGTGTGATAAAGTCGTGCATAGGGTTGATTAAGCAGCGCATCCAAAAAATGATGCATCGGGAGTCTTTTCTAGCGCATCGGTAAAATAGCGCATTAGGACTTTGTTCCAGTGCATCTAGTAAATCTTCTAGAGCATCTAGTAAACTGACACATAGAAACCATATTTTAGCACATCCAACCAAAATTGATGATTTTGATGAATTCCTCCTAGATTTTTGATAATTTTTTATCATGTTAGCTAATGATAGGATGATTTTAATTGATAGGTTGATGATCGTTCTCATGATAGGTGAGGAATGATGAATTAGGATAGGTTGATTGATCGATTGATTGATTATCATCCTTATGATAGGCGAGGAATGATGAAAAGATAGATTGATGTTGATTGATTGATTTATTATCGTCCCCATGATAGGCTTGGAATGATGAAAAGATAAGATAGGTTTGATTGATTGATCTCATGAAAAATGAGAATCAAATGATTGGTTAGGTGCTCCTCGATATTTGATCAAAATCTCACATGAGCTTATTTGATTAGATGATATTCTTGATTGGTAGGTTGATTGAATGATTTGCTAACTTGATGTTTTGATTTGATTCTAGGAGGGTGGCTTAGGGAGCCTTTAGGTTCACGAGCACTTTCCAGGGACATGGGATATGATCCCATAGCTAACTCTGGAAAATCTTGCCATCATAGACTAGTGTGGTTTGAGCTCATTGATAGATATGCCCCAGTACCAAATTAACCGGGGGCTACTGACAGCACTTACGGAGAGGTGGCATAGTGACCACAACATATTTCATTTACTGACAGGTGAGATGATAGTGACCCTGGAGGACATCTATCGGATCCTACGGATGTCGGTTATTGGGACCTTGGTGATGTATGACATGGAGGAGTAGGGAGGGCTAGATGCCCTATAGTAGATGTTTCATGATGATGGGCTTACTAGTTATGAGTTATCTTGGGAGGAGTTGATTGTGACTCAGCACCCACTGTCGTATGTCCTAGCAGGATTTGTTGGAGGATTTATGTGCCCCGACCATAGGTCGAAGGGCCTTTCATTTGGTTGGGGACGATTGTTGGAGAGCATGATTTCTCATGGGACAGTATATGCTTGGGTTTTGTGTGTGCTAGCACACTTATATCATGATCTATAGCAGGTAGTGTATCTACGAGCATATAGTTTATCAATAGGGTGCACTCTTCTATAGCTCTGGGCTAGGGAGCATATAGTGATTACACAACCATTTGGTGATACGATGCCCATATGTTTTTTTCATATTCAAGGCCACTTGTCCAGCATAAGCTAGGCAAGTTAGATTACTGGAGGCGTGTCTTGGATGCCCTGGATATAGTGATATGGAGACCCTATTTAGATTGTGACGCATGGCCCTTGAATGGTGCAGAGCTTCCATTCATGTTTTGGAGCAGATATTTGATAGGGAGGAAACCCTATATTTTAGAGAGATTCATGTTTGGCAGGGTCCACAAGTAGTATGGTCACATCTAGGGAATGCCACAGGGGGTAGCGCATTACGCATAATGGCGGCAGGACATATCAAAGTGGGGTCTGACCATTAATTATGATGTAGCTTGTGCTGAGTATTATGGCCTACAACCCATTTTCTGGCAGTACCACCTTGAGATCATAGATGCTCAAATGATGGTAGATTATGCAGAGTACTTCCACACTTATCTATTTCTATGGATATCTAGTCTTGATGAGCCAGCGTTGATTTTGGATGCAGGGAGGAAAGTAGGACCAGATGCACAGCCCAGAGGTGGAGATGGAGGGGGAGGGGGGGGTGATGGTGGTGGAGGAGTGGGTGCACCAATATTTGGGTTTATCCCCAAGAGGAGGCAGTCAGGACCAATTGGGTAGTGATTGTTGATAGTACGAATGCCATCACAAAGACAACAGGAGCAGATTGGTGGTCTATAGGGGTAGGTATAGAGTTTATAGGCACATATTTAGGCACTACTAGGCCAGCTTGCCCCATCCCAGGCACAGGTTCAGGCATAGGCTCTGGCTCAAGTTCAAATGCAAGGGTAGATGGTATATTTATAGGCCTAGGTAGCCACACTTACCATAGAGAGAGATACTACCCGAAGGCAGGCAGAGTAGGTCGTGGTTGTGACCGATAGGGTATAGACTGTTGCACAAGGTACAGCTACTGCTGACCTTGTTAGAGAGCTCAGAGAGTCTGCCAAGGAGGTAGAATATTATAGAGGCAGGTATCATGAGGTTGCACCACCAAGGCAAAGGGTGACCTTCACTAGATCTAGATCTGGATGCATACATTCGCATACCACCAGTAGAGGAGTTACCCATCGCCAGGCAAACCTCCACCACTAGGGACAGAACCATCAGGGTAGGGCCTTCAGGGATAGGATAGAGACCAGCCACATCATGTGGCAGTACCACAGGATCGCCCAGGAAAACATGATTTTATATTGTGATTTATAGACTAGGCCATTGTGCCACATTCTTGATGTATCTCCTTCTCATATTTATCATTGTATACTTGACATATTTTAATGAGTTTATATGATATGTGGCAGTGGTTGATGATCTTATGTGTTGATTCTTTATTATGGATGGATGCATTTAATTTATGTTCTATATGATTATGCTATGTTTTCATATGATTATGTTATGGATGCATTTATGGATGATGATGCTTTTATTATGGATGGATAGTTTATGAGATGGATGATATGAATGTAAATGACATGAAATGTGATCTTTATTATTTTTACGCATATTGATGTATGGATGTAAATGGTTTTTTTTATTATGAATTGCAAATGGATGATTATGGATGGTTTATGGATGCAAATGACATGAAATGTGATTTTATTATGAATGATTTGTGATACATGTAGATGTATGTATGTATGTATGATTTTTATGCTATGATATTATGAGATGAATGTTATGATGCAAATATGTGATGCAATTTTCCATGTTTTTGGTATTTTCTATGCAAATATGTGAGATAGATTATGATGTTAATATGAATGCAAATGTGATGAGATGGATAATGATTTTATTATGAATGCAAATATGATGAGATGGATAATGATTTTATGAATGCAAATGTGTGAAATGGATAATGATGTTATGAATGAAAATGTGTGAAATGGATTATGATTTTATGGATGCAAATGTGTGAAATGGATAATGATTTTATTATGATGAATGAATATGAATGAATGAAAGAGATGTATTTATTATGATCTTGATGTGATAATATTATGCTTTATGGAAATTTTCAATTGCAAATGAATGTATGTTATGGAATTAAATGCAACTGAATGGTATTTTTGTTATGTTAAGTATACTCAAATACTATAGAAAGAAATATCATCAACCTTGAGGATGGAAAACTTTAGAAAATCTATAGTGCAGATGCAAACTAATATGAAATGAAATTCTATCTATGCAATTTTTTCAATCTTATTCGTTGTGCATATTGTCATCATTGAGCATTTTATTATGTTGAAAGTTAGTACAAAAATCAATGACATAAACTAGACCATGATGACCTGAGTACAACTTCCATACAACTTTCGTTGAGAATTGATAATACAAGATAACACAAGCATCTAAGTATAATTAGACCGAGATGACCTTACTATCACTTGTGTAAACAGACAAGAGTTAATCATGTTCCTATGCAAATTTGGAATGTCATCAATGATACTTTGTAGAGCATGTCCCATGAAAATTTTCATAGTAGTAATAATTAACTCACAAGCAGTTAACAAAGAAAAATATCATTCTTCATCACAGTGCCTCTAGTTTATGACATCATCGATGTACTCCCAAGAAATGATAACAATAATCACAGTGATTCAGAAGATGATCCTTCAATGATGAGATGATCTGATTTGATGTTGACATTTGATTTGGTTTGATTGATTGGATTGGATTGGATTGATTTTCGATGCTCAAATTTTGAAATGGTTGTTGCAATTGTTGTTTTGATGTTACGGTTTTGTTGATTGATTGTATGTTGATCTATACTCAACAGTGATTTTCCCCCAGTGAGATCAGGATTTTTCCCCCAGTGAGAACAAACCAAATTTATTATGGATATGTACAATGAGAACCAATTTAAAGTGGGATGACCACATTAGCCAGATATGGATATGAAGCTTGATGTAAGATATGCAGAATGCGCAAAGATGGCAGAAGTGGGTGGTCAACACATGCTCAAAAAGACGAAGAAGCCGACTTATCACAAATAGTGCTTGTTTACCAGGTTTTCACCATTTTTTTTTATTGCAATTTTTAGATTTAATCATTTTTTTGTTGTTACCAAGACGCATGTTTGCTAGGTTTTCATCAAGGCAGTCGTTTTTCAAATTTTTCACTTTTTTTGTATTTTTCTCTTTTTTGATTTTTTTGATTTTTTGATTTTTATGCTATCACCAAGACACCTATTTGTCAAGTTTTCATCAGGGCGACGATTTTTTCAAGACATTTTCTATTTTTTGAGGACTTTTTCTGCTTTTTATGATTTTTCTCAAGATGTTTTCTGCTTTTTATGATTTTCCAAGACTTTTAACATGCATTGGACGCATCAGGTATATAACTTCTTCAGGTGATGGTTGTTCATTGGTTCTTCAAATAGATCCCCCTTGGGTGTAGATAACTGATATGCCCCTGATCCAAAGACTGAAACCCCAACAAAAGGACCTAGCCAATTAGGTTCAAATTTTCCTTTGTTTTCCTGATCCTTTTGATTACAAGGATTTTCTTTGAGTACCAAATCACTGACTTGGAATGTCCAATGTTTGACTTTGTGATTGTAGCTTTGATACATTCTCTGTTGATAGACTTTTAAGTGATTCACTACTAGCTGACAAAATTCATCCAAATACTTGAGCTCTTGCAATCTAGACACACGGTAATCTTCATCCATAATGAGACCTTTCAGGGATACCCAGAGTGAGGGTATCTCAACCTCAATTGGAAATATTGCTTTGGATCCATAGACAAGTGCATAGGGTGTAGCTCTCGTGGGTGTTCAGATGCTTGTATGGTAGGCCCATAAAGCAAGGTTTAATTGAACATGTCAGCCATGTCCAACCTCATTGATGGTTTTCTTTAGCATTTTCAGGATTTTTTTGTTTGAGGCCTTAGCTTGGCCATTCCCTTGAGGGTAATAGGGTGTAGAAAACCGATGTTGGATGTGAAGCTTTTCATAGAGTTCTTGTACATCTTGATTCTTTAAATGTATCCCATTTTCAGTGGCAATGGATTGAGGGATACCATATCTACAAATGATGTAGTTCAAGATGAATGATGAAATATGCTTCCTTGTGATGGTGATCAAAGGCATGGCTTCAATCCACTTTGTGAAGTATTTTGTGGCTTTGATGATGAACTTGTGTCCATTGGATGAAGGTGGGTAAATTTTACCTACAAGATCCAAACCCCATTAATAAAATGGCCATGTTGATGCAAAGGTCTGCAATTCTTGTGTTGGTACATGCATGAGATTTCCATGGATCTAGAATTTTCAACATGTCTCAACAAATTGAAAGGATTCTCTCTCCATAGTCGTCCAGTAATATCCCAGACGGGGGAGTTTCTCGGCAAGGGTTAGACCACTTGAATGAGTTCTACAAATACCTTCGTGGACATCGCATAAAGTTGTCTCAGACTCATCATTTTCTAGATGTCACAAAATATTTCCATCCAAACCTCGATGGTAAAGGACATCTGATATTATGGTATGACGAGCCAATTGGTGGATGAAATTTCATTTTTGGTTGTGGGAAAGATCGAGGGGAAGGATATTGTATTTTAGGTAAGCATAGATCTTTCCATAAAGGGAGGTATTGGCATCATCAAGCTGGAAAATAAGTTGAGATTCAGAGTCATCGTAGGCAGGGGTATACAGTTGATCCACCATGAACTCAGAGAGACCCTGTTTTTTTTTGGAATCTACAGCAAAGAAGCAATAGTAGTCATAGCATTGGTAGCCTTGTTATCGCTCCTTGGAATTTGACCAAATTTGATGCCGACAAAATACATCTTGAAGTCATCAATCATTCTCTTATAAGGCATTATCTTGTTGTCTTTGGTTTAATAAACATTGTTGACCTAATTTATGACTAGTTGTGAATCCCCATAAACCCGGAGCTCTGTAATTTTCTATTCCACGGATATCTTGATCTCAATAATGAGTGCTTCATATTCAACTATATTGTTGGTGCAAGGAAACATCAATTGATAGGATTTTGGAATGGTATTCCCTAGGGGAGTGATGAATAGGATTCTTGCTCCTAATCCATGTTGGATGAAGGAACCATCAAAATATAAAACCCATTATTTTGTTGTTACTATCAAGACATCTACATCTAGAAATTCAATATGAAGTGGATGATCATCATGAAGTGGTGCCTCAGCCAATTGATCAACAATGGATTTCCCTTTGATATATTTTTTGTTGACATATTGGATGTCAAATTCACTGAGTACCATTACCCACTTGGCCAGTCTTCCTATCATATTTTTTGTGCTTAGGAGATATATTAGTGGATCAATCTTAGCTATGAGCTTAATTGTGTGAGTCAGCATATAGTGTCGCAATTTTTCAGTAGAAAATACTACATCTAGATAATCTTTCTCAATGGAAGTGTAATTGATCTCATATCCATTCAAGGTTCTACTGATATAATAAATTTATCTTACTTTCCCTGTTGAATCTTCTTGTGCCAACAAGGCTCCTAATTATTGGTCAGTAGTGGCGATGTACAATAAAAGAGGCTTCCCTTTTGCTGGAGCTTCTAGAATTGGTGGACATATCAAGTATTATTTTAGTTTATTAAAATTTTCTTCACACTTCTCATCTCATCAGAAAGAAGCATTCTTGTGTAGGAGATGAGTGAAAGGATGAGTCTTATCAGCTAGTTGTGAGATAAATATTTTGATTGATTGGAATCTACCCTGGAGGGACCTTAGGTGACTGATTTTTTTGGGGGGAGGCATCTCCATTGTAGCTTTTACCTTTGTGGGGTCCACTTCAATACCCTTCTCTGACACTATATACCCTAGTAGCTTTGTTGACGTTACCCCAAATACATTTTTCTTTGGATTGAGGTGAACATTAAAATTCTCCAGGCGAGTGAATAGTTTGTCTAGTATCTCCAGGCATCCTTCTCTAGTGTGGGATTTCACCAACAGATCACCCACATAATATTACATAAAGGTATGCATCATGTCATGGAAGATGGTTGTCATAGCTCTCTAGTATGTGGCCCCTGCATTTTTCAAACCGAAAGGCATGATGTTCCAACAGAAAGTTCCCCATGGGAAAGTCAAAGTGGTCTTATCTTGATCTTCAGGAGCTATGTTGATTTGATTATATCCAAAAAATCCATCCATCAGTGATAACATGGTGTGTCCCGCTGTCAAGTCCACAATGATGTCTATGTTAGGTAAGGGGAAATCATCTTTTGGGAAAGCCTTGTTTAGATCTCTAAATTCAATGCAAATCCTTATGTTGTTATCAGGTTTTGAGATAGGTACAATATTTGATATCCACTCTGCATAGTCAATGGACCTGATGAATCTGACATCCAACTTCTTTAGTTCAGCTTTCACCAATAGGGCAATGTGCGGGTGCATTTTTCTTAACTTATGTTTAACTAGTTTGATTCCTGTAGGAAGGGACAAATTATGCATTATGCAATCTGCATCTATCCCTAGCATATCTGCATATGACCAAGTGAAATTGATTTTTCTCTCTTCAAAGAACTTGATGAAGTTGGGATTTTCTATTTTTGTCAATGACTTTGCCAAATGAAGAATTCTCGTTGTTTTTGTATTGTCAACATTAATGGACTGTGTTGGTTCAATCAAGACTTTTGATCTCTCCTGGAAGTGCTCAAGGAGAGAGTCAAATTTCCCATCCTTTGGCACCTCAAAGAGGTTTTCACCATCGAATGTGCTCTTTATTTTTACTATTTATGGATCTGATACTACCATGAAATGGTTTTCACCATCAGATCTTTGTTTTTTTTCATTTATTTTGCAGCTGGGAAACTTGACACTCTCCTATTTTGAATTTCCACTCTGATGTTCAATCTTTGAGACTGCTTCAAGATTTGCAACACAAAGGAATTTTATGATGGCCTCATTGTTCGAAAAGATGGGAATATTGATAGGTTCGGTTTGGTCCCAATCTATTAGCTCAGGATGCAGTAATGGTAGGGTGCCGTCGGGTGGGTTCGGGTCAGATTTTGTAAGTGTCCTAATAGTAGTGTTTTCATCGAACAAGACTAGGGCCAAGTCGAGGTCTATAATGTCACTCTCTTCCAAGGGATCCATCTCACTATGAGTTTGTTCATCCTCACTCGAGCCATTGATATTGTGAGATTCTAATTCAAGTGGTTTAATTCTTGAACCTTATCCCTCCTCAAGTGTCAGAGTATACTTATGGATTACATCAACATTATTTTCATGACATGATTCTTATGAAAATGAATTGCACTCATATCTATTTGAATCTATTTCATAATGGTCACTAGCTTGGATTTCTAGAATCCATTCAATAACCTTCTAATTTATATCCTCTTTTGTTTCTTCCTCTTTCTGATTTTCTTTGTATACTAACCCTATTTTTTATTTAGGATTGGTTATAATGGTTTGGATAGGTTCTATTATACCCTCTTTTCTTTTTTCAATGGTTCACTATCTGTCATATCCCATCTTCTCTAGGATCAATAATCATTTTCCATACTGAGTGGTTTGGACATTTGTTGTGGCAGCTTGAGAATCACTTTCATCTTTGTAGAGCTAGTTCAAAACATATTTGTCATCGGATTCCTCTACTTGGGTGTCTGCTTTCACGAACTAACCATCAAAAAGGGTAATTGGTTGAGAGGATGTTTTAGACAAGGTTGATGGTTTACCATAGGATTTTAGTGACATTAACTAAGAGAGGTAGATGGATTGTGTAATGGAATATTCACCGACACCTTTGTCTTTGATTTAGACTTTCTCTTCAAATTATTTGTCCATGGTATTTAGTTGGGCTTTAGAATTGGTGGATGCAGAAGGGCTAGACTCCTCCTTTTTCTCTAACTGTTTGGATGGTGAACTAGATTTACTTCCTTCAGAGGAGGATGTGGATAAATGATTAGCTTGGCTGGAATTGTTGGAGACATCAGGAGTGGAATTAGGAGCTTCATGGTTATGAGGCACAAACACATCCTAGACAGTCTTGAGGGCATTGCATTGTTATGGACTATTTGAATTAGCATGAATGGTGATTTCTTGACCATTACAGGGAAACTTCTAGCATTGATGGTGCATTGAGGGTACAGCCTACATTAAATGGATCCACGGATGACCTAAGAGTATGTTATATGTTAAATCCTTATCTAAAACTTGGCAGACCACATTTTTCAAGATTGGCCCCACCTAAATGGGAAATATAATCAGACCTTTTGACGCTCTCTCTTCATCATAATATGCTTTGATTGTGATCTTCTTTCTTCAATCTATTGCATTTTCAAAGAACCTGAATGCTCAGACAAGTTTTAAAGTATAGATATTAAGTCCAGCTCCTTCGTCTATAAGGATGTGCTTGACACAGCTTTTATGGATTAAAACTTCGATATGAAGGGTCGCGTTGTGAAGGATGGGTGAGTGATACATCATTGTTTTTCAAAAAGGATAAGTAGTGAGGTGTAACTAGGTTTCCCACCATGGCTTGGAAAACATAGACTTTCAGATTATTTGGCATTGTTGTGTCGACTAGGGATTTTTCCAAGATCTCTTTGTGAGCGGGAGAAATTTTTAAGAGCTCCAATATTGATATTTGTGCAAGAATTGTTTGAATTTGATTGACAATGTTGTATTCATTAGATTTATTTGTAGGCTATTTAGAAGCACTGCCCTTTAAAAAATATTTAGTTTGAGCTCTTGTAGCCGCATTTATGGGAACATTGTCTTGTCTTCCATTGATTTTGATGATAGTAATATGATTATACATTACAACCATGTCTTGTGGTATATCGAGGACTTGATTAGAAAGGATGTTGGTGTTGTTGATTGGATAACTAGTTGCAACAGGATCGAGTGTGTTATTGATGTTATTTGTGTGATTTTCAATGGCCAAGATATGATGAATGGTGGCATCATGCACATAGTTCACATTTTTTCCTTTTCTATTGTTGTTAGAAGATTCTCCTTTGTCATAATTTGGCTGAGGGTTTTTTAATACACCATGGTCAGTGTTGGTTTGAGGTTCCTCAATTCTTATGACTTTATTGTCAATAAAATCATGTATCTTATGTTTCAGTTGTATGCAACTGTTGGTGACGTGACCTTTACATTGATGAAACTCACAATAATGAGTGTCATTCCACCAAGATGATTTTACCTTAGGTTCAAAGCATTGAGTATCTGGTAAAGTGATGATATTTTCTACAATAAGTTCCCTCAAGGTGGATTCATGTGATTGACCCAGGGGCGTAAACTTCCTTCGATTGTTTGATGTTTGATAAGGCATATTTCTGGATGAGGATGTTTGATTATTTTGATTATTTCCTTGGTTATAATTTTGACAGTTGGCTTGATTGGCAGTTTGGGTGGTCGTTTGCTCTATATTTGAAGAACTTCCTTACAAATTGAAAACTGGTTTGGCATTATGCATTTCAGCAAAGGGATCATTGTCATTGCTTTTGTACTTTTTCCAGAATTTGGTTTTATCATTGTTGGAGGAATTAGATGAATTGTTTTCATTATAGATTTTTCAAAATTCCTCACTTGACTAAAGCCTCCTCAATCTTGATTCCATTTTCGATCAATTTTTCAAAGGTTGAATGGTATTGTAAGTCAAGTCTATAACTCATGTTAGGATTTAGGTTATCAATGAATACCTCTATGTTTTCCTTTTTCTAGTATAGGTCGGGGATATCTTGTGAATAACCTTCTCCATCTTTCTAATAATATGAGGAATGATTCTCCTTTCTTTTGCTTCACATTACAAATATCTTTCGTCGTGATATTGTGTTGGATGTTATACGAATATTGGGTAATGAATTTGCTTACTAATTCCTCAAAAGACCTGATCCCCAAAGGCAATTGTGAGAACCACTACATGCATTGCCCTCCCAAACTATGTGGGAATAATCTCATTAGATATGTATCCTCATGGAAAAATTCAAGGCTCATCGTTCGTAATTCCCTTACATGATCTATCGGATCAGTTTTCTCATTGTACTTGTCAGATTTGGGAAATTCACAATGTTTAGGGAATGGTATCATGTTAATGCTTTGATAAAAGGGATAGGGGCATATATCTTTTATGGAATACCTCTTGGTAGTCTTGATCTGCATGTTCTACATTTTTTTTCAAGACGTCCATGGGATCATTGGTTTTCACTTCATTGCTTGACTCAGTTTGGGTCTCAATTTTTGCTTCCTTTGGATTTCTTTTCAATTTGTTAACATTGAAATCATCAGCTAACTTGACTCCTTTGTTTTCCAACATCAAGAGGTATCGTTCTCCATCTTTTTCAAAGACCTTTTCTAAGAATTTATGGAAGTTTGGGTCTTGTTGTGCTTGTTGGACATCTTCTTCATTTACCTCATTGGTTTTGTTTTGATGGTGTTCATGAAAGGGGTTTACTTTGGGTTCAACCATTCTATCTTGGGTTTCAATTCCTTTTTCTTGAATTTTATGCTTTTGAGATCTTGTTTGGATGGGCATACAAGTGATAATGGTACTCTAAATATTTGACCAAATTTTGGAGAGTGCCAAAGGTGTTGATTAAAAATCTGGTTAAGCAAGCTTTATTCTGGGATGAAGGATGACGAATCCTGATGAAGAATGATAAATCCTGATGGTGAAATGTAGTTGCTAAATCAGAAATTTGATGTGATGAGGAAGGCACTTTGAGATGTTTAAAAAAAATATAGACAAAGGATTTTCACTTGAGAATGCTAGTTTCGACAAGATTAGGATCTATTGTATAAATTGGTTGGGACGATTGGAATATTGAATTGTTGGTTGAGGAATGGAAGAATGAAAAATTGGCTAACTATGATTATGCCTTTGTGAAAGAGCTCTTCATTGATAATAAGCTTGTGAAGATAAAGGCTCTAAAGCAAAATCGTCAGTATACCCTCTGTCAAAATCATGATATCAATGAAGGAAGGTTCGATAATCGAGCAAGACTTCCCTACTTTGGTACAAGAAGCATCTCTTTTTCAAAATTTTCCTAAAGCTAAGATGTTTCTTTGGTTTATTGATTGTCTTGGCAATGGATTTCTTCACAAATTTGGTTGATTTCCAATCCCTCAACATATACTTTAGGATGATGAAAAGACATCGTTTAAGGGGGGAAATCTGAACTAGATTTTGATTGACAGAAAAGGGGTCAAATTCGGGTTTCTTTTTGAAAAGATTCCAAATGCGCTAAAATAGGGTATGGATGTGCTAAAACTCAGATGCACTACAAAATGGCTCAGATGCACTACAAAAAGTTTTGGATGTGCTAGAACAGGGTATGAATGCATTGAAAGATGGTTTGAATGCGTCGAAACAAGGTATGTATGCATTGCAAGACCCTATGCTAGAAATGTATAAGTGGGATGCACTGAAATAGTAAATGAATGCACTGGAGAATGGTATGAACACACTAAAATAGACACCAAATGTGTCGAATTGGAAAGTTTTTTTTGGTTTCTGACAGTTTGACAGGTTTTTCTTGATTTTTCACAATGAATCTGGACTGTTTGAGTTGGATTTTCTTCTAAATCAATGTTTGAATGTGTTGGTGTAATGTTTTTTTTAAATTTGGTTCAAAAACACATTGGTAAACACATTAGACAAGTACATTTCCTAGGTTGTGTAAGACTATATTCTTTAGGATCTCACGTGGATTTTACTCCAACCGTATATTCCTAGCGAATGAATCCAGAAGCTTGGTTGCACGCGCTCCCCCTTACAGTCCACTCACTTCTCAGGCCAACCAAGCTTCCAAGTTGATAATTTCTACTAAAAATTGTAATGTGGGTGCCTTCACAACAACCATTGTTCCACCAAAGAATAGAAAGGTAATTGGGCTTACTACAACAAAGTGGTTTTTAGTAAGGGCATTCTATTACAGGTGGGCTATACATGCAACAATATTAGCTCCGTTAAGGAGGAATCCCAGCCTATAGAGGTTAAGCTCTATAGGTTTTTACGTACCTCATAGGTACTGAGGGAATCACTTTTCGGCATAACCATTCATGGTCCTTGAACTTTCCTCAAGTCCCAGTTTTATATATCTATTGGAAGGGATTTTCCTTAGCCTATTATTAGTTTGGGTCATTCCCTCCTTTTGAAGTGGGGAGGCAAGCCCTCTAAGGTTAAAAATGCAAATAAAATGAACGAGTCTAGCTTTTTGATCACCCAATTAAGGGGTGAGCATACTCACCTACTATTCCAAACATAGCAAGCATGGTGTAAATTTAACCTTCCTAGTTATACTAGATTCCTATCTTAACCAAAGGAAAAGTAATAACTAGATTTAACCATACAGCCAACCGTTAGTAGTTTCAAGGTTTATCTTTGATAGCGTTCTTTTAAATGTTTATGTAAAGTCTCTAAATAAGTATCGAGGTCCTGCAACATAGAAAAATATTAATTAGTTTTGGGAATCTAGAAAAATGATAATAAAAATTGAATGCGCCATTACAGAGACCGAATGCGCTAAAACATAGACCAAACGCACTAAACCATTGAATGCACTAAAAGAACAGCTGAATGCACTAAAATATGAATTGAATGCGCTAAAACTAAAAATAAAAGAATTAAAATTTTAAACTCCCTGATGCACTGAAATAGAGTCTGAATGCGCTGCAGAAAACACCACATGCATTGGAATAGGAGCTAGATGAACCAAAAGAACAGCCAGATGCGCTAAAACAGGTAGTTGAATGCGCCAAAATAGGAACTAGATGCATTGCAAAAAAAATTATATGTGTCGTTTCGGTTATTTTGACATAACCTGTAAAATGAAACTCAATAGAAAATTTATTAAATCACGGGACTAGGCCCCACGGTGGGCGCCAATTTATGTGTGTTGCAAAGTATGTCTTGCAATGTTAGTATAGCACACCTTCATGGAATGAATTACTTACAAGAAAATCAAAAGTAATAATAAATGAAACTATAGTTTATCCTTCTAACTCATCCCATGGCTCTCTAATCCCAATGAATCCTCCAAATTATGCTCTCATATCTTATTGTAGCTACACAATAACCTGTAAAGATTGACAACTCAAGAAACGAGATGTTTAAAATGAAATCTACATGCCTATGTTTTTGGATTTTTCAATAACTTGTTGCATAGAAGCGAAATGATCCTATGATGGAATGATGCTAAAATCTAAGTATTGAAATGATAATGATGATGAAATGTAAATACTAAATGGAAGATGGAAAGAACTAAACTATCAAAATGGAAATTCCATTATAACACTAAAATAAACTAAAAATGCAAACTAAACTAAAATGCTCTCCAATTCTCTTACAAATGCACTAAAATTCAGCAGCATAAACTTGTCTAAATCTTCCCCTATGAAATGTTGTAGCAAAGGTCTCTATTTATAGATTTTTCAAGCCTCAAGGTGATGTGGCAACAATGGACAGTCGGGATTGCAATCCTACGGCATCAACGACAAAGCATCGGGAGGTTAGAGGGAATCAAGGAGATGGTTCCCTTCCCTAAGACAAATTGCCAAGTGTAGAAATGAATCACAGACTAGGAGGAGCCATGTGTCTCAATTTTTTCAAAATTGGTTGCAAATTTGTTGGAGATATTTCATATTTTCCAATTTATAAAAATTCATTTGTGAGATACATTATGAGGTGGCAAGTGAGTTGGAGCTGGTTAGAAGAAAGTTGTAGAAATGTGCTTAAATTCAATTTAATAGGATAGGTTAAATTAGTAAAATGACAAATAAATTCCTTTGTGCATTTTAACCAATTTTAGAAGAATATTCTAAATTTGAATTTAAAAATCCAAATTTAAAAGGAAGAGGGGAAACCAATTAAATAACAAATTGTTTAATTTATCCTTTTAATTTAGAAAGAAGGTGAATTTTGAAAAAGAAGAAATAGAATATGAATCATATAAATAAATTGTTAAATTTATTAATAATAGTAGAGGAATTAAGAATATTAATCAAATAGCTAGTATTTAATTAATGTGATGCTCAGACCATTTTTGTGTGCATACAATTACAAATCACATATCACTCACCTTCCTTTTTTTAGTACTCAATACAAATAGTTTCATATATGTGTGCTATTACATCTTCATACATCAATTAGGTTGGCATGATTAGGTGTACACATACGTAATTCAAATGTAGCTTGTCGGCTCAACCCAAAAATTATTTTCTTCAAAACCAAAATGTGCAAAACATGAATTAATTTGACTCTAACTTAATAAGGATCTCATTACATCATCCATGAAGCATACATCACTTAACTATGTTGGCCAGAAAAATATTTATTAAGGAGAATACTATAAGTTGAACTTATTTCATTTATATCTTCTATCTCTTTCAACAAAAATTGTTGAAAACTTGTATAGAGCTGCAATTAGTAGTCCTTAAAAACATATTAAAATCTCATGGAACGATCTTCCACTATGAGCAGTTTCAAACCAAATTACCAGATTAAAATAGCAGAAGCACGACATACAAGATAGATAGAACCTATCACCAACCAAATGTCGGCATCAATGACAACACACTAGAGGGCTTCTTCATTCTTCCAGCATGAAGTGCCTTGAAACCTTAAAAAAATTCTTAATTTTATTTCTTGTTGAAATCTTCACTATATGTAATTGTTCTTGAGGAATTTTGTTGTTTGGATCTACATATGAAAGTGATAATAAAGATATATTTTAGATTTTGTTACAAAATATATGTTGTCCTTGATATATGTGCAAGAATGTGGGTTGGATGAGATGCTAAGGCTATAAGATTGGGTAGTTTGATAAGACCCCCTAATCTTGACTGCATCATATTTCTATTGAAACTATTGTATTTTTAATACACTTGGCCTTAAATATTTATTAAGAAATTATTAAAATTTAAAATAATTAATGCATACCCTAAAGTTTCAATCTTACAATATTGAAAAATCTAAAAGGAAAAATAAATTACTATAAAAGTGGAGTCCTCCTCAAACTCATTCTTTGAAAAAAATGCAATAGTTAAATAATAGTGTCTATTTTATTGAAAAACTATATCCTTATAAAAAAATTAACTTTATAAAATATAAACATAAAATAACCAAAATTTCTACATTTCATTTGTTTGCATCACTTTAAAATTAAAAATATATGGTCATATTCAAGTGCTTTATGTTAAAATTTTGGACCAAGGTTATTTATTCTTATTATTAAATTGTCACACAAATATGGCATTTAACCATTTTCATGTTGGTTAAGAATTTTCATAAATTTTGAAATGCAATTTCATGTTAGATTAGCACTGTTGCAAGTATGGATGTGTTTGATGGTGTTGTCATTAATGTTTCCATTGATGTCAATATAGTTTAGGTTGAGTACAAATGGTACTTGTATAGTTGAGATGTTAGAAACCAAGATCAGCTGCATGCAATCACCTGTCACATGCAAAAGACATGCAAAATCAAAGAAGATGTTTTGTAAACCTCAAAGTAAAAATGCATTATTGAGAATCAATTATTACAAAGAAATCAATCCTTATGAAGGATATCAAGAAAGCCTAAAAGGGAAACCCTAAATGAAACCCTAGTGTGCACACTTAATAATTAATCAATTATTAATGTGCCTAAGTTTAGCTTAAGCAACTAAAGGAATAAGTGACTTAATTAATAAACTGGTATGATATAATTAATTAAGTGTAATAACTTGTTACTCTAACACCCCCCCTTAAGATGAACTTAGGAAGAAGCTAAAACACTAGAAGAAGATGTATGCATGCAAGGATGGGTCTTGGCAACTAGGCCTGATCAGGTACCCATTTACAAATATAATGCAAACTAAACTAACCAGGGTAAAGGAGAAAACCCAGTGGGAAAAAAAATCCTCCCCTACAATGAGATGACATGCTGCAAAGAAGCACTGGAAGAGCACTGTAGAGTAACACTGGAACCGCAATCCGGCAAGCAAGGAAAGATACTTTTGTCTACAAAAAACCATATCGGAATCATAATGATGCAACAACAGACCCGATGCCATGGAACACTGGAAAAATCCAAATGGGAAAAACCCTGGAATCTATGAAGCAACAGTCGATGATAGAATGATGTATTACTGAAAACGAAGTGCAAAGATTCAAGTTTCACCCTTCCAACTGCCAAAACATCCAAGTAATCTCCAAACAACCCATCGGGCCAAATCTGGACTAAGAGATCAACCTGGGATAGATATAAAAAAATTACATGACTGAAAAAATAGAGCTCCTCAATACCTTTCCAACGCCACAAAGATAGCGAAAATCGAAGATCGTGGCAAAAAGTTATGAGCTCAAGAACCATAAATGAAGATCTTACTTCAGACAGAAATAAAATGCACCAGCTACAAAATCTGATAGAAAAAAAAAGCACAATTGGATAGTGCTTGGAACCAGCTTTCCAAAAATATCTCGTTTGTCAAATTTTGACAACCGAGCGAAAAGTTATGCCCATTTTCCCGATTCTACTTATTTTGCAAAAAAAAGCAAAAAAAAAAGGCCCCCAAGACCGAGAGCTGGTCGCCCATGTGACCTTGGCACATATTTATTTATTTTTTAAAATAAAAAAAAGCCAAAAAACCCGTCGGCGGTTAGCTAGACGGCTGGCGGTCACCGCTAGCGATTACCGCCGCCACTGGTGATCACTGCCAGACCGGGTGGGCACCGTAGCCAACGGTTGGCGGGCTCTGCTGGAGCTCCACAGGCAGCACTCGTTTTTCAATTTTTTTTTTTTTTTTTTCAAAAAGAATTCACCTCAGAGCGCATGCAGGGAGGTCGTACAGCCTCCCTGGCAAAAAAAAATTGCCTCAAAAACCAACTACTCCAAAATAGACGATTTGACAGATATTTCTAGGGTTTTGGGGTGCTGCAAATGTGATGGCGATATCCATTTGAGCCCATAGTGTCCCAAAAAATTGGCTACCCCTAGATCTTTCAAAAAAGATGCCTGTGGAAACCCTTGCACTTGAAACTCACTAAAAGGCCATATCTTCATATCACGAACAGGCAGCTGCAAGTTTGGAGCTCTGATACCATGTTAGAAAGCAAGATCAGCTGCATGCAATCACCTGTCACATGCAAAATACATGCAAAACCAAAGAAGATGTTATGTAAACCTCAAAGTAAAAATCCATTATTGAGAATCAATTATTACAAAGAGATCAATCCTTATGAAGGATATCAAGAAACCCTAAAAGGGAAACCCTAAATGAAACCCTAGTGTGCACACTTAATAATTAATCAATTATTAATGTGCCTAAGTTTAGCTTAAGCAACTAAAGGAATAAGTGAATTAATTAATTAACCAGTATGATATAATTAATTAAGTGTAATAACTTATTACTCTAACATGAGATACTATAGAAGTGCTTAGAGTACATGGAGCTATATTTATGAAGTTGTAGTAGTGTTTTTTCCAAGTGATTTTGAGAAAATTTGAGAAATAATGAAGGCAGCGTTGAAGTGTGTGTTTTGAGTGTGCTTTGGTATTGTGCTTTGTGTTTCTTATTTTTTGATCCTATGCCTTTGTGGATTTTTAAGTGTGTTCATGAGTTTCAATGGATAATATATCCTAAGTTTTAGCTTTTGGTTTGATGGAGAGTAAAAGATGCATTCACCGGTGTGTGAACTAGTTTGGCAGAACTATTTATGTATGGACTAATAGAAATTTTTTGGCTCCGCAGCCTTCTAATATTTGGTTTCAGATCTTGAGGATCTAGGAGATAGATCTTTTTGATGGTTTATGTATTCTGATAAATTTTCTTGTGGTTTAGTGCTCCAAAAGACCTGCTCCAAAGCTCTTGTGTTTTGTTGGTTGGTCTGGTTGGACTGTTGAAGAATTTTATGTGAATGAAGTTTGTTGTAATTGTTTTAGATGTATTTGAGGTATTCCAAGAGATGGTAAAATATATGGTGAAGCGTGTTGAGTGATCCATGCGCGATTATCTTGTTGGAGATGTGTTTACTTGAAAGATCATTGGTATTTTCATTAGGTTTGGCCAACCTGGTGTCTACACATTACATTAAGTTTTTGTATCAACTTGAGAGAGAGTGTGATTGATCCAAGATGTTGTTTGGGTCCTAAATTAAATATGTAATTGGTCCTCTCTCATTCTTATCCACCGCGGGAATGTTGAGTAGTCGACCTATTTTGAATTTGTAAATAAATTGCATAGTCGACCTTGGAGAATGTTTCTAGGTTTGAAGATGGTATAAAAGCAAATCAAGTTGTAGCGAATTTGATATTCATCCATCCACAAATCGAGAAAGTAAATGAAGTGTGCGAACAAGTACGAAAAGAAGAGAGTCGAAGAGCGAATTGAGGAAATAGTACTTTAAGATTTTAGATTCCTTAAAGTAGTGAGCTGATGGTGTCTACAATCTTCTGATCAAGTTATGAATGTGTGGAACCCTACTAGTGGATCTTCATTTATCTTTTATTTTTTTTAGGTAGTGAGCCTCCTTCTAGAGAGTGATTCCTTTGTTGGCAGTGATTCTTTGTAAATGGGCAGTGAGCCCTCTAGCAGTGAGCCTTTGTATCTGGTATTGCATTACTACTATATTGTGAGTTAATCCTCACTATGGTTTTTCCCTCATTTCGTTTTCCATGTAAATCTGGTGTCTCTGGTGTTTTCTTTTTTTTATTTTCATTTCATGTTTACACTTAATAATAGATTGAAGTTAAAGTGAAAATATTAAGTTTAGAAGTACAAAGTGATTTGATACAACTGATTCAGCCCCCCTCTTAGTTGTCTTGTGCATTTCAACAAGCACACACATCAATATGGGAGAAAAATGTAATGGTCCAATTAGCATACTTAGATGTTATCTCCCATTTAGTCTTGTGTCCATCTTGATGTAAGTTTCTTAATGTGGTAATAAAGTGCTAAGTGGCATACTCTTTGTCTTAGACTTGGCTCACAACTTGAACCATATTCATCCCTATTTCACACATGTTTTCACTCTTTTTCATACATTTATTACTTTCCTTTATATCACCATATTATTCCTTCAATTCATTTTTCTAAGATGTGGGATTAACCTAGGTCAACCATGCAAAGAATGAAAATGACCCAAAATCAAAGTATTCATTGTGCACTTGTTATCATAGGGATTTGCATCCGCGTGCAAGGCTAGAAATCTCTAGAATCTTGTGTAACATTGGACTATTTTCATGTTGTGGGTATCCTATTGTGAAACTAGACCTCTTGATTATAGGTCGGCTTCCTTTTTTATTCTCTAATGACTAACTTTGACTTGGATGGAAAAGGGGAAGAAAGGATCTAATTGAATGCATAAACTGAACTTAAAATTAATGGTGATGCACCTAATAAATGAAACTTGATCTGCAACCTGACTCATAGATGATTTATCAATATTTTTATTTGCACAACTAAATCTAACAACTTAAACACTTGAATGTTTTATACAAAGGCTTTGACAGAATATCTTTTTGAAGGAAAACTTTGTTTTCATAAACAAAATAAAAAGTAATCATATGCACAATGTATAACCTGTGAACTTAAGCATAACTGCATGCATACATTTATGAAAGAGATAGAAAGAATAGAGGTCTGAAATAAAACACAATAATCTCTCGATCAAATCCAACACAATGACGATGCCTAAAATCTTGAAGGAAAAACTATATAATACTGAAAATCAGAAGGAATTCATATGTAAATTACAAAAATGATTAACCTATAATGTTGTAAAAATTGTATTAATGTAAAATTTGAGTTACAAATCTTTGTCTCTTTGCAAAAGGTATGCCAAAAGAGATGAAAAATAAGAACTAAAGGAAAAAGAATAAATTTTTCCAATACATACAATAAAGACATTCATGAAGCATCTAAGAGGTGGAACTGAATGTGAACTAGAAGTGAAAAATATCTCGAAATGTCCTCTCATGAGCAAAAAGAAAAAGCCTTGAAAAGAGCGCCCACCACTACTGCAAACTGAGCCTAAACAGCTCAAAACTCCATCTCACACTGTGTATAACCGATTTTTGACTCGAAACTGGTCCTTGAGTTGACTAAAAGTCAACAAACTGCATGGAGGTGTTACTAAAGGTGAACTGAAAGTAAAAACTCATCTCACAAGGAAAGATAAAACCTGCATGAAAGAGGGCCATAACTGATGAAAATTGATCATCCACCATCTCAAAATGGATATGCATGTAAGTTGACCCAAAAAGTCTCCAAGAAATATTCCTCTAACTAAAGATGTAACTCAAAAGTGTCCCTCATGCATGGAAGTCTGAAAAACATGCAAATTCTCAACTTCACATGCACGTGAGCAAAAAAAAATTAGTATTTTCCCCTGGTTGATAATAGTTGTTTCAAACAAATCATTAAAACAATTATTAATATTGTTTTAATAAAGCTTGAAAACAAATTGACAATATATATTAAAAGGTGGAAATAAAATATATGTTTGTATAAAACAATATTTCTCCTTATAACTCCCCTTCATAACATGCACCCATACTTAGCATCATTCACCTTATACATATTTATAAACCACCTAGCATTATTATTCAACACCTTTGTGATGGTCGGCCATACTTAGCAATTATCAGGTACTTGACTATTGTTGACCACATTATGGTTTTATTACGCATCATGACTATTGCCAAGGCCATGAGGGGAATAATACATAATGATTGTGTTAAAAAAAAATCCCATTGATCCCATGCAAAAGAGATTAGGGATAAGGAACCCTAGTCATTCATTCATTTAACTTTTTCAATGCTTGAGGAAGAAGCTTCAAGGAGAATTTGTGGCCACCATGATGGTAGCGCTTTGAGAGCTTGAACCTACAAAACTCCTATTGTTTTTTGAGTAACTTTTGAGAATTTCTGACATGTAAGAACAATGTAAGTTCTTTACACACAAAAATCTGAGCACTCTCCTTTGTATTATCCATTTTTTTCAAACATTTTCAGGCAATTAAGGTAGCGGCTTGACACATTTTCGATGCCTCTTTCTATTATTGATGCTTTTTCATATTTTGGGCTGCAATGGATGCCCTTCTGAAGATTTACCTTGATGCTTTAAAAATATTCTCCCATGGAAAGAAAAATTGGACTTGGATATCTCCTCACTAGCAACCTTTGGTAAGTTTCAAATCTGATCTTCCCTTCTATTTTTTGTTGATAGAGCTCCAAATGGGTTTAGTAAAAGCAAGAAAATGATTGTAATTGCTTCCCAATTTTCATTATATGAACGAGTTATTGAGGCTTCTATATTTTCCTTTCATGATGAGCCACCACCAAGAATTGCCACATATATATTATACCTTGTAAAATAGAAAACCTTCTTCATTCATTATTGTGGGTCTTCATTTTTTGCAAATATGTGAAGTTTTTCCATTAAATAAGGGTTTAAATGAACCTTATGGCTACAACTTCACTAGGGTTTCTAGGTATTTCATTTTCCTTGAATAAGAGAAAAAATATCGGGCCCCCATGGATTTTATGTATATTCCTTCATGATTATCTCCATATATGGCTTTTGTATTTTCCTTTCATGATATAGGACTATTATGCCTCATCGTCTGCTCTTTTCATGGCACGAGGTTTGGAGACTGTTCATTGTAATGCCCAAAAGTTTTTACATTTGTATTTACTCTATTTGGTTGAGATCTCTAGGTAACATGACTATGATTTAGTTGGCATTCATGGTGACTACCCTCATGTTCTCATAGTTTTCCACAATACTAAAACCAAATACATGGATTAAATTTTCTTTACTGAGCTTCGTTTTGCATCTCTGATATAGCAATTGTATCATGATCTATTCGTACAAGGGATCTACTGTTATCATTGATTTCTCTCCTAAAGATTCCAAGTTGGATCTTAAGCAGATCATACAAGTGACATGGTTGCATCTACTAAAAACACTTCAAAATTATGATGTCTGCAGTTACTTAACAAACCTCTAGAGTGTAAAGGTCTCTGGTGTCTACTGTTGCCACTTTGGCATGCTCAAATCTAACATCAAAGCTACTTCTAGTCCTTTTGGTATGGACTTCAATTACTTGTATCACTCCATCACAATCCTCAACACCAACCCTTTTGAGTTAGAGGACAAGCCTTCAACTGATTTATCCTTGATTTGACAGGGTTGTCTCATATTTCACCTTTTATTCATGGCACTGTAATATAGAGGTTTGATACTTTCTCATAAAAAATCTAGATCTTATAAAACCCCTTTTTTTGTCCTTTCTGATTTTTCTATTACTTTACAAATATCATGAAGTTGTAGTGAATGATACCAAGGTTGATTTTGTTATAATTGTTGCTCCACTAATCTGAAGAGTGCCTCCTGATCAATTATGATAATGTATTCCTTGTAGGTGGAAACCTATCCTTGTATTATATGCATGGGAAAAACTTATCAACTGCCTTGAAAATAATTTGATATCTTTTTTTTCATCCTTTGAGGTGACTGTACCTATCAACATGCTCATAATTTCTTCTACATAAGTAGTGAGTGTCATTATTTGGGCTTCTAAGTCAGTATTCACTATTTTGCTATGAATATTTGTGTTCCAAAGCTTTTATTTCTTCCAACAGAGAATTATATTGGGGCTCCAAGCACAGGAAAACTATACCTTATTTTTTTGATTGCTCTCTAAACCATGACAATTCTGCTTATTAAGATATGGATTGTTCCCTCTTCAGTCTTTTGGTTGTGTAAGTAAGTTTTGCATGATTAAATTAAATCAGTGGCCTTTTATTTTTCTCCATATAGTATGATGGCTCAAAGTTGTTCAAGTAATTTGTAAAATATTCTAATTGAGGTTGCTTCATCAACTTTGAATCCCTCCCCTATGGTCATGGTGATTGACATATGTCACCTCATCCTATATTTCTTCCCATTTAAAAACCTTGTATGCTTTATTTTTTTAAGCCTTTATAGGACTTTCATTTTGTATGCCTTTCAAATCTCCATTTTATCATGCATCAAGTAAAGACATTTATCCATCTCTATGTGGGCAGTTAGCAATAATAGATCATGATCATAAAATATGTTATGTTAACTTCTTGTTAATGCCTTTTGATGCCTTTATTATAGTCATATAGATTGTCTGCTTGATGTATGATGCTGAAGTTTCTATGATGTAGACATGTTTCTCTTTGAGCCTCAAGACTTTATATGTATTTCAAAAGTTGTTTAGAAACAGTCTAAATAGGATTGATACCCTGCTCTCCCTTTAATATAAAGGGGCTCAATACCTCACTAAAATGCAAAAGAATGTACGGTAAAGCTGAAACAAGATAACAATAAAATTGATGATCCCTTAACATGTTTTGATCATTCTTTTAATATGATGAGCAATAAGATTCTTGCTCAAACTATTTTCACCATGTTGAAATAAGGTTGCTTTATGAATCTCTTATTGGTTACAGCAGCTTTTCTTAATGACTGTTTTGAATATCTCATGACTCTCATATAATGATGTGAACGAGAGGGTGTCCTCCTTATATGTTGGGCTCAACCCTTGTGGGAGCCCAATTTGCTCCACATATTTGATGAAAATTGATCACGAACATAATGAACATGTTCTTGCATAGTGAACAAACATGGTAGCAAAATAATTGAAGCTGAAAGCTTCCATTGAACTTATGCTCTTTGATCATCTGCTTTTTGATGACTTAATCATCTAATGAATTCCTGATAGGATGTAGGTTACATTTTTTTTGGTAATATAGGCATGATGAAGGATGTGATTTATCATTTCTCTAACACCACCTTTCGCAATCTTGGAGGAAACTATGGATCTTGGAGCTGAAACAACCTAGAGGCACTAGAGACACAACAACTTGAAGACATTGAGTAAAAATGATTCGTCATTATAGGCAATGACGAATCACTCCCTTTTTCATGTTTACATTATCTTCAGTTGTGTATTTTACAACTTTATTTTGTATTCATTATTTGATTATGAAAATCAAATTAAGCTACTCCCACGGCTTGTGTGGTACTTTGTTCTTTACAATATGAATAAAGCAACAAACATTATGCAATTTTATGATTTTTATGTTACAATTACTTGCATAGTAATACTGAAAATTAAAAAGTAATTAGTTTTTTTCAAGATCAATGAATACTTAGTAGAAAACTTTTGTAATCACTTGTGTATACCTTCAATGATGAATGCAACTCAACTCTACCTATTTTGAGTTGTAGCTAAAAATAGGTAACAATTTGGCGACCTCTATGGAGTGTCTGCCTGCTAAACACCATAGACCAATTATTTTGTTTTTCCATTGGGCTCAGATTCATCCTTGTCCTCTTTTGATTTTACTGACTTGTAACTCAATTGGTGAAATAATACAGCAGCAAACGAAACTATAAATTAATCATGACTCTATTTAAGACGAAGTCAGAAAACAAGTGAAGAATCTATACATATTGAAAGAAAAACAGTACTGAAATGAAATGTTCCATGAGGCACTTATTGAAAGCAAACTGAAACTGAAACTACTCTACTATGTACAACTGCAAACTTTGATGCTTAGTAGCACTTTTTGAGATGAATCTCATTGACAGGGATTCGTAAAATCTCTCCATCTAGCCTTGAGAGAGTGAATGCATTATGTTGTTTGCATTCAGTGATAATGTATGGGCCATCCCACATGACATCAAATTCTGTGTTTTTTCCAGGCCTGCTCTTGTGCTCATCCCATTTCAAAACCAGATTTCCCTCTTTGAAAATCCTTGGAGTAGATTTTTTGTCAAAATTCCTCTTCATCTGGGCCTGATGCACCTCAAAATTCCTTAATGCTTATTTCCTGATTTCCTCCAGCTCCATCAGTTGTGCTATCCTAATCTCCATACGTTCTTCATCAAGTAATCCCAATTCTTTAATCATATTCAATGTAGGCAACTCAACTGAGATAGGTATTTTGGCTTCTTTTCCATAAGTTAGAACGTAAGGTGAGATACATGTTTCTCTCTTAGGTGTAACCCTATCAACCCAAAGAGCTAGCTTCAGCTTTTCATGCCAAGTCCTCTGATTATCCTGGATTGTCTTCTTTATTATTTTAATCAAATTCTTATTAGTGGACTCTACTTTTCCATTACCCTGAGGGTAATAGTTTGAAGAAGTATTCAGAAAAATATTATGCTTTACTGACCAATCTGAAAATTTCAACCTATGAACGCTAAAGCATTATCAGATATAATTGAATCTGGTGTACCAAACCTGGAAACAATTTCTTGATAGAATTTCAAAACAGATGTCTCATTTGCTTCCTTCAGTGCAACTGCTCCATTATGCTTCGTAAAGTAGTCAGTGGTTGTAAGTATCCACTTATGTCCAACACTCAAAGGTGGATTGATGGGACCAATGAAATCTAATCCCCACTTGCCAAAAGGCTTCTCCACTTGAATTGGATGTAATGGAAGAGCTGCAAGCTTCTGCTTTCCTACAAACACCACAAATTTATTAGATTTTTTGATCTAGTCATGAGCATCTTTGAAAAAATCAAGCTAGTAATAACTAGCTCTCGTTATTTTTCAGGGCTGTAGTTCTTGGTGCAAAGTGGCCTCCATTTGGCCCATCATGAAATTCTTCCAAAACTTTTTGAATCTATTCTGGCTCCACCCACTTGAGCAAGACACTATTATAATATTTCTTGTACAAGATACCATCAATCACTGCATAGGAGATTGCTTGAAGTCTAAAATATATGCGTTTTGACCTGTCTAAACCTTCAGGACAGTCACCTGTATGCAGATAATGAATCATCTATTGTATCTAGTTTGCTGAAATGGTTGGAGCAGCAATTTCATCTTCATTATTAAAGGTTGTTTAATTGTTGTGATATTTTTTGAATTTCTAGCAAGCTACTCGCAAAGACCTTTGCCTCTAACGAGCTTGGTAACCTTTATTTCAATGTTGTATTCCATCACCTTCATGATCCAACCTGCTCTCTTATCATTAATGCCTTTGCTAAGTAAGAAACCCTTAACAATGGAATGAGAAAATATTATCTAAATCTTATTATTTGAAAGCATATGTCTAAACTTTTTAAGGCTTCTAATCACAACTAATACATGTTTCTCAATGAACAAATACCTAGCTTCATAGTAATGCAAAACTTGGCTAAAAAAGGCTACTGGTTGTTCTAATCCTTCTTCATTTTGTTGGCATAGTATGGCAGAGATGGTATCAATACTTTTGAATGCATACAAGATAAAATATTTGTCAAAATTAGGATTGATAAGTGTTGGGGCTGCTGCAAGTGCCTCTTTGATCTCTTCAAAACTGTTATTTCCTTCCTTAGTCCAATGAAATGGAATGTTCTTTCTCAGCATGGTTGTAAGCGGTTGCAACAAAGTTGCAATGTTAGGATTTGAATCTCCTAACAAAGTTAATCCTACCTATAAATCTTTGTAGGCCTTTCTTATGGGAAAGTAGTGGTAAAGCTAGGATGGTTGCAATTCTTTCTGGTTCAATGGTGATTTTGTTCTTCAAAACGATGAGACCCAGAAGCTTCCCCTCATGAACTGCAAAAATTCTATTGTTGGGGTTTAATGATACCTTGTACTCTCTACATATTTCAAAAATCTATCTAAGATGATCAAAGTGTTCATTAGCATTTCATGACAAAACAGTGATATCATCTAAATAAACAAGAACAAACTTTTTTATCAAACCTTGGAGAGCCATATCCATCGCTCTCTGAAACGTTGCCCCTGCATTAGACAAAGTGAAGGGAATCTTTTTGTAAGCCATAGTACCCCACTTGGTGGTAAAGGTTGTTTTATACTGATCTTCCTCTTTAACCAAAATCTGGTTATATCCTGAGTAACCATCTAGCAATGAGAACCTTTCTAAACCTGAAACAACCTACAATATATGTTCCATTGAAGGTAGCGGATAGTGATCTTTAAGTGAAGTTTTGTTTAGATCACAGAAATCAATGCACAACCTTATCTCTCCCTTTTTTTCCCTAACAGGTACCAAATTTGAAACCCAAGAAGTTTGCTTGATTGGAAAAATAATACTACCTTTAATCAGCTTGTTCAATTTTCTCTTCATTAGGTGTTCTAACTTCAGATTTAGGGGCCTCTACTTTTGTCTTACTAGTTTCGCGTTGGGTTCCAACTCAATGGTATGTTGAGATAACTCAGGGTTGAAACCCTTCATATCTCCATATTTCCAAATGAAAATTTCACTAAATTCTTGGCAAAGCATGACAAAGGCTTTTTGTTCCTCATTTGTACAGTTTTTTCCAAGTTTGAGGAGCTTGTCTTTGAATATCTCAATTGGTTCGTAGTGCTCCTGCTTCACCATGATCCTGGATTTATCTTTTCTAACTTGATCATCCATGTTAAAGATTGATTCAAGGGTTACCAAACCCTTTGGTAGCTTGTTAGAATTTAGTTGCATAATCTGATCACCATATTTTTTATCAAACTTTCGTTGGTTTCCAGTAGAAAACTCTGCCTCTTCAATCAAAAAACTGATTATCTGCTCATCACTATCAAAAATCTACCAAATCACATTATTATCAAGTACCAATGGTCTAACAACTATTTTCACATATTTTTGCACCTCCACATTGTAGATTTCCATTAGAATATCAAACTGTGATCCTAAGGTAGCAAGTTTATCAGCTTGCTTGTTCTGATTTCTTGGTATCGATAGTAGATTAAATACATCAAACTACTCAATTAATTCCTAAACTCAGTGTTTATATAATTTCAGTAAATCATTCTTTGTTAAATTCATATTTCTAACCTAATTTGTTATTAATTCAGAATCACCAAACACCTATAAGCACTTAATTTTTCTTTTTTTCACCAATTCTAAACCATGTATTAATGCTTCATACTCAGCAACATTATTAGAACAACTGAAAGAAAATTTGAAAAGTGAGTAGTACCTATCTCCTTCTGGTTAAATTACCATAGCTCCTCCACCATCACCTACTTTAATTTTTGAACCATCAAAATACAGCTTCCATAGTTGATTCATCTGTTGTTTTGGCCATTTTTTACTTTTGACCAGATTTGGAATAGTTACCTCGGGCTCTTGAATCATGTAAACACCAAAACCTACTTCATCCATGAGATTGAATGGATCAAACTCATGATTCTCGGTTGCCCACTCATTTAAATTTATGTCAGGTATGCCCTCTATAGGTACAGTGGGGTTGGGGGTCATGGTTTGATCCTCTTGATCATGGAAAACTAAGTTTGTGTTTATGGGATTTGCAACATAAGGCTCAATATTGTCTTTAGCCTGTGGTTCTGACTTAACAGTGACTCTATTACCATATCTGGTTCTAAAGAACATGTGTTACCAGTTTGATGATAGATAACCATCTAATTTTGCAATAAAATCTCTAGACAAGAAAATAGTAAAATAAGGTGGGAGATCAATAATATAGATGTCTTGTGGAATTGAAAAGCTCAGACAAGCATGCAGAGTAAGAGGTAGACTCTTAATAACTCCTACAAACTTAATTATTGTGACATATAATTGAACTACCCCTTTTGACAATGGTTCATATTCAAGTCCTAACTTATCTACTAGTTGTTTAGGCATAATTGAGTTGCTTGCTCCTAAATCTATCATGCAATTATGCACTATACTATCACCAACAATCAGACTGACATAAAAAGGGGGTGGCTTTACCTCTTGAGTTGGCTGCTCTTTCTTATGGTCTGAACTATTTGCAAGAACTCTAGGTTGTTCTTTAGTTGATTCATCATAAATTGATTTTTTGGCTTAAGCCTCTTGCAGAATTTATTTCTACCTGGGAAGATGTAAAGCATTTAACATATTCATGGTAATAGTAGCCTTTTTCATTTGGTCAACAATATTGAAAGAAGTACCGCTAACCTTCTGCTGCATTTTAGGAACAATAGCCTCTTTCTGTACTAGAACTGGTTGAGTTCTCAGTTGTTCCTTAGCAAGTTCTGCTTGTTTTTTTGCTCTTTAGCAGGTTCGGGTTGTCCTCTTGGTAAAATCTAGATATTTTGTCAAGAAGAGGGTTGTGGATGCTCCTTTTGAGCTGCTGTAATTTGATCTTTATGTTGAACAACTTTCTGTTTACCTTTATCAACCTGTTGTTTATCTTTTTTTGTTGGTTGTTCATTCTTATCAGCTTGTTGTCTCAGGTCGATAGCTCTCTTTTTTTGATATTTTGTTGGCTGCAACAGAGTTAGTTGATTGTTTTTGTTCTTGTATCTGATTTAATCTGCAAAACTCATTCTCTTGCCATTTCATCATGGCACATCTAGATCATTCTACTGTGTTTGATCATTCTGATCATTGCTTTCTTTTATTGTATTTTCCACAGCAGCATAATTGATATGTACCATCAGAGCTTGATTAATTACTTTGTTCATGCACGTGGCCTGATTATGAGGTTGATTGCATGGATAACACAACACATAGTCTTGTGCTAAGTTGTTTTTCACAAGTAAGATATCTTTTGAAGGGTTCACAACATTCTATTTGTATGGTGGCCTAGGATTAAAATTCCTTCATTATCCCTGATTATCTACCTAATAAGGTGGTCTGTTAGGCTAGAATGGTGCTTGGTAAGGCCTGAAATTCTGACTTTGTTACCTCTTAAAACTCACCAAGTCATTACTAATTGTTTGTAATAACTTTGCCATCTCCTGTTGATTACCCCTAAGCTCTTGTAATTTTGATTGTGTTGAAAAAGAATTATTCTAAAAAACTGGTTGATAGCCTAAGGTTGGATCAACTAGAAGTGGGAAAATGGGAGGTATATGAATGGGCATTGAAGGCTAGATATCTAGAAATATCAGTATAGGGGCCTAGGTGCAATTTTTCCATCCTATATAAGGTTGTTTTCAGCTCTAATAGCAAAGTCATATGTTGTTGGTAATGTTAAACCACCCATTGGTTGTATCATCACAGCAATATCACTATTTAATTATCTAAGATAATACAAAAATGCATGATCAGCTGTTGGCCTTATCGTTGTTGGAATTCGGTTCCATGTCCTCTAGAATTAGAAGTTGAAATTTTCCATCTATTCTTGTGGAGCTCTCTTTATAGTCGTTATCTATTCAACTAGAGATAGATGATATGATTTGTCTTGAAACTACTTGTTTAGCTTGCCCCCAAAATCATCCCATGTAGCGACAGAATTTACCGCTAAACCTCTAAACCATTGAAGTGCTTTACCTTTGAGTGACGCTACCAAGAGTTTGATTGCAACATTCTCTTTAGTTACATGATGAATTAAACACAACGAATCCATGTCTCTTATGTGCTCTATGGGTGTGGTTTGATCTTCACCCGTGAAAAAAGGTAGAATTTTGAGTGTTGATACAGGAATGTCATTGTGGTGAGCCAAGTTTAACGGGATCTCCTCATTAAATGGTACAAACGCATGAGCCCTGGCCATCGAAGTTGTTGGGACTCTGAGATTAAAAGCCTAAAGTACTGGCACAAGACATACTACTAGAAATATCTTCACATAAGTTGTAACTACATGGATTGGGCTCCTTGAAGGTGATATTGATGTCTTGAAACTAGGAGAAGTTGAATGAGATCTTGGTTGTCTCCTAGTTGGTCTACCTCTTCTTCTAGGTGATGAGAGCAATATTTATGGTCTAAAACCAGGAGATATCAATTGATTCCTAGAAGATCGATCGAGTTTCTCTTTTTTGTTCTTCCTCTTCTTTTTGGAGATGAAAGTTGTAAATATTCGAAAGGTGAAGAACTTCTTCTCGTCTAAATGTTTATTATAGGTTTTCTGCATTGATCTACTTCTAAATATTGAGTTGGGAGTCACCAGGTATATTTGTAACCTTCTGTAAGGCAGAAAACATTGTTTTGTATATCAGAACAACAACTTTATCAATAAAATTCTTGCTATGAAGTGAACTTCAGAAACCATCGGGCGTGCCAAAAACTATTACCACAAGGATTTGCATTAGCATGCAAGGCTAGAAAGCTCTACAATCTCGTCTAACATTGGACTAATTTCAGGTTGTGGGTATCCTATTGTGAAACTAGACCTCCGGATTATAGGCCAACTTCCTTTTTAATTCTCCAATGACTAAATTTGACTTGGATGGAAAAGGGGAAGAAAGGGTCTAATTAAATGCATAAACTGAACTTAAAATGAATGGTTATGTACCCAATAAATGAAACTTGATCTACAACCTGACTCGCATATGATTTATCAATATTTTTATTTACACAACTAAATCCAAAAACTTAAACACTTGAATGTTTTATACAAAGGGTTTGATAGAATATCTTTTCGAAGGAAAACTTTGTTTTCACAACCAAAATATAAAGTAATCATATGCACAATGTATAACCCATGAACTTGATCATAAATCCATGCATACATTTATGAAAGAGATAAAAGATTAGACATTCTGAAATGAAACACAATAATCTCTCGATCAAATCCAACAGAATGACGACACCTGAAATCTTGAAGGCAAAACTATATAATACTGAAAATCAGAAGGAATTCATATGCAAATTACAAACATGACTAACCTGTAATGTTGTAAAAATTGTATTAATGTAAAATCTAAGTTACAAATCTTTGTCTCTCTCCAAAAGGTATACCAAAAGAGATGAAAAATAAGAACTAAAGGAAAAAGAATAACTTTTTCCAATATATACAATAAAGGCATGCATGAAGCATCCAAGAGGTGGAACTGAATGTGAACTGGAAGTGAAAAATATCCTGAAGTGTCCTCTCATGAGAAAAAAGAAAAAGCCTTGAAAAGAGGTCCCACCACTACTGCAAATTGGGCCTAAACAGCTCAAAACTCCATCTCACACTGTGTATAACTGAATTATGACTCGAAACTCACCCATGAGTTGACTAGAAGTCAACAAACAACATGGAGGTGGCACTGAAGGTGAACTGAAAGTAAAAACTCATCTCACGAGGAAAGATAAAAACTGCATGAAAAGAGGGTCATAACTAATGAAAATTGATCTTCCACTATCTCAAAATGGATATGCATGTAAGTTGACCAAAAAATTCTTCAAGGAACACTCTTCCAACTGAAGATGTAACTTAAAAATGTCCCTCATGCATGGAATTCTAAAAAACATGCAAATTCTCAACATCACATGCACGTGAGTGAATTTTTTTTAGTATTTTCCCCTTTTGACAATAGGTGTTTCAAACAAATCATTAAAACAATTATTAATATTGAACACAACTTTACAATATATATATTAAAAGGTGGAAATAAAATATATGTTTGTAAAAAACAATATTTCTCTATATAACTCCCCTTCATAACATGCACCCATACTTAGCATCATTCACCTTATACATATTTGTAAACTGCCTAGCATTATTATTCAACACCTTTGTGATGGTCGACCACACTTAGCAATTATCAGGTACTCAACTATTGTTGACCACATTATGGTTTTATTAGGAATCATGACTATTTCCAAGGTCACAGGGGGGAATAAGACATAATGATTTTGTGTTATAAAAAAATCCCATTGATCCCATGCAAAAGAGATTAGCGATAAGGAACCCTACTCATTCATTCATTTGACTTTGTCAATGCTTGAGGAAGAATCTTCGAGGAGAATTTGTGGCCGCCATGATGGTAGGGCTTTGAGAGCTTGAACTTGGAAAACTCTTGTTGTTCTTTGAGTAACTTTTGAGAATTTCTGACAAGGAAGAACAAGGTAAGTTCTTTACACACAAAAATCTGAGCACTCTCCTCTATATTATCCATTTTTTGCAAACATTTTCAAGCCATTAAGGCAGCGTCTTGACACATTTTTTATGCCTCTTTCTATTATTGATGCTTTGTCATATTTTGGGTTGCGATGGATGCCTTTCTGAAGCTTTACCTTGATGCTTTGAAAATATTCTCTCATGGAAAGAAAATGCGGACTTGGGTATCTCCTCACTAGCAACCTTTGGTAAGCTTTATATATGATCTTTCCTTTTAATTTATGTTGATAGAGCTCCAAAAGGGTTTAGTAAAAGCAAGAAAATGACTGTAATTGCTTCCCAATTTTCATTCTATGAAAGAGCTATTGAGGCTTCTGTATTTTCCTTTCATGATGAGCCACCACCAAGCACTGTCACATATATATTATACCTTATAAAATATAAAACCTTCTTCATTCATTATTCTGGATCTTCATTTTTTACAAATATGTGAAGTTTTTCCATTAAATAAGGGTTTAAATGAACCTTATAGTTGCAGCTTCAATAGGGTTTCTCAGTATTTCATTTTTCTTGAATAAGAGAGATAAACTCTCGGGCCGCCATGGATTTTCTATATATTCCTTCATGATTATCTCCATATATGGCTTTTGTATTTTCCTTTCATGATATAGGACTATTATGCCTCACCGTCTGCTCTTTTCATGGCACGGGGTTTGGAGATTGTTCATTGTAATGCCCGAAAGTTTTTACATTTGTAATTACTCTATCTGGTTGAGATCACTAGGTAACATGACTATGATTTATTTGGCATTCATGGTGACTTCCCTCATGTTCTCATAGTTTTCCACAATACTAATACCAAATAAATGGATTAAATTTTCTTTATTGAGCTTCGTTCTGCATCTCTGATATAGCAATTGTATCATGATCTATTTGTACAAGGGCTCTATTGTTATCATTGACTTCTCTTCTAAATATTACAAGTGGGATCTTAATCAGATCATACAAGTGACATGGTTGCATCTACTGACAAACACTTTAAAATTTTGATGTCCATAGTTACTTAACAAACCTCTAGAGTGTAAAGGTCTCTGGTGTCTATTGTTTCCACTTTGGCATGCTCGAATTTGACATCATGGTTGCTTCTAGTCCTTTTGGGATGGACTTCAATTACCTATATCACTCCATCACAATCCTCAACACCAATCCTTTAGAGTTAGAGGACAAGCCTTCAACTGATTTATCCTTGATTTGATAGGGTTGTCTCATATTTCACCTTTTATTCATGACACCGTAATATAGAGGTTTGATACTTTCTCATGAAAACTCTAGCTCTTATAAAACCCCTTTTGTTGTCCTTTTTAATTTTTCTATTACTTTGAAAATATCATGAAGTTGTAGTGAATGATACCAAGGTTGCTTATGTTATATTTGTTGCTCCACTAATCTGAAAAGTGCCTCCTGATCAATTATGACTATGTATTCCTTGTAGGTGGAAACCTTTCCTTGTATTATATGCATGGGAAAAACTTATCAACTATCTTGAAAATACTTTGATATCTTTGTTTTCATCCTTTAAGGTGATTGTACCTATCAACATGCTCATAATTTCTTCTACATAAGTAGTGATTGTCATTATCTGGGCTTGTAAGTCAGTATTCACTGTTTTGGTATGAATATTTGTGTTCCAAATCTTTTATTTCTTCCAGCAGAGAATTATATAGAGGCTCCAAGCATAGGAAAACTACACCTTATTTTTTTGATTTCTCTCTAAACCATCACAATTCTGCTTATTAAAATATGGATTGTTCCCTCTTCAGTCATTTGGTTGTGTAAGTAAGTTATGCATGATTAAATTAAATCAGTGGCCTTTTATTTTTCTCCATGTAGTATGATGGCTCAAAGTTGTTCAAATAATTATAAAAATATTCTAATTGAGGTTGCTTCATCAACTTTGAATCCCTCCCCTATGGGCATGGTGACTAACATATGTCACCTCATCCTATATTTCTTCCCATTCAAACACCTTGTATGCTTTATTCTATGAAGCCTTTATAGGACTGTCATTCTTTATGCCTTTCAAATCTCCATTTTATCATGCATCAAGTAAAGATATTTCTTCAACTCTATGTGGGCAGTTAGCAATAATAGATAATGATCATAAAATCAGCTTTATTAACTTCTTGTTAATGTCTTTTGTGCCTTTATTATAATCATATAGACTATCTACTTGATGTATGATGCTGAAGTTTTTATGATGTAGTCTTGTTTCTCTTTGAGCCTCAAGACTTTATATGTATTTCAAAAGTTGTTTAGAAGTTTAGTCTAAATAGGATTGATACCCTGCTCTCCCTTTAATATAAAGGGGCTCAATAGCTCACTAAAATGAAAAATAATGTAAGGTAGATCTGAAACAAGATAACAATAAAATTGTTGATCCCTTAACATGTTTTGATCATTCTTTTAATATGATGAGCAATAAGATGCTTGCTCAAACTGTTTTCACCATGTTGAAATATGGCTTGTTTATGAATCTCTTCTTGGTTACAGTAGCTTTTCTTAATGACTATTTTGAATATCTCATGACTCTCATATAATGATGTGAATGATAGGGTGTCCTCCTTATATGTTGGGCTCAACCCTTGTGGGATCCCATTTTGCTCCACATATTTGATGAAAATTGATCATGAACATAATGAACTTGTTCCTGCATAGTGAGCAAACATGTTAGCAAAATAATTGATGTTGAAAGCTTCCATTGAAATTATGCTCTTTGATCATCTACTTTTGATGACTTAATCATCTGATGAATGCCTGATAGGATGTAGGCTACATTTATGTTGGTAATATAGGCATGAGGAAGGATGTGATTTATCATTGCTCTAACACCACCTTTCACAATCTTGCAGGAAACCATGGAGCTTGGAGCTAAAACAACCTGGAGGCACTAGAGACACAACAACTTGAAGACATTGAGTAAAAAGGATTCATCATTACAGGCAATTACGAATCACTCCCTTTTTCATGTTTATATTATCTTCAGTTGTGTAGTTTACAACTTTATTTTGTATTCATTTTTTGATTATGAAAATCAAATTAAGCTACTCCCACGTCTTGTGTGGGCATTTTTTTTTACAATATTAATAAAGCAGCAAACATTATGCAATTTTATGATTTTTCTGTTACAATTACTTGCATAATAATACTAAAAATTCAAAAGTAACCAGTTTTGTTCAAGATCAATGAATACTTAGTAGAAAAATTTTGTAATCACATGTGTACATTCAATGATGAATGTAATTCAGCTCTGCCTATTTTGAGTTGTAGCTAAAAATAGGTAACAGCACTATAACACGTGATGAAGGAGGATCAAGAAAAAAAATGGGAAAACAATTACAGTACGATTCAATTTTAAAATAAAATATAGGAAAAAAATCTACATCATCATCATAATGTTCATCTAAATGTTTATAAATGTTGTTTTCAATATTTTTTTCTCTATTAATTTAATCAACCAAGGGTCTTACCTTAGGAGAACATATTCACCTATTAAATCAATAAAATCCTAAAAGGTGTCTTTAGACACCACCTAAATATATTCAAATATCTAGAAAGAAAAGGTGAACAAATTCTCATCCACACTTTATGTCAAATCAGTTATATATGACTAAAATTAGTTTTACAAATTAGATCAAGTTTATAGGAGTTAATATTAACCTTACTGTTGATCTTCTCTTTTGGTATTTGTCCTTGATGACAATATTGTGTTTCAGATTGGCATCTTTGTGATTGATTATCTACTGCACAGATTACATTTGGTTGGATGGCACTCTTGTTTATATTTTGTCTTGGCATACTTGGTTTTGACTTCAGCATTATGATATTGGTTTTGGTGGTACTGATCTCTGGACTCCATGTGCAGATTACAAGGAATCTTGTTTACAGGATAATGACTCTATGTTCAGGTGGTATAATTATGGTTTGACATTTTGAGCTATACTGTGCTACAGTGATCTACAGGTTTATATGGTATTGGCATGTTCAGATTTATGTGGTTACGTAGCATTGATAATGTTTTGAACAACATCAAAGTTGTGTTTTTTCTTTTCAGCCTCATTCTGGTAATGCTTATAGTTAACTTGGCTTTTGGAATTATCATTGGAGTTGGCATTTATTTTTAAGAAAACCCTATCAGGTTTCCTTAAACAATTGATATTTTCATGGGTATATGATACGTTGATAACAATTGACATCTTCTTTTGGAAAAGGGTATTAATATGGTTATCATGAAAATTCAATAAGTTGAACCTCTCTTGGCATGGAATTAGACTTTATTACATTACAAAAGGCATTGAATAAATCGAGCTTTATGACATGGCAAATGGCTTTGAATAAAGGTCAATAAATAGAACCTCATGTTAGCTTGGAATCGGGTCTTATGATTGATATTTGACTAGGCCTTAAGGCCGACAACAGGTATGTGGAAATATATGTCAAGTCACATGGAAAGTGACTAACTTTGACCCTTAATTATATGTTCTTGATGGTTAAGGAAATTGGCATGTTGGAAATCACATGGTAATGTTTTTAATTATGGTGTCAGTTTTTTGCATGGATGAATTTGATTAAGTCAAATTTCTTGAAGCCGCGGACTTGAAATTGCATTATGACTTAAAAATTCATCGATTGCTTTGTAAAGGAAAGGTTAGGGAAATCTAATTGTGTTTCACAAGCTTGAGGGTTTGGAACCCTAGCTTGGCCGCCACCATGGAGATTAGCTCTCAGTCATTACTCAGTCTTTTTTTGGCTTACTGCAACTCTTTGACAGCGAATGGAGATCGTTGCAAGATCCATGCCATGGTCAGTGTCTTTGTCATCCTTTTGTCTTTGGGTGAAGGATTGAAATAGGAAGAAGCTTTGTTGTTTTGTCTTTCAGCTGGGTTGGTAAATTTCTCCATGACAGTTCTCTCACACTCACTTCAGGTATTCACCTTATCTTTTGAAATTTGAGGGACTGTTACTTCTCATGGCACAAAAATAGAAGATAACTGTTTGTTCTATTCTGAAAAATGCTCAAATGGGGTTTATCTTTTGTGGTCAGAAATACTACATTTCAGTTACTCACAGTCTCAAATAGATACCCAAATAATTTATCATATTATATTTACTCCTACTTTAAGGGATTTTGTTTCGGTTGGTGGGTAATCATGTTTTCTGAAAAATATATCATTATTTCTCTTGGTTTCAATGGTAGTAGTTCTTGGTTGCACAATAATGGGGTTTTGGTTACATTTTGTTCCAGCAGTATTTGAGGATATTTTATTTGGTACATGGAATATATTGTCTAATTTTGTTTCAATCAGTATTGCCTATGCAGGCTCCTTGAGTGGATAGGGCTCAGAGTCTTCCTTCTCAAAATACATTTTTCTTTGACCATTCTGTCAAAAACAAACCTCCATGATGAGTACTTCTCAGAATCACTGCAATACTTGGAAAATTAATTCGATAGAAGTTGGGTATATTAAAAAATTATCTTTGTTGTTTAATATGTTGAAAAAGAGATAATTTTTCGAGTTGTAGTTGGTGAAATGTTATTAAGATATTTTTTGTAAGAAGAAAAAAAACAGAGACAGAGATAACTGTTTTCAGCACTATGAGAAATTATTGTGAAACACAGTGAGAAAAACACAACTATTGTATTATCTTCACAGGAAGATATGTTTTGTTTTAGAGATTGAAAATCTGAAATACAAGTTAACAACAAGTTGTCTTAAGATGAGATAATAGCTAGAATTCTAGAATTTCATTCTTGAACTTTGAGGATTGTACATATTGTTTGTTAAGAGGCACTTGTGAGAAAATAGAGAAACAGAGAGATCCTCTGTATCATTGTATTTTCTGTAAACTGAAAAGGGGTTGGTGCTCCTTGAAATTGGTGTTTCAAAATGAGGGGTTGGTGCTCCTTGAAATTGGTGTTTCAAAATGAGGGGTTGGTGCTCCTTGAGTTGGTGCTCATAAATCAGCCTATAAGGCATTGTCAAAAGTGGTTTTTTTTAAATATAAGCCTACAAAGGCAGCAGTTCAGGAGTGGTTTTTCTACCCACAGGAGGGTTTTCCAATCAGCATATCTTGTGTCACATTGGTTATCTGTCTTTCACTAATTCATTGTGTGAATGCTTTGTTATGCTAAGTTTCACTGTCATATTTCTCATTACAATTATATGTGATTTCATTCAATATATGAATGAGTTAATCATTGATAAATGAGAGGATAAATCGTCTTTGTTTCATTTTTTAATAAAATTTGTTAAATCATTTTATGACACTGATTCACCCCTCCCCCCTCTCAGTGTCTTTTTCACTCCAACAATTGGTATCAAAGCGTAGGGTCCTCTGATAGGTCTATCCAACCTAGGATTGATTTTGGCCTTGGATTCTATTCAAAATGTCTCAAGCTCATGAAGGCACATCCATGACTAGAGCTCCATTGTTTAATGGAACTGATTATGTATTCTGGAAAATTAGAATGGAGACTTATCTAACTTCCATTGATCTCGATGTGTGGAGCATAGTGTTAACCGGGTACACTATACTGACTACATTTCCCACAATTTATGTGAAAAGAAACGATATGAAACTAATGCAAGAGAAAAACATGCTCTCCTATGTGCATTGACTAAAGATGTCTCTATCAAAGTCATGCACTGCAGCTTGGCTAGGTATATCTGGATTAAACTTGAAACCATCTATCAAAGAAATGAAAAAGTTAAACAGTCAAAATTTCTCACTCTAAAACATTAGTTTGAAGAAATAAAAATGAGGGACGATGAAAAAGTAGCCGATTACTTCTTGAGAGTTGATGAAATTTTCAATGCTATGAAAGGTTTGGGAGAAGAAGTAAAAGAATTTGATGTTGTAACTAATGTCATTAGAACATTACCGACTAAATTTGAAGCTAAGGTTGCTACTCTAGAAGAGAAGAAACACTTTGACCAGCTTACCCTAGATAATATACAAGGCACTCTGACTACCTATGAAATGAGAATTAGTAAAAACAATTCATTTGCAAAAGAAATTTCCTTTAATACTGAAAGGAAAGAAAAAGATGAGGCTAGTGAATTGAAATT
>CM021103.1:340450703-340478423 GCA_007115665.2 Sequoiadendron giganteum | reverse complement strand
GCTTTATGACATGGCAAATGGATTTGAATAAAGGTCAATAAATAGAACCTCATGTTAGCTTGGAATCGGATCTTATGATTGATATTTCAATAGGCCTTAAGGCCGACAACAGGTATGTGGAAATATGTGTCAAGTCACTTGGAAAGTGACTGACTTCGACTCTTAATTATATTATCTTGATGGTTAAGGAAATCGACATGTTGGAAATCACATGTTAATGTTTTTAATTATGGTGTCATTATTTTGCATGGATGAATTTGATTAAGTCAAATTTCTTGAAGCCGCGGACTTGAAATTGTATTATGACTTGAAAAGTCATCGATTGCTTTGCAAAGGAAAGGTTAGGGCAATCTAATTGTGTTTCACAAGCTTGAGGGTTTGGAACCCTAGCTTGTCTACCATCATGGAGATTAGCTCTTAGCCATTACTCAGTATTCTTTTGGCTTACTGCAACTCTTTGACAGCGAATGGAGCTCTCTACAAGATCCATGCCATAGTCGATGTCTTTTTCAACCTTTTGTCTTTGGGTGAAGGCTCGAAATAGGAAGAAGCTTTGTTGTTTTGTCTTTCAGTCGGGTTGGTAAATTTCTCCATGACAGTTCTCTCACACTCACTGTAGATATTCACCTTATCTTCTGAAATTTGAGGGACCGTTACTTCTCATGGCACAAAAATAGAAGACAATTGTTTGTTCTATTTTGAAAAATGCTCAAATAGGGTTTTTTTTTGTGGTCAAAAACATTGCATTTCAGTTACTCACAGTCTCAAATAGATACCCAAATAATTTATCATATTCTATTTACTCTTGCTTTAAGGGATTGTGTTTCAGTTGGTGGGTAATCATGCTTTCTGTAAAATATATCATTATTTCTCTTGGTTTCAGTGGTAGTAGTTCTTGGTTGCACAATAATGGGGTTTCGGTTACATTTTGTTGCAACAGTATTCGAGGATATTTTATTTGGTAAATGGAATATATTGTTTAATTATGTTTCAGTCAATATTTCCTATGCAAGCTCCTTGAGTGGACAGGGCTCAGAGTCTTCCTTCTCAAAATACATTTTTCTTTGACCATTATGTCAGAAACAAACCTCCATGATGAGTACTTCTCAGAATCACTACAATACCTGGCAAATTAATTCAATAGAAGTTGGGTACATTAAAAAATTATCTCTGTTGTTTAATATGTTGAAAAAGAGATAAGTTTTCGAGTTGTAGTTGGCGAAATGTTATTAAGACATTTTTTGTAAGAAGAAAAAAATAGAGAGAGAGATAACTGTTTTCAGCACTATGAGAAATGACTATGAAAAACAGTGAGAAAAACATAGCTATTGTATTGTCTTCATAGGAAGATATGTTTTGTTTTAGAGATTGAAAATCTAAAATACAAGTTAATAACAAGTTGTCTTAAGATGAGATAATAGCTAGAATTCTGGAAGTTCATTCTTGAACTTTGAGGATTGTAGATATTGTCTATTAAGAGGCACTTGTGAGAAAATAGAGAAACAGAGAGATCCTCTGTATCATTGTATTTTTCGTAAACTGAAAAGGGATTGGTTCTCCTTGAAATTGGTGTTTCAAAATGAGGGGTTGGTGCTCCTTGAGTTGGTGCTCAGAAATCAGCCTATAAGGGATTGTCAAAAGTGGTTTTTTTTTTTTTAAATATAAGCCTACAAAGGCAGCAGTTCAGGAGTGGTTTTTCTACCCCAGGAGGGTTTTCGACTCGGCATATCTTGTGTCACGTTGCTTATCTCTGTTTCACTGATTCATTGTGTGAATGCTTTGTTATGCTAAGTTTCACTGCCATATTTCTCATTAATTATTTGTGATTGCATTCAATATATGAATGAGTTAATCATTGATAAATGAGAGGATAAATCTATTTTGTTTCAGTTTTTAATAAAATTTGTTAAATCAGTTTATGACACTGATTCACACCGCTCCCCGCTCCCCCCTCTCAGTGTCTTTTTCACTCCAACACTTACAAGGTGTGTGCATTAATTTTGACAAGATGGTATAAATTTCATAAAGCATGAAAAACATAATTAGCTTATTTTCTATAATAGTGAAGTGATCTAGCAAAGAATCAACATCAAATCTTCATTCTCAGTTTTAAAGTTAAACTTGTCTATCCACACATTTAATTTTCTACATATTTCAATTGTCTATCCCAACTCTTATATCTAAATTAATTATTATGTAATTACTTAAATATTCATTAAAGTATAATTCAAACCCTTACACATATTACCTTTATAAATTCCCAATAATTATTAAAAAATTAATGTTTAAATTAGATATAAGCATTTGAATGAGATTCTTATCAAATATATTTATTAAAATATTTTTAAAAATAAAAATTTTAATTTTAAACGAATCATAGAATTTGAAAAACTTATGAAAATTAATTTACATTATATTTTAAAAAATCTACTCAAAAAATTTTAGAAATACTTTTTCCTTCATTGGGCCCACATAACAAATTAAAGATAGCTATACTAATACGCACGTTGAGAAGAGTGTAATTTCGAAGATAGCACGGAACGAATGCTGTCAAGAAAAAGTCGATTTCCCTGGACTTCACCGTAGCGTGAGGAACATGAATTCTCATATTTTTTATTTCAGAAGTATTTTATTATGATATTTAGGTCAAATATGTAAACATTTTAGTCTTATATGAAATATGAATTATTCAAAGAGGATGAAGTTGAGAAAATAAGGTCATTATTGAACAGACTTCAATTCAGTATTTTATTTTAGAATAATGATGTTTACAATATTTATTTAAAGAGAATAAAGTTAAGAAAACACACAATTTCTTAACAATCATTTTATAAGTCTGAAAAAATAGAATGATTGATCAGTCTTATAAACTATCTTTACCTTAATGAAAAGTTTACTATTATATTTGGATAAGTATGCAAACATTTTAACAATTACAAGGTTTATTCAAAGAAGATATAGTTGAAAAGATGCAGCAGCTTTTTAACAATCATTTTATAAATCTGAAAAATAAAATGAATGATTAGTCTCATAAACTATATTTAACTTCGTGAAGGTTAAAATTCATATATTGTATTCATTTTATTAATCTGACTCATGATGGTTGTGTCCCTTTGAGATACACTAGTTTGTAGTCAAGAAAATACAAGAACTTCTTAACGATAATTCTATAAATCTGAAAAGAAGAATGACTGATCAATCACATAAACAATCTTTAACTTAATGGGAAGCTTACTATGATATTTGGATGAAGTATGCAAAATTTTAACAATTACAAGATTTATTTAAAGAAGATAAATTGAAAAGACATCATTCTCTAAATCTGAAAAATAAATGACTAATCAATCCGATAAACTATACATTAAAAAATCATCTATTCTATTCATTTTATTAATCTGACTCATGGTGTTGGTATCCGTTTGATATACACTAATTTGTAGTTAGGAAAATACAAGAACTTCTTAATTTGTATAACTTTAAAAAGAAGAATGACTGATCAGTCTCATAAACTATCTTTAACTTAATGGAAAGCTTACTACCATATTTAGATGAAGTATACAAACATTTTAACAATTACAAGATTTTATAAATCTGAAAAATAAAATAGCTAATCAATCTGATAAATTATACATTAAAAATTTAGCTATTCTATTCATTATATTAATCTGATTAATCATGTTGGTGTTCATTTGATTAAGAAAATACAGAAACTTCTTAATGAACTTCTTAACAACCATTCTATAAATCTGAAAAGAAGAATGACTGATAAATCTCATAAAAAGATTTCTTTAAAAAAGATAAAAATTCGACCTGTTGTATTCATTGACTCATGGTGTTGGTGTTCGTTTGATATACGCTACTATATATCAAATTCCATTTAAACATTCTTGATTTGACTGTTTGTCATTTACTTTTCTTTAGAAAGATATTGATAAAGATCACAAAATTGTGTGGAAGGAATTGAATAAATACCATTAGTTGAGACGAACAGCCGCCTCATCCCCATCAAAACTTGTAGATGAATATTAGGCTACTACTGAGAAAGACGAATTCCAGATAAGAGCCGCCTCATCACCATCAACGTACTGTTTTACCGACCAACATAGCTCTACCATTCTTGCACGTGTGAGTGGATCAATAAAAATCTTTATGTTTGCCCACTTCATCTAAAATTGCTAACAAAACCTAGATAACCAGCACAGCTACAACATATATATCAAGCTTTTCCCCAGGTATGCATTCTGGGTTTTATAAATAGGTTCCACCATATGCATATCTCTACAATTTCTGGGTGCATCGATATTAAAACTTAATACCCAATTTTCTCAAAAAAATTCATGTGGGTCGATTGTTTTTAGGCATAATATTGTTTGGGTATGGAATGTTTTGCAGAGATGGGATTGAAAGAGAAGGAGAGAGGTGAGATTGCATCGCCATGCGCGGCGTGTAAGATTCTAAGGAGGAGGTGCGACCCAGATACATGCGTGCTGGCTCCTTACTTTCCTCCGGATGATCCTCTCAAGTTTGCTACTGCACATAAAGTATTTGGTGCATGTAACATTATCAAAATGCTTCAGGTGAATTACTGCCTTATTGTTATTCTCTTTCAGTCAAGTAATTATTTATGCTAGGAAGGAGAATGGATATAACGGAGTGTTCCACACAACATAACAGCATATTCCAGAGGAGCACAGAGCGGATGCAGTGAGTAGCATGGTGTATGAGGCAAACGCGAGGCTTAGAGATCCTGTCTATGGTTGCGCTGGAGCCATTTCTCAGCTGCAGCATCAGATATTTAGACTGCAATCTCAGTTGGCTAAAGCTCAAGCCCAGATCTTTTACATGAATCTTCAGCACGCTAATCTTTTGTCCCTCATCGCTGGCGATGAATTGGGAGGAGGATTTATCTGTCAGCCCTTCTCTCCCACCCAAGAGAATCAATATCATATCACGTCAAAGCTCTCACCACATGAGAATGAGGACGCCTTTTGGGACCTCCCATAAGCATCAAGGCTCAGTCCCAATTTTTTTATTTTGGTTTAGATGTATGTTTACTCATCAAGTTGTAATTTGTTTGTCAAAAAAATTACAATTACACTATACCTTCTTTTTAAAAAACCAGGCTCTTCAAAATGTTGTGCCTCAGTTTCACCCCCAATCTTTTATCTTGTTACAACCAAGTGACTTGTCCAAACCATTGTTGATTCTTATCCAAACTATTGGTGATTCCCAAATAAAATGTTTGGATTATTTCCAAATTATGGAGTTCTAATTGGGTCAGGTTAATAAGTAATTTTAACAAATGGGATCTTTCTGTTTAGAGTTGTTTAGCCAAAAGAAGAATTCCGCTTTATATGTGTGTTTACCCGTCAAGATGTAATCTGCCTGTTCAAAAAAGTTACAATTACAATATACCTTCTTTTATTAGCTATTGTGAGTTGACCTAGTACATGTTTCATGTGACATGTTATCATGTTAATTAAGGGCATTCATTGTACACTCTAATACATGATGAAGAAAGATCAAGAAAGAAAAATGGGAGTGATTATAGAACATTTCAATTGAGTCAAAGTTTATGAGTAATTTTGATAAATGCGATCTTTTTGTTTAGAGTTGTTTAGCTAAAGGAAGAATTTTAGTTTAAAGATATATGCATACTCATCATGTTATAATATGCTTGTTCAAGAAAGTTACAATTACACCATACCTTCTTTTACACTATTGTGAGTTGGCCTAGTACATATTTCATGTAACATGTTATCTTGTTATCTAAAGACATTCATTGTACACTCTAAAATGTGATGAAAAAAGATCAAGGAAAAAAATGGAACAATAATTATAGCATATTTTAATTTTAAAAGGAAAATAAAGGAATCAAATTTGCATCATCATTACATAATTCATATGCATGTTTTATGAATATTGTCTTTCATCATTTTCATCTCAATTAATTCAATCAACCAAGGGGTTTGACCTTAAGAACATGTTCACCTATTGAGTCAGGAAAGTCCTCAAAGGTGTCTACATAGACACCACCTTAATACATTCAAATATCTAGAAGGGTGAACAAATTCTCAAGCACATTTTCTCATATCAATTATGTGTGGGTCTAATCAGTTTTATACAATAGGTCATTTTCATAGTAGTCAAGATTGACCTCACAAGGTATGTAGTCAATTTGTATTAAATTTCAAGATAGTACAAATTTTGTAAAGAATAAAAAATAAAAATCTAGTCAATTTTCTAACAATATAGAAGTGATCTAATAAAGAGTCAACATCAGATCTTCATATTGAACTCCAAAGTTATGTATATCCACTCATTTAATTTTTCACATGTTTCAATTGTCTATTCCAACTCTCATATCTAAATAATTATTTTCTAATTCATTACATTTATTTACTTAACATAAACATTTATAAAACTATGGCTCAAATCCTTTAACATATTCTCTTTATAAATTCCCAATAATTAATATAGGAACTTAGACCCTTTAAATTAGTTACAAACATTTTGGAGTTTCTATCAAATATATTTTATAAAAAAATTATTTTAATGATAGATTATAAAGTTTGAAAAACTTATAAAATATTTTTTTTTTATTTTTTTTTAAATATATATGCATTCATCTATTAGGGTTTTAGTCTTGAATTCATTAGTGTCATTTTGTGTGTCTCTATTATCATATTACTTCACTCTGAAGCAAGATTTAGAATCATTTTTATATTTATTGTAATATCTTTTAGGATATCAAATTTATAGGCTTTTTTTATCAATATAAATAACCTCAACCTTCTTTAACTCTATAGTTTCTATTTGAGTTCAAAAATTAATGGTGCATGGAAATGGATCCTCCACTCAAATGTTCTAAGAAATTTATACTCAACATGTTCCATGAGATACATCTAATAAAACACCTTCATAAGTTGGTCTTCTCATTCCAAATTCTTGTAGTGCAAGCCACTAGCTAGAAAAAAATCTTTAATAGAGTATTTTTTTGGGAGCCCCCCTAAAAGTATGTTCAAAGAATGGTTGGCTAAGACTTGGTCCCATACAAGATTCAACATGATGTCATGCAAAATATTAACAAAGATTTTGTAGACACCTAAAAAGGTCTAATATATTCTTCTAATTTATCATTTCACCTCATCATCACTCATCACCCCTTCCATCACTATTAATTAAATAATTTTCAATTATTTCATTAAACTAATCCATTTCCCACATTAGTTAAATATTTTTTAATTATTTAAGTAAATGATTATTCCCCTCATCCAGTTTAATTAAATAATTTTTAATTATTTAATTAATTTCAAATTATTGTTTCATCCTCATAATTAAATAATTTTTAATTATTTAATTAAATCTTATATTATCCTCTTATCTGGACACATAATTAAATAAATCATGCATTCTCCTCATCCACGTAACTAAATTTTTTTAATTATTTAATTAGCTAATCATTCCTCCAAAATTAAATCAATTATTTTAATTTATTTGGCTTGCACATTCATCTAAAAATAAATAAAATCATTATCTTATTTATTTTTCTATTTATATCACTTTCTATTTTTATTCTTCCAAAACCTAAATTTAGAGACCAAAGTTAAATTTGTGATCATTGCAAGATTTAGTGAGTTAACTAAACTTCCACCCTAGTTCACTCTCACTCACTTCACTTTATCTCTCCATCAATCTTGTGCATGATCATTCTGATCTCTCATCAATATTCATCCATCAATTTCATTTTGCATCTCACACCATCAATCCCATATCCCTAAAACCTAAAAATCATACATTCTTTGATCATTCAATCTCTCCTCCAATTGTTGGGGGATGGCGATGGTGTTTCGGGTTGCGCTTCCCTGCGTGAGGCCGCGACATGCATGAGGGCTCTGCCCTCTTTGCATGACTGTTTCTTGACTGTTGCTCACGTCTGTGATCTGCTCTCCTGCGGGTGGCATTGGTTTGGGAGGTAAGGGGGGAGTATATCTCCCGATGTGCGCTCTTCCTGGTGTGGGGGTTTTGGCTATGGTGGAAGTCTGCTGGTTGGTGGAGTCTCTTTGCTGCAGGTGTGCCCTTTGTTGGCCACCACTCTTGAAGGGGATTTGGCTTTCCTTTGGTCGGATCCATTCTTTGTTCGAGATCTACGGGTGGGGTTTTTTTAATTTTCTTCACAAGGTCTTGGGACTTGTGTTTGCATGGCTCAGGGGAAATCATCAGGGGTCAAATACCCTTTGAATTTTTGTGTTGCCTTTGGGGCTTCGCCTCCAAATCGTTCTCCGAAAGTTTTTAATAATAGCTTATTTTCAAATGACCCAAGTAATGATGGGTTTGTCCACGCTGGCGGTTCTCGTATTCCAAAGACAAATGTGTGCCTTGAACGATCCAAGGAAAGGCTGGTGCTGGTTATTCAACCTGAATCAATTACGGAGGATATTGAGTATTACTTAAGACATGCTTTGCTCTGCAAATTTTTGGGAATGAGGGTTTTGCTCCAATTTTTGGACTCATGGGCTCATCGTTCTTGGTCCCCGGAGGGTGAATTGGAAATAATGTTATTAGCAAACAACTACTTCATGGTGACTTTTAATTGCATGGTGGATCACAATAGATTTTTTAAGGTGGGCCTTACTTCCACAACCAGGTTGGTCTATTCATTAAGCCATGGCATGCGGGGTTTGATCCTTCAGAGGAGCTACCGAACCGGGTGTCAGTTTGGGTTCGCCTCCCTAGATTTCCAGTGGAATTTTGGCGCAATGACATTTTGCATCAAGTTGGCTCATTGCTTGGAAAACTAGTAGGCCTGTCTCAACAAACTCAAGACAAAAAGGTAGTGACTTTTGCTTGTAATTGTGTTGAAATGGATTTAAATAACCCTATCCCAGATTCTTTGGAAATACGGGTGGGTTCATGCTCGTGGGTGCAGCAGCTTGACTACGAGACTTTGCCTTTCCGTTGTCGTCTCTGTCGTGAATATGGGCATTTGCAGAGGAGATGCCCAAAGTTTAAATCTCCAGAGAAGCTAACAACTCAATCTTCTTGTTATCCCTCAAAGGTTGACAAGGGAAAGGATCCCCTATCGGGTGAGGCTATGGATGCTGAAGGTTTTCTCCCGGCCAAGGCTCGTAATAGGAACCGGGGCCATAAGAGGATAATTAAGGATCGGCAAGATGGAGACTCCTATAACAGATTTGAGGTGCTTGATGATCTTGGTCATCAGGAGATAAATCCGAGAATTTTGATTATGGATTAGGGTGTTTCAGAAGGAGTTCAAGAAGGCATTTTCCCAGAGTGCAACGAATCTTCTCATGAGATTGAGGCTATTCAAGTGGAACCAGTCCTGAGTATGGTGGTTCATGAGAGGGTGGAGCTATCAGTTGAAGCAAATTAGGGGGAAGGGGGGCTCTCCATCCCATTGGAGAAAGTGGGAGCAGGCTTGGTAAAAGGTAATAAGGCTTCTCCCTCATTGGTAATTCTTCAGAAGGACCTAAAGAAAGGGGTAGTGGAGAAATCTTCTAAAGCGGGGCGAAAAAAGGATTTGGAGAAATTAAAGTTGATGGGTGAGGCTTTGGTGGAGGTTGGGTCTGTAAAGACTCTCGATTCACATTTCTATACCTCTCCAAAATGAATGTCCTCTCCTGGAATGTAAGGGGCTTGAACAATGGCCCTAGACAAAAAGTTGTTCGAGATTTGGTGCGTTCTCATTCTCCTGATGTTCTTTTCCTTCAGGAAACTAAGTTATCAGTTGAAGGTATGTTGGGTGTGGTGCCCAAGTTGTGGGTGCGCAGCTATTGTCAGTGTATTGGGGCTCATGGTAATGCAGGTGGGGTGGCTTGCCTGTGGAATCCATTAAAGATTTGTCCTCTTTGGTGGGTGTCCTCCAAGTCTTCCATCTTTGTGGTTGTCTTAAATCTGGAATTGGGGGAAATTATTCTTCTCTCAAACATCTATGCGCTTACTGATTTCCCTGGTAAGAAGTTATTGTGGTCCCATATTAGTTATGTTCAAATCCTAGCTCCTTTGTTCCCTTGGATAGTTGCTGGGGATTTCAATGCTATTATTGAGACAGATGAGAAGATGGGTGGTGTTGCGAGATTGGATCCCTCAACCTTCCTTTTTTGTGATAGCATCGTTGCTTTCAACCTGGTTGATATTAAGCCTCAGAATGGGAAGTTTACTTGGAACAATAGGAGATTAGGGAAGAATTGTATTGCTGAGAGACTTGATCATTTTTTGGTGTCTTGTTTCTGGGTTGGCGGAGGGTTGTCTTCTGGCTCTAAGATTTTGGACTAGCGGGGCTTGGATCACTGGCCTATTAAGTTCTCAGCCTCTTCTACTAGGGTGGCTTGGTCCCCTTCTTTTAAGTTCCAACTTATGTGGTTAAGAGATTCCTCCTTGCAGGTGCATATGGCGGATTGGTGAGGAAGGGGAAGACCTGATTTTGGCACTGCCATGTATTCCTTTTCTAAGCTGCTGCAATTTGTGAAATATCAACTTAAAAGGTGGAATAGGCATTACTTTGGCAATATTTTTCATGATAAGGATGATGCTCAAGTTGTCTTGGATGTCATCACCCGTGAGATAAGGGAGTGTGGTCTTTTTGAGGATTTACTCAGGGAGGAATCCTGGGCTCAGAGAGATTTGGAGGAGTGGGAGCTACGCGAGGAAAGTTTTTGGAAGCAGAAGGCTAGAGTTGAGTGGTTGCAGGAGGGGGATAGAAACACTATTTTTTTCTTCAACTTGATAAAGGCTAGGAGACATGGTAACTCCATGCCTGTTCTAGTGAATGGTAGGGGTGAGCATCTTTCATCCTGGAAGGATATTTCTAGAGAAGCTTCAGAGTTCTATGCCTCTTTATTTCGTGAAGACTCTCAGGATGTCTCGGAGGAAGAAAACCAAGTTTTGTCTTGTATTCCCTCTTTGGTCACAAGGGAGATCAATGAGTATCTTTTGCGAGATATCTCGTTGGAGGAATTAGATGGGTATTGTTTTTCAGATGAAGAAAGGAAAAGCCCCAGGTCCTGATGGATTTCTAGCTGAATTTTATCAAGAATTCTAGGACATCATTAAGTTGGATTTGCTGGCGGTGGTGCGTGAGTCTCATAATAACAAGCAGATGCTTCGGGCTTTAAACTCTACTTTCCTGGCACTCATTCCCAAATGTGAGGGGGTTGATCGTATGAATCAATTTCGACCCATTTCTCTTTGTAATGTGGTGTATAAAATTATTTCCAAGCTGATAGCGGAAAGGTTGAAGCGATGGCTTAGTGGGCTTATCTCTGAGGAACAAAGTGGTTTTGCGAAGGACTGCCAAATTTTGGATGGGGTGATTATTGCTACGGAGACCATTCATTTGATGGATTCCTCGAAAGAAAAGGCTATGTTCATCAAGCTTGACATGGTGAAGGCTTATGATAGAGTGAGGTGGTCCTTTTTGCGAAAAATTTTGACTGCCTTTGGATTTTCTGCGGAATGGATCCAGTGGGTGATGAGTTGCATTACATCCACTTTATTCTCAGTGTTGATTAATGGGGAGCCTACCACTCTCTTTAGTGCTTCTAAGGGTCTTCGTCAAGGGGATCCTCTCTCTCCTTACTTATTTATTCTCCTAGCTAAAGGTTTGGGAAGACTTGTGAAACGTAATGTGGAGTTGGGTTTGATTCAGGGGTGGAAATGGTGAAACGACTGGCCTCCACAGTCACACCTGCAATTTGTGGATGATACGGCTCTGATGGGTCTAGCCCAAATAAGAGAAGCTTTGAATATGCACAAGGCCTTGGATATCTATCTTGTTGCTATTGGCCAGAGGATTAATGAAGACAAATCCTCCATTTTCTTCTTTAATACTCTGCAGCCTATTCAGCACAGGATTGCTTGTATCTTGAGATTCCAAATTGGTTCCCTCCCTTTAACCTATCCGGGTATTCCTATCTCTACCAATAGACTCCCCAGAGAGTCTTGGTAGAATATCTTGGATAAGTTTTGAGCGAAGGTTAGTCATTGGACTCATCGATGGTTGTCCTTTGTCGGGCATGTTCTGTTGCTGAAATCTATGGTTCAGGCTCTTCCTATTTATAGGTGCATGTTACAGGTGGCTCCTGTTGGGTTTGTGAAGGATATGGACTCACTGGCTCGATAGTTCCTAGGGGTGGGTAGCTTGTCCTCATCTAAATGGAGCCTGGTTAAGTGGGATGTTGTTTGTAGCCCAAGGCAGGTGGGAGGTCTTGGTTTGCGAAAGGCGACTTGGTCTGGGTTGGCATTGGCTGCTAAGCTTTATTGGAGGTGGTGTGTGGAGCAAGATCATAGCTGGGCTAGGATCTTATCACACAAGTATCTTCTAGGGATTGGTAAGGAGGAGCTTCCTAGGTTTCCTCTGGAAGGGAAAGGCTCGATGGTTTGGGGAACACTTAAGAAAGGGGTTGCGCTTATCAAGGAGGGCTTGTTCTAAATTTGTAATAAGGGGGCTGAGGCTATGTTTTAGTCGAATTCTTGGGATTGTTACGCACCCATCCTATGTCAGTACCCTAATTTGGTGGCTCTGTCTCAGCGCTTTTTGGAGGTTGGCTAGTCTAGAGTGAGTGATTTTAAGAAATTTGACCCTGGAGGACAGGTGGAGGTAGCTAGGTGGAAGGACCCTAGTGAATGGCCTATTCCCGGGTTGGAGGAGGATGGTATTATGCTTCAGAATATCTTGGCTGCTAGACAATGCAACTCCCTCAAGGAAAACGATATTCTAGCATGGAGCCCGAACCCTAAGGGTGTCTTTACCGTGGCTAGTGGCTATCAGGAGTTGCTCTCTCATAAGTTTGGGGGGTGGAGGTCCCTTGGTGGAAACAGGTGTGGAACAAGTTTTCTTGGCCCAAGTGTAATTGTTTCATTTGGACTCTGGCTTGGAATAGATGTTTGACTTGGGAGAATCTTCGTAAGCAGGGATTCCAGGGCCCCTCTATGTGTGTGTTGTGTGGTTGCAATGAGGAGGATTCTCCCCATTTATTTTTTCAGTGTTCTTATTCTATGTTGCTCTAGCATTGGTGGTGGGGTGCTTGGAAACATCTGTGTGTTCATGCGTCTTCTCTTGTGGAGTTCTGGAGTAATCTGGGAAGGCCCCCCTCCCAAGCCTCTTTTCTTCAGATTTTGTGGTGCATTGGTCCTACCTTCATCCTTTGGAAAATTTGGTTGGAGAGGAATCGTAGGATATTTCGGGGAGAAAATATGATGGCTCAACAAGTTTGGCAAAAAATTATTGGTATGATCCAAGAGACTGTGGAAGCCAAATGTGAAGTGGCCCTTCCACTGGAAAGAAGTGATGATGAGATTGTGAATAGATTGGGGGTGCAGGGGTTGACTCCAATCTCTGCCTATGTTAGAAGAGGGAGGAGAGCGAAAAAGAAGGTTCAAAGGGTTGGCAAATGGTTGCCTCCTCCAACAGGGTTTCTGAAGATTAATACTGACGATTCATCTAGAGGCAACCCAGGGCTTGCTAGTATTGGTGGACTTGGTAGAGATGGAAATGGTTCAGTCATCTTTCTTTTCTCCATCCATAAGGGGTGGAATTCCAACAACCTTAAGGAAGGGCTGGCAATTCTCTAGGCTATTGAGCGTGCTTGCACCTTGGGTTCGCGTAAGGTTATCTGTGAATCTGACTCGCAGATTATAGTGAATCTTTTGCTTGGGAAAAGGGTTGTTGATGTTAATTGGCAGATTGCGTTGGTGGTTAGACAAATTTTGCACAGGTGCTCTACTTTGGAAGTGGTGTCTTTTGTCCATATTCCGCGTGAGTGGAATAAGGTGGCTAATTGTTTGGCCAAGTGGGTGTCTGAGCATGAGGATGATTGGAGGATTGAAGGGTGGAGTCAGTTATCTCCTGAGTATGTTCTTGAACTTGAGAGGGTCATTGCGGATGATATGGAGGGATGAGTTGTTGTTGGTTGGTGGGCTGGTGGTCTTGTTGGGGCTTGAGGTTCTGGGTTTTCCCTTGTGGGAGCCGATGGACTCCCTCTTTCTTAATGTACTGTTAATCTTCCGATTTCAATAAAGTTTTTACCCCTTTTTTTTTTTTTTTTTAAATCTCTCCTCTAATTGGTAGCCAAACTATACTCAATTTTTTATCTCACTTTTTCTTAACAAGGTTATGCTAATTTTATGAGAAATCCACATATCATACTAAAAATCATAATTCTTAACTTTGCAATGGAATAAAGCTAGGAAATTTTAGTGGAGGTAAAGTAGATTAGATTTGATTTGTTTTATGTTCTATTTGATTGTTTTCATTTGGATATTGCACATGCTCTATTGAGATTAGGTCTTGTTGATCACTTGAATTTGGGTTATTGAATTGATTTCCTTTTTTTTTTAGTTCAAGAATTAATGGTGCTTGGAAATGGCTCCTCCACTCAAATGTTATAGGAAATTTATACTCAACATGTTCCATGAGGTACATCTAATAAAACACCTGCATAAGTGGTTCTTCTCATTCCAAATTTTGGTAGTGCAAGCCACTAGCTATAAAAAATCTTTAATAGGGTATTTTTTAGGAGCCCCCCCTAAAAGTATGTTCAAAGAATGGGTGGCTAAGACTTGGTCCCATACAAGATTCAACATGGTGCCATGCAAAATATTAACAAAGGTTTTGTAGACACCTAAAAAGATCTAATGCATTCTTCTAATTTATCATTTCCCGCCATCATCACTCATCACCCCTTTCATCACTATTAATTAAATAATTCTCAATTATTTCATTAAACTAATCCATTTCCCATGTTACTTAAATATTTTTTAATTATTTAAGTAAATATTAATTTCCCCTCATCCACTTTAATTAAATAATTTTTAATTATTTAATTAATTTCAAATTATTCTTCCTGTAAGAGAGGGGGACCAACCACGTCAAGGCCCTAGGTCATGGAGGGCCAAGAGCAGAAGGCTGCCCTAATTTACCTCAGCTTAAAGGAGTGTTAGGAAATGTGGGACAAGAATGATGAGGACTATAAGGTCCTTCGATCACCCTGCAGACCTGAGACTCGAAATGGGGCTAGGAGAGTCAGTTTTCGAGGTTAACACTGTGTCTCAGAGAGCTCTCTTCTCGATGATGAAAGCGCGACTTCAAGATGACAATGCAGCATGTTAGCGTCTCTTAGGTGTGCTAGCGTTCGTATGACCAAAGGACTAAAACTAACAACCTAGCTAGTTACTTTCAAAAGGCCAAAATAACACTATGACACAAGCAAAATATGTATGAATGTGATAAAGTAAATACACAAGAGTGAGGATGGCAAGAATGATCTCACAAAGGTGCTTGTTCGCCAGCTAGCTCCAAGAGTACTTCCACCTACACAAAAGAGAAAGGAAAATTTTTGGGAGGCTGTATAGGGGTCTACCTCAGTCAGACCCCCGTTTTGGTGTTCCCACCTCCACGGATAGCCAAGATAATGATAATGGAGAAGAAATATGATAAAGAAGGAAATGAAGTAAAGAACACAAAATAACTACAAAAAAGTGTTATGCTACCCAACCAAATCGTAGAGGAGAGGAGTAGAAAGCTTACCACCTCCACCAAGAAATCACTAACCAATGAGGGAGAAAATGAGAGGACTCAAGCCTCTATTGTAATGGTGTTTGTTCCACACATGCTCTACGGAGTTGATGGAGTGTTGTTGTTTCTATGGAGTGCAAAGTGTTGCTTGAGAGTGATGGATTGAATGCTTAGAGCTTGTGAAGAGATGAAATGGAATGAGAATGGGTTGTAGGACATAATAACCTGACCAAAATAACCCTGGACATAATAACCCAGCCACAATAACCCAAGGAAAAAATAAACCAGGGTCATAATAACCCAAGCCAAAATAACCTGTGGTCAAAATAACCCATGGACATAATATCCCTATAAGAATATAGAGAAAGGAAAACAAAATTAAAGGTGTTTTAAGGCTATTTTAGGGGTATATAATGGTTATATGGGCACATGAAGAGATAGAAATGAAAACTGGAGCAAAAAATTGGCATAAGAATTGGAAAAATATCTAAATTCTAATGTTTAAATTGATTTTATGTCATTTCTAGTTTACTAGCTTGATCTAAAATGACTACGGGTTATTCTATCCATGGGTTATTTTGACCACGGCTTATTCTGTTCATGGGTTATTATGACCCTAGGTTATTTTGTCCTTGGGTTATTATGACGGGGTTATTGTGTCCAGGGTTATTTTGGCCAGGTTATTATGTCCAGATACCATGAGAATGAGTGAATTTGAAGGAGAGATGAAGGAAATGGCCATATTCGGGTTGGTTGGTCGAAGAGGGCGTTACAAATCAACCTCCAATGGGAAGTGTAACGCCTCTGCAGGCTCCAAACACAGGAATATGCTAGGCACATAAGTGCACCACATGGACGTCTACGCATTGCGCGGGTGTCCTTGACAGTTATTCCTATACCGACACATAAAACAAATGCCACGTGGAACAAAGGTAGCAAGCTTATGTGGAATTTCGCCTTCGGAATTTTTTTTCTAAGGTGAGGATGTGTAAAAGGGAATTTGTGTAAGGGGTGCAAATTTTCTCCTATACATTTTTCCCCCACTTTAGCAAGCATGAATACTGATGAGTGCTTCAATAAAGTAGATTGGAGAAGTAGTAGAGTTAGAAATGTATACCTGAACCATGGAGGAAGCAGACTGTGATCTGACGAACCCAAGAGTGCAAGACAAGAAAAGGACTTCATAGCTCTGCAGAACTATGAAGCTGAAGAAAGAAAGTTCCTTATAGGCTCGCAGACCTGCAAGGATGCAACCCCCAAGATCTCTCACATGAAGGAATCCCCAAGAAATAATCACCTTATAGGTCCACAGATTTGCAAGGAAGGTATCCCCCAAGATCTCTCGCATGAAGGAAACCCAAGAAAGTAGACTCCGCGGAGTCAAAAAGTGGCTCCATGGGCGTGCCTATAAAACGAAATGTTTACTAATAGATAGAACATGTCAAGAAGCAGCCACATAGGAAAGTGAGCGGATAGTCACATAGACCGTCAATAATTTGGAGGAATTTCAAAGGGGTCCCTCAAGAACCCTTCAAAAGGACGAGGGTCCACTCAAGGGACGCGCTATTTGAAAGTGAGGTCTAGTCAGGCTGCCCCCAAGCTAGATGCAAATTATTTTATTCGAAGGAGAAATTTTCAAAGGGGATCCCTTGGGAACCCTTCAAGACAATAAGGGGTCCAATCAAGGGATGCGCAGTTCAAAAGTTGGTTTCTTCTTTCTCAAATCGATTCATCATCAAAGAATCCTTCCGAAATATGTTCACTTCATCAGGGAATTCGAAAGGAAGAATATTCCCCCCATGTGAGGCGAAGATCAAAGCTATTCTAGCTTCAGAGGAAGGCTCTCAAGTTATTTCTTTCCAAACCCATGATGAAGGAAACATGTTTTGTTAGGGTTTCAAGTTGAGAATACAATTCTTACAAAGAAGTGTGAAGATTCTTGAGAAAATATTTGTTGGAAATGAATGCATTTTCTAAAGACAAAAGTGATGTAGACGATGGTGTTTTCACACATGAGAGGGACAACTCAAGCAAAGAAGAGAGAAATATAAACAAAAATAAAAAAATGGAAGAGAACACGAACGAAGCGCACAAGGGTAGCCTGATATTTTGGGGTAAGAACTGCTCATAAATATATATAAGTATAATAATAGTATATAAATGAACTGTCATCAACCCCCTACTATGTCAGGCCATGTGAAGAATGCACGAGAAGACAAAGTAAAAAATAAAAAATTGGGTCAACATAGAAGGGAAGCCTAAATGCCCCCAACGCATTGCATCGTCCCCAATTTGGTGAAATTCAATCACAAACATGGAAGAATGATGATACAAATAGAAGAAATTTTACAACACAAAAAACCATGCATGTATCCAAGCACCAACAGGGGTGACGAGGGTCATCCAGGCACACATAGCACAATTATGGTGGAAACACATCACAACACATGCACACATCTAATCTAAAGATAAAGAAGAGGTTTCCCCCTAACACTGATCGACCAGGAGGTCATCTGTTTCCCACTCTAGGTCATCGTAGGGGGAAGGAGGATGAACTTGCAATGGTGGAATGTTAAGGGGAGGAGCTTTTGAACCTCCCGCAATAAGTGCTAAGGAAGAAGGACCTACAAGGTCTCCTCCACTAATCTCTTGTGGAGCTAAGATCAACAACTTTGTGAATATCGTTGACAAGGTCGGAACTTCATCCACCGAGTTAAACATGCACTTAACAGGAGTACCATGTTTCACCTCGACGAATAGAGGAGGTTGCACCCAAGGATTACTGTTAATCTCACTAAGCAATTCAAGAGCGGTGATGAACTCAACAGAAGTTGGGACTGGTTTTGTTACAAGGATAGAACAATCCAGCGCAAGACCACCTTTCAGAGAAGGTGGACTCCTGGATAAGTGTGGAAAGATGGGTCGCAAAAAGGAGGCTTAAGTGGCCACTTTTTTTTCTGAAATTAGGAAATACTGACCTTGGACGTGAAATTGAGGATAGTTACACTCAAAATTTTGAGATGGAACAAAAACAAGGATCAAAGTGCTCTAAGTCTACTTTCTAAACTACTAATTTATTTTGAAAATGGTTGAAATTAAGGGGTTCAAAAGAGGGATGTACACAAATTGGTGTTGTTTTTGTCAGAAAAACATAACATAACTCTTGTACAACCCTTGTATGGTGAACTTTTTTTTAGTATTTTTAAAATCATCACGGTCAAAATTTAGCTAACAGTATGTAGTTGATGCACGATTTTTCTAATAATTTTTTAATGAATGTTTTTTTTTTACTCATTTTTGAAGTGGAGACTTCCTGAAAAATAGAATTTTGGTCATGCTACCCCTACAATTTTTGGAAACTAATTGAATTTAAAAAAAAAAAATTGTAGAATGGAGTCTAGTTTCTAAAAATGTAATTTATTTGAAATTTTGATGAACGGTTAATTTATAACGAAAAAAACACCAAACACGTTTTTTTGCCAAAAAAGAGACACACAAGTAAAAGAAATTATGGATGAAAGGCTTAACATTGTCAGAAAGTGAAAAAAATTACATCATTGGATAGCTAAGAGAGAACCTAACATTACCCAAATGTTCAATTTATTTGATATTGAACCATGTGCAATCCTGACAGTGAGCATGAACCTAATTATGTGAAATATTGTAGAATTTGCAAAAACATGTCTCTGGTCGTTGGGAATGTCCTCCAAGCCTTTGGGTTGGTATTCCAAGGAAAATACCAAGTCCAAGGCTTGGGGATTCCCAAAGTAAGATATAATGTGCCCATGTTATAATGCGCTCATGTTATATCTTAGTTTTGACATGGAGTTTGTGTTTTGTGAATGCATTGACAAAATGTGAGCATCTACATCGAATTTATTTTTCTTCTCTTTTTTTTATTTCTTCTTGTTATCTTTGAGGGAAACTATATACATGAAAAACATTTAAGTATAAGTTGACATTTACATATGGACATTTACTTTCTTATACTTTAATTTATATTTCATGTATATAGGCAGGATGTTTGAGAGTGGTTTCAGATCTCTAGGAGTTATAATGAAAATTCTAGTTTTTGGGAGATCTTAAAAATTTTAGACTTAGTCAAATTTCAGTAATTAGCATGTCAAATTTCAATAATCAGGAGGTCAAATTTTAGTATTGAGCAATTTTTATCATCTTTCTCTCTAACTCTCTCCTTCTCTCTACTCTTTATCTCTCCACTCCCTTTCTCTCTCCTTTCCTCCCTCTCTCCCCTCTCTCTCTTATAGTTTTTGGAAGATCTTACAAATTTTAGACTTAGTCAAATTTCAATAATTAGGAGGTCAAATTTTAGTAATCAACAAGTTGTATTAGTTCTCTCTATCTCACTCATTTTTATCCCTTACACTCTAGACCTCTCTCTCACTATCTCCATCCCTTTATTTGACTCTCTCCCTTGATCTCAAGAACTCTCTCTCTCTCTCTCTCTCTCTCTCTCTCTCTCTCTCTCTCTCTCTCTCTCTCTCTCTCTCTCTCTACCACTCTCTCTATTTCTCTCTCACCTCCCTCTCTCTCTCCCTCCATACTTCTCTCTCCCTCTCTTCTTCCCTGTCTACTCTCTATTTCCCAATCCCTCTCTCTACCTACCTTTGCATCCATCAAACCTTACCACTCTCTCTCTACACCTCTATATCTCACCTTTCTCTCCCTCCCTCCCTCATTACCTCTCTACTTCTCTCTATCTCTCCTCTCTCTCTACCTCTCCTTCCATCTCTACTTATCTTTATCTCCTCTCTCCCTCTCTCTACCTACCTCTCCTTCCACCACTCTCTATTTCTCTCTATCTTACCTCTCTCTCTCACTACATATCATTCCCTCTCTCCATCCCTCTCTACTTATCTATATCTCCCCTCTCCCTCTCTACCTAGCTCTCTATCCATCACAACCTACCAATCTCTCTCTATTACTCTCTATCTCACCTCCTACTCTCTCTATATTACTCTCTACCTCACCTCCCACTCTCTCCATCCATACCTCTCCTTCTCCTTCCCTCTCTACTCTCTATCTCCATAATCCCTCTCTACCTACCTCTCCATCCACCACTCCCTAACACTCTCTCTACACCTCTATATCTTGCTTCTCTCCCTCCCTCCCTCATTCCCTCTCCACTTCTCTCTCTACCTCTCCTTCCCTCTCTAATTATCTTTATCTCCCCTATCCCTCTCTATCTCACTAGATGTCTCCCTCCCTCTACCTCTCTCTCTCTCTCCTCCCTCACCCTCTTTCTCTCTCACTCTTTCCTCTCTATCTCACCATTCTATCTTTCCCTCTTTGTAACTCTCTACTTCTCTATATGTCAGCATTCTCTCTCTACATATCTTTATCTCACCTATCCCTCTTTACCTCTCCCTTCCTCCCCTCTCTCACCCACCCTCCCTCCTTCCCTCTGTCTCTATCTCTCTCTACTTCTCTCTATCTCACCTATCCCTCTCTACCCACATATCCCTCCATCACTCCCTACCACACTCTCTCTATTGATCTTTATCTCACCTCCCTCTCTCTCCCTCCATACCTCTCCCTCTCCTTCCCTCTCTACTCTCTGTCTCCCTAATCCCTCTCTACCTACCTCTCCATCCATCAATCCCTACCACTCTCTCTACACCTCTTTATCTTGCTTCTCTCCCTCCCTTATTCTCTCTCTACTTCTCTCTACCTCTCCTTCTTTCTCTAATTATCTTTATCTCCCCTAGCCCTCTCTCTCTCTTGCTCTCTCTCACTCCTCCCTCACCCTCTTTCTCTCTCACTCTCTCCTCTCTATCTCACCATTCTCTCTTTCCCTCTTTGTAACTCTCTCCTTCTCTATATGTCACCATTCTCTCTCTACTTATCTTTATCTCACCTATCCCTCTTTACCTCACCCTTCCTCCCCTCTCTTGCCCACCCTCCCTCCTTCCCTCTATCTTACCTATCCCTCTCTATCCACATATCCCTTTATCACTCCCTACCACACTCTCTTTATTGCTCTTTATCTCACCTCTCTCTCACCTCCCTCTCTCTCCATCCATACCTCTCCCTCCATCTATCCTTCCTTACCTACTTTTTATCTCTCATATCTCTCTACCTCTCCTTCCCTCTCTACTTATCTTTATCTCCTCTTTCCCTCCCAACCTCTCTCTCTCCCCAATCCCTCCCTCCCCCTCTTTCTTTCTCCCCCTATAGGGGTTGAGGGTGTAAGGTTTAGTGTTTAGTGTTTAAGGTATAGGGTTGATGTTATAGGGTTAAGTGTATAGGGAATAGGTATTAGGGTTTAGGATATTAGGTATAAAGTTGAGGGTATATGGTATAGGGATGAGGGTTTAGGGTTTAGGGTTTAAGGTATAGGGTTGAGGGTATAAGGTTAAGTGTATACGGCATATGGATTATGGTTTAGGATATTGGATATATAGTTGAGGGTATTGGGTTGAGGATATTAGGTTTAGGGTTGATGGTTTAGGGTTTAGTATTTATGTATAAGTTTGAGGGTTGAGGGTTGAAGTATAATGTTCAGGGTTGAGGGTATAAGGTTAAGTGTATAGGGTATATGGATTAGGGTTTAGGGTGTAGGGTTAAGGGTATAAGGTATAGGGTTAAGGCTTGAGAGTGTAGGGTTTTTCATTTAATTATAGGGTTGAGGGTGTAGGGTATAGAGATGAGACTTGAGGGTGTAGGTTTTAGGGTTTAATGTATAGAGATGAGGCAAGCTAGTGGGTGCATTGGCGTGCCAATTCAGTGAAATTGGAAAATTAACTTGGCTTGTTTGAAAAAGTGGGTCCACTAGTTTGGGGTCTCCCGATGATGTAAAATCTCTAACCAAGTAAACTCTCTACCATAATCCCTAACCCCTCAACCCTTAATCCCTCAATCCTTAAACCCTTAGCCCTCTACCCTCTACCCTATACTCTCAATCGTCTACCCTCTACCTTATACCCTCTACACTCTAACCTATATATTAAACCCTCAACCCTCAATTCTCAACCCTCAACCCTATACAATGGACCATCAACCCTAATCACCCAACCCTATACCCTCAACCCTCTACGCTCAACCTTAAATCCTCAACACTCAACCCTTAAACCCTCTACCCTATACATTAAACCCTCTACCTTCAACCTTAAATCATCAACACTCAACCCTTAACCCTCAACGCCTATACCCTCTACCCTATACATTAGACCCTCAACCCTAATCCCTCAACCATATACCCTCAAACCTATACTCTAAACCCTCAACCCTAAACCCTTCCCTCAACCCTTAATCCCTCAGCCCTTAAACCATCAACCCTCTACCCTCTACCCTCAACTCTCAACCCTTAAACCATAAGCCCTCAACCCTCAATTTTCAAACCTCAACCCTTAATCCCTCAACCCTTAAACCCTTAACCCTCAACCTCTATACCATCTACCCTATGCATTGGACCCTCAACCTAATCGTTCAACCATATAGCCTCAAACATATACCCAAAACCCTCTACCCTCAACCCTAAACACTTTAACCTTCTACCCTCTACCCTCTACCCAATACCCTAAATCATCAACCTTATAGGTCCTCCACCCTAATCCATCAACCCTATACCCTCAACCCCTATCCCTTTATGTCTATCTATGCATCTCACATTTCTCTCCCTCCCTCTCCCCTACCCTCTCTAATTGTCTCTACCTACCCTCTCCCTCTTTCTACGTACATCTTGCTCAATCAATCCCTACCACTCTCTCTCGCTCCCTCTATCTATCTATCTCTATCTCCCTCCCACTACCTCTCCATAACTCCCTCCCTCTCCCACTCACTCTTATGGTTTAGGGATTAGGGTAGATATTTTTCTTGGGTTTAAGGGTTGATGGTAGAGGGTATTGGGTTGAGGGTAGAGACCCAATACCCTCTACCCTCAACCCTATACCCTCAACCCAATACTCTAAATCATCAACCCTATACCCTCAAACCATATCCCTTTCTCTCTATCTATACATCTCACCTCTCTCTCCCTCCCTCTCTCCTACCCTCTCTAATTTTCTCTATCTACCCTCTCCCTCTTTCTGCATACCTCTTGCTCAATCAATCCCTACCACTCTCTCTCTCTCCCTCTATCTATCTCCCTCCCATTTCCTCTCCATCACTTGGCCTATTTGAAAAAATGGGTCCAAGAAATGGGGTAATCACTGGGAGACCTCATTTCTTGGACCCATTTTTTCAAACAGGCCACTACATTGCCAATTTGGTGAAATTGGAAACCTAACTTGCCTTGTTTCAAAAAATGGGTCCAAGAAATGGGGTCTCCCAATGATGTAAATCATCGAGAGACCCCATTTCTTGGACCCATTTTTTCAAATAGGTCACTACAATGCCAATTTCACAGAATCGGCAAGCCAGTGGGCCCACTAGCTTGGCAATTTGGTGAAATTGGCAACCTAACTTGCATATTTGAAAAAATGGGTCCAAGAAATGGGGTCTCTTGGTGATGTAAATCACTAGGAGACCCCATTTCTTGGACCCATTTTTTCAAATAACCATTACATTCCCAATGTCATTGAATTAACAAGCTAGGGTAAAGGGTTTAAGAATTAAGGGTATAGGGTTAAGGGTAGAGGGGAGAGAGATAGAAGGAGTGAGAGAGAGAGAGAGAGATACTTGAGAGAGCGAGAGACGGTAGGAGGGAGAGACTTGAGAGAAAGAGAGAGAGGGAGGGAGTGGGAGAGAGGTAAAGGGTAGAGAGTAGAGGGTTTAAGGGTTAAGGGTAGACAGTAGATGGTTAAGGGTACAGGGGAGAGAGATATGAGTGAGTGAGTGAGAGAGAGACTTTAGAGAGGGAGAGGGAGTAGGAGGGAGAGACTTGAGAGAGATAGAGAGTAGAGGGTTAAGAGTAGAGGGTAGAGGGTTTAAGGGTAGAGGGTTTAAGGGTTTATGGTTTAAGGGTTAAGGGTTTAGGGTTAAGGGTAGAGGGGATAGAGATGTAGGGAGTAAGTGAGAGAGAGACCTAAGAGAGGGATAGGGGGTGGGAGGTAGATACTTGAGAGATACAAAGATATTGAGAGAGAGAGGGAGTGAGTGAGAGAGATATAGAGGGTAGAGGGCCCACTAGCTTGCCAATTTGGTGAAATTGGCAACCTACCTTGGCCTGTTTGAAAAAATGGGTCCAAGAAATGGGGTCTCCTGGTGATTTACATCACCAGGAGACCCCATTTCTTGGACCCATTTATTCAAACATTCCACTACATTTCCAATTTCATCGAATTGGCAAGCTAGGGTAGATGGTTTAAGAGTTTAAGGGTAGAGGGGAGAGGGGAGAGAGATAGAAGGAGTGAGTGAGTGAGAGAGACTTGAGAGAGGGAGAGGTGGTAGGAGGGAGATACTTGAGAGAGAGAGAGTGAGGGAGTGGGGGAGAGATGGAGGGTAGATGTTTTAAGGGTTTAAGGGTTAAGTGTTTAGGGTTTACGGTTAAGGGTAGAGGGGAGAGAGATAGAGGGAGTGAGTGAGAGAGACATAAGAGAGGGAGAGGGTGTAGGAGGGAGAGGGTTGAGAGAGAGAGAGGGAGGGAGGGATTGGGAGAGATATAGAGGGAGTGAGGGTTAATGGTAGAGGGTAGAGAGTTTAAGGGTTAAGGGTTTAGGGTTTAGGGTAGAGGGTTAAGGGTTTAAGGATTTAGGTTTTAAGGGTTAAGGGTAGAGAGTAGAGGGTTTAGGGTAGAGGGGAGAGAGATAGAGGGATTGGGTGAGAGAGATACCTGAGAGAGGGAGAGGGGGTAGGAGGGAGAGATTTGAGAGAGAGAGATGGAGGAAGTGGGAGAGAGATGGAGGGAGTGGAGAGAGATAGAGAGAGGTAGGGTTAAGGGTGGAGGGTGGATGGTTTAAGGTTTTAGGGTTTAGGCTTAAGGGTAGAAGGAAGAGAGATAGAGGGAGTGATTGAGAGAGAGACCTAAGAGAGGGAAAGGGGTTAGGAGGGAGAGGGTTGAGAGAGAGAGAGGGATGGAGTGGGAGAGAAATAGAGGGAGGGAGGGTTAAGGGTATAGGGTAGAGGGTTTAGGGTTTAATGGTTAAGGGTTTAGGGTTTAGGGTTAAGGGTTTAAGGTTTAAGGGTTAAGGGTATAGAATTAAGGTTTAAGGGTAGAGGGGAGAGAGATAGAGGGAGTGAGTGAGTGAGAGGGACCTAAGAGAGGGAGAGGTAGTAGGAGGGAGATACTTGAGAGAGAGAGAGAGAGGGAGGGAGTGGGAGAGATATAGAGGGAGGGAGGGTTAAGGGTAGAGGGTAGAGGGTTTAAGGGTTTATTGTTTAAGGGTTAAAGGTTTATGGTTAATGGCTAAGGGTAGAGGGGAGAGATAGAGGGAGTGACTGAGAGAGAGAGAGAGAGAGATACTTAAGAGAGGGAGAGGGGGTAGGAGGGAGATATTTGAGAGAGAGAGAGAGGGAGTGGGAGATAGATAGAGGGTAGAGGGTTTACTGCTTTAAGGGTTAAGGGTTGAGGGGATTGAGATAGGAGTGAGAGAGAGAGACTTTAGAGAGGGAGAGGGGGTAGGAGGGAGAGAATTGAGAGAGAGAGAGAGTATGAGGGAGATTCTCTATAGAGAGAGGGGCGGTATGAGGGAGTCTTGAGAGAGAGAGGGGGGTATGAGGGAGATTCTTTATATCTCCCCTCCCTATTTCTCTCTCAAGTCTCTCCCTCCTACCCCCTCTCCCTCTCTCAGGTCTCTATCTCTTACTCACTCCCTCTATCTCTCTCCCCTCTACCCTTAACCCTAAACCCTAAAATATTATCCCTTAAACCCTACACCCTTAAACCCTCTACCATCTACCCTTAACCCTCTACCCTCTATTTTCTCCCCACTCCCTCACTCCCTATCTCTCTCTCAAGTCTCTCCCTCCTACCCCTCTCCCTCTCTTAGGTCTCTCTCCCACTCACTCACTCATTTTATCTCTCTCCCCTCTACCCTTAACCCTCTACCATTAACCCTCTACCCTCTATCTATCTCCCACTCCCTCTCTCTCTCTCTCACTCACTCCCTCTATCTCTCTCCCCTCTACTCTTAACCCTAAACCCTTAACCCTTAAACACTCTACCATCTACCCTCTATATCTCTCCCACTCCCTCACCCTCTCTCTCAATTATCTCCCTCCTACACCCTCTCCCTCTCTCAGGTCTCTCCATCTCACTCACTCCCTCTATCTATCTCCCCTCTACCCTTAACCATAAACCCTTAACCCTTAACCCTTAAAATCTCTACTCTCTACCCTCTATCTATCTCCAAATCTCTCCCTCCCTCTCTCTCTCAAGTTTATCCCTCCTACCCCCTCTCCCTCTCTTAGGTCTCACTCACTCACTCCTTCTATCTCTCTCCCCTCTACCCTTAACCCTCTACCCTTTATCTCTCTCCCACTCCCTCCATCCCTCTCTCTCACTCACTCCCTCTATCTCTTCCCTCTACCCTTAACCCTTAAACCCTCTACCCTCTACCCTATATCTCTCTCCCACTCCCTCCATCTCTCTTTCTCTATCTCTCTCTCTCTCAATTCTCTCCCTCCTACCCCCTCTCCTCTCTCGGTCTCTCTCTCTCTCACTCCTATCTCTCTCCCCTATACCCTCAACCCTTAACCCTCTACCCTTAACCCTTAAACCCTTAAATCCTCTACCCTCTACCCTCTATCTCTCTCCCACTCCCTCTCTTTCTCTCAAATATCTCCCTCCTACCCCCTCTCCCTCTCTTAGGTCTATCTCTCTCTTAGTCACTCCCTCTATCTCTCTCCCATCTACCCTTAACCATAAACCCTTAACCGTTAACCCTTAAACCCTCTACCATCTACCCTTAACCCTCCCTCCCTCTATCTCTCTCCCACTCCCTCCCTCTCTCTCTCAAGTATCTCCCTCTTACCCCCTCTCCCTCTCTCAGGTCTCTCTCTCTCTCACTCACTCCCTCTATCTCTCTCCCCTCTACCCTTAATGCTTAACCCTCTATCATTAACCCTTAAACCCTAAACCCTTAACCCTTAAACCCTCTACCTTATACCGTTAACCCTCCCTCTATATCTCTCCCACTCCCTCCCTCCCTCTCTCTCCCTCAAACCTCTCCCTCCTACCCCTCTCCCTCTCTCAGGTCTCTCTCTCTCTCAGTCACTCCCTTTATCTCTCTCCCCTCTACCCTTAAGCCTAAACCCTAAACCCTTAACCTTTAAACCCTCTACCC
>CM021103.1:340431102-340450683 GCA_007115665.2 Sequoiadendron giganteum | reverse complement strand
TCTCCCTCCTCCCTCCTCTCCCTCTCTCAATTCTCTCTCTCACTCACTCCCTCTATCTCTCTCCCCTCTACTCTAAACCATCTACCCTATACCATTAACTCTTAAACCCTTAACCCTTAAAATCTCTACCCTCTACCCTCTACCCTCTACCCTTAACCCTCCATCCCTCTATCTCTCTCCCACTCTCTCTCAACCCAATCCCTCCTACCTCCTCTCCCTCTCTTAGGTCTCTCTCTCTCTCATTCACTCCCTCTATCTCTCTCCCCTCTACCCTTAACTGTAAACCCTAAACCCTTAACCCTTAAACCCTAAACCCTTAAACCATCTACCCTTAACCCTCCCTCCCTCTATCTCTCTCTCACTCCCTCCTTCTCTCTCTCTCAAGTCTCTCCCTCCTACCCCCTCTGCCTCTCTCAGGTCTCTCTCACTCACTCACTCACTCCCTCTATCTTTCTCCCTTCTACCCTTAACCCTCTACCCTATACATTGGATCCTCAACCCTCATCTATCTTTGTCCCTCCCTCCTCTTCTCTACTTCTCTCTCCATATCTCCCTCCCTCCATCCCTCCCTCTCTACCCTTATCCCTCAACCCTATACCCTCAACCCTTAAACCCTTAAACACTCAACCCTTAACCCTTAACCCTTAACCCTTAACCCTTAACCCTTAACCCTTAACCCTTAAACCCTTAAACCCTAAACCGTAAACCCTTAAACCCTCTACCCTCAACCCAATACCCTCTACTCTCAACCTTATACCCTCAACCCTTAAACCCTTAAACTCAATTAAACTCTCTACCCTAATCCCTGAACCCTCAACCCTTAAACCCTCAACCCTCAACCCTCAACCCTCTACCCTCTACCCTCTACCCTTAAACCCTAATCTCTCAACCCAGGTATACCCTCTACCCTATACATTGTACCCTCTACCCTCAACCTTAAACCCTCTACCCTCTACGCTCTACCTTATACATTAAACCCTCAACCCTGAATTCTCAACCCTCAACCCTAGGTAGGTAGGGAAACATAGATGAGATACATAGTGATAAAGGGAGTGGTAGGTAAATAGAGGGAGAGGGGAAATAAATATAGGTAGAGATAAGTAGAGACGAGAGGGAGGGATAGGTAGGGAGGAGATAGAGATGAGTTTATGTGAGAGAGAGGGGAGGGTAGAGAGAGAAAGGTAGAGGGATGGAGAGGAGAGATAGAGAGTAGAGAGGGAAATAGGTAGGGAGGATACATAGTTGAGATATAGAGTGATGGAGGGAGAGGTGGGTAGAGAGAGGGAGAGGGGAGATAAAGATAAATATAAAGGAAATGATATGTAGAGAGAGATGATAGATAGAGAGAAGTAGAGAGTGGAGGGATGGAGGGGGAGGAAAGGAGGATATAGAGGTGAGTGTGTGTGAGATGGAGAGAGAGTGGGAGGAGAGAAAATGAGGGGAGAGAGGAAGGGGGAGAGAGAGAAAGAGAGTATAGAGGGAAAGGGGAGAGATAGAGAGTAGATAGGGAAGGAGAGAGTAAGAGAGAAAGAGGGGGTAGGGAGAGAGAGAGAGGTAGAGAGAGTGGTAGGTAGTGGAAGGAGAGGTAGGTAGAGAGGGAAGGAGAGAGGGAGGGATAGGAGGGAGAGAGGGAAGGAGGGAGAGTGAGATGGAGAGAGAGAGAGAGAGGTGAGATAGAGAGTTGAGAGCTAAGGATAGAATGAGAAAGAGAGATAAAGAGAGAGAGGGAGGTTGGAGGGAGGGAGAAGTAGAACTGGATAGGTGAGATAGAGAGAGGGGAGGATGGAAAGTGGGATAGAGAGAATGGTGATTTAGAGAGGAGTGAGTGAGAGGGAAGGAGGGAAAGTGGGAGAGAGAGAGAATGGTGATTTAGAGAGGAGGGAGTGAGAGTTGGGGATAGAGATAGTGGTGAGATATATAGAAGGAGAGAGTGAGTGAGAAAGAGAGGGATGGAGAGATAGAGAGAGAGGTAGGTAGAGGAAGGGAGAGGAGATATGGAGAATAGAGAGGGAAAAATGTAGGGAAGGAGACAGGTGAGATAGATAGGATGAAGAGAGAGTGATGGAGGGAGAGGTAGGTATAGAGAGGGAAAGAGATAGGAGAGATAGAGAGGGGAAAGGGGAGGGAGAGGTAGGGAGGGAGATAAAGGTGTGAGAGTGAGAGAGAGAGAGAGAATGGTGAGATAGAGAAAAGGATAAATTGAGAGAGAGAGAGGGGGGGAGGGAGGGACAATAGTGAGAGAGATTGGGAGGAGAGACAAAAATAATTGGATGGAGGTTGAGGTCGAGAGAGGGAGGGAGAGGAGAGATAGAGAGAAGTAGAGAGGGAAGGAGGGTGGGAGAGAGTGTTAGGGAGGGAGATAGAGGTTTGTGTGTTAGAGAGAGAGTGGTGAGATAGAGAGGAGAGAGTGAGAGGGAGGGAGAGATAATTATGACATAGAGAGGAGAGAGTTAGAGAGAAAGAGGGGGGAGAGAGGGATAGAGAGGGATAGAGAGTGAGAGAGAGATGTAGGTAGAGGGAGGGAGAGGAGAGATAGAGAGTAGAGAGGGAAAGAGGTAAGAAGGGAGACATAGGTGAGATACAAAGTGATGGAGGGAGAGGTAGGTAAAGATCCAGACAGGGGAGATAAAGATAAGTAGAGAGGGAACGAGATGTAGAGAAAGAGGAGATAGAGAGAATCAGAGAGGGGAGGGAGGGAGGTAGATGTAGGGAGGAGATAGAGGGGTGAGAGAGAGAGAGAGAGAGGACAGAGAGGAGAGAGAGGGAGGAAGGGAGAGAGAGAGGGGGAGTGGAGAGATAGAGAGTAGAGAGAAGGAGAGAGAGAGAGACAGAAAGATGATACAACTTGCTGACTACTAAAATTTTACCTCCTAATTACTAAAATTTGACATGCTGATTACTGAAATTTGACTGTCTAAAATTTTTAAGATCTTCCAAAAACTATAATTTGCATTATAACTCCTAGAGATCTGAAACCACTCTCAAACATCCTATGTATATACATGAAATATAACTTAAAGTATAAGAAATTAAATATCCATATGTAAATGTCAACTTATACTTAAATGTTTATTTCATGTATATATTTTTCCTAACAGATAACAAGAAAAAGAGAAGAAAAAAAATTCAATGTAGACCAAAACACGAGCGTGTTATAATGCACTTGTGATTTTGAAATATTATTTTCAACTCAAAATGTGCACATTTTTTGAAATTTAAACCATAATGTGAGTGTGTTATAGCACGAGCGCATTATAACATGCTCGCGTTATGGCTTGGTAATGACCGATCCTAGGATCGATCATTACCAAGCCATAACGCAGGTGCATTTTCTATAACGTGCTGGCGTTTTTGCTATTTTGGGATGAAAAAGTAAATTGGCCACAAATTGGCTACCCATTTCTCTGCACTTAACCTCCTCCTACATCTTTCATTGCTAGAAGGACCACTCTCTACCTTTTGCTTCGTCAAGGATGGAAAGCTCCCCAGAGAACAAGTGAGAAGGGCAGAGGAAGAGGAGAAAATAACCACAGTAGATATGACTGAGGTGTTAGTCATATCTATGGGCTTCGGTAAATGCGAGACATCCAATATGGATGTCAAAAAAGGAAGATCCACTGAAGGAGCGATGAACACCTGCACCTTTCTAAGATCAAGTGCATTTGCACTTGGAGTGGAAGCCAAAAGCGATACAGAGAAAGTTTACATGGAAGCAGAGGGGAGGAAAGAGAAGGATGCGGCAGGAGGTCCTGATATAGGGATAGTCATCTCCTCTTCCCTCCTCTATAAGTTGGCCTACTCAGCCAAGAGAGCCTTTTGTCGGCACTTGTGCTCATGTGCAAGGCGGATTTTGTGACTCTTTGAACTAGAGGTCGGAGGTTGTGAAGGAATGGAAGGCTCTTGCTTAGCCATGGGAGTGTCCTTTACAACTATTTCTGATCAAGGGACAGACTCTTGGATGGGAGTAGGAGGAGTAGGTTTAGAAACAGTGGGGGGAGTCAACTCTAACACCTTGGCAGTGAGCCTTTTTCCCATTCACTACTTTAGGAGAAAAAGTAGTAGGAGACCGCAAGGGCCGAGACATAGAGGGTTCCCCATGGGGCGCTTTCTTCCTGCCGTATCAAACGAGCCTAGGCTCCGTGGGTAGGACAAGAATCTCAAACGCGGGACACTTGGGCTTTCACCAAGCGGGAACCAAAGGATTCTCTTGCAAATGTCAGGTAGGAGTGGATGGCACCACAGCAGATCAAGAGGAAGCATCAGGCTAAACAACAGAAGAGGAAGAAGGAGGATCTTGGTACCACTTCTCTTCTTCTCTTCTACATGCCTTAGCGGCATCATTGTTAGCTTTTAGGAAAGCCCTATGTGAAATAGCATAAGGCAAAGGAGGGTATCTCACTTTCAGCCTGGAACATCCTTTCTTGTAATTTTGATATGTACGATACAAGAGGTCCTTCCTGGGTGGGAGAGGACCAATAAGTGTAGGCCAAAAGTAATCTAAGGAGTAACTACCACGCACGACTGACAGTCTATAGCCAGTGTTGTAGATCACATGCATCGAACCCTCATGAGTGAATTTCAAACATTTATGCACAACCGAGGGAGTTGCAATCATAGCTACTAGCCAGAGGATACCCAGATTCACTTTGAAGAGTTTAGACTCTAGAATAATATCAAACATAAGGTTCATGGATTTAGATCTGAAGAGAATCGACAGTACAATACTACCTAGAGGAGGTACCAAAAGTGCGTTGTACATGCGGATAGTGCTCACAGGTGTATCATACCCATCTTTATGTAGAAATTTGATTAGTATGATCTCCTCAATTAGGATGTTCACTTGAGACGTCAGATCAACAAGGACACCTGCTACAGTATTCCTGTTGATTCATGTAGGAATTTAAAGAGGAGATGGTTCTCTATTAAATCCCATCGGCAAGTCCTATGAAGTGAAGGTTATATCAGCACAACTACTCATAGGTTGCACAGAGGGAATAGATTAATGTAGAAAAGAGGCCATCACGTATGCTAAACGATACCTTCATAGAGCATCCTAAAGGTTACAGGATAAGGTAGTAACCCAATCAAGGTTTCATTACGCAACACTTTCAAAACCTTCCAACTACACCTACTAGGGGTCGCAGGTTGGGTTATAAGGCAGAAGCCTCACAACACTCTCACCTACAACACTCCTAGAATACGAGGAAAGGAGCTTTCAGTGTCACAAAATGGAACCAAAATCATTCACATTAGGTTCACCAAAAATGTAAGAGAGGGGGACCAACCACGTCAAGGCCCCAGGTCATGGAGGGCTGAGAGAAGAAGGCTGCCCTAACTTACCTCAGCTTAAAGGAGTGTTAGGAAATGTGGAACGAGAATGATGAGGACTATAAAGTCCTTCAATCACCCTATAGACCTGACACTCGAAATGGGGCTAGGTGAGTCATTTTTCAGGTTGAACACTGTGTCTTAGGGAGCTCTCTGCCCGAGGATGAAAGTGTGGCTTTAGGATGACAGTGCGACGCGCTAGCATCTCTCAGGTGCGCTGGCATCTGTATGACCAAAGGACTAAAGAGACAAGGTTAAACATAGGAAAATAGACTAATAGTCTAGCTAGTTACTTTCAAAAGGAAAAAACAACACTATGACATAAGAAAAATATGCACGAATGTGATAAAGTAAATACACAAGACTGAGGATGGAAAGAATGATCTCACAAAGGTGCTCGTTCACCAGCTAACTCCAAGAATACTTCCACCTACACACAAGAGAGAGTAAAATTGTTGGGAGACTGTATAGGGGTCCACCTCAGTCAAACCCCCATTTTGGTGTTCCCACCTCCACAGACAGTCAAGATAACAATAATGGAGAAGAAATATGATAAAGTAGGAAATGAAGTAAAGAACACAAAAGCACTACAAAACAATGTTATGCTACCAATTAAATCATAGAGGAGAGGAGTAGAAAGCTTACCAACTCCACCAAGAGCTCAATAGCCAATGGGGGAGAAAATGAGAGGACTCAATCCTATGTTGCAATGGTGTTTGTTCCACATGTGCTCTATGGAGTTGCAGATGGAGTGTTGTTGTTGCTGCTATGGAGTGCAAAGTGTTGCTTGAGAGTGATGGATTGAATTCTTAGAGCTTGTGAAGACATGAAATGGAATGATAATGAGTTAATTTCAAGGAGAGATGAAGGAAACGACCATATTTGGGTTGTTTGGTCGAAGAGGGTGTTACAAATTGACCTCCAATGGGAAGTGTAACACCTCTGCAAGCTCCTAACACGGGAATCTACCAGGGATGTAAGTGCATCGAGCGGACGTGTGTGTGTGTCGTGTGGGCATCCCTGACAGTTATTCCTGTACCGACACACAAAACAAATGCTAAGTGGAATGAAGGCAGCAGGTTTATGTGGAATTTTGCCTTCAGATTTGGTTTTCTAAGGTGAGGATGTGTAAAAGGGGAATTCGCGTAAGGGGTGAAAATTCGCTCCTATACACTTCCATCCTCATAATTAAATATTTTTTAATTATTTAATTAAATCTTATATTATCCTCTTATCCACATAATGAAATAATTTTTAATTATTTAATTAAATCATGCATTCTCCTCGTCCACATAACTAGATATTTTTTAATTATTTAATTATCTAATTATTCCTCCAAAATTAAATCAATTATTCTAATTTATTTAGTTTGCACATTCATCTATAAATAAATAAAATAATTTTATGTATTTTGCTAATTATATCACTTTCTATTTTTATTCTTCCAAAACCTAAATTTAGAGACCAAAGCTAAGTCTGTGATCATTGAAAAATTTAGTGATTTAACTAAACTTCCACCCTAGTTCACTCTCACTCACTTCACTTTATCTCTCCATCAAGCTTGTGCATGATCATCCTGATCTCTCATCAATATTCATCCATCAATTTCATTTCACTTGAGTTTCTTGGAGTTTTAAGGTTACATATTATAGTGATGCAGTTGAACCCAAAAAATGATTTTGACAATTGATTGACACATTTGACATGTATATTGATGCTTTTGAAGTTACAACAATTCTTTTGAAAACCATAACAATGCATTTGAAGTTATAGAAACATGTTTGATTCTCTATTTTTACTATTTGCAAGTTCCATTTTTTATACATTGATGTATATGAAGTTATAACAATTCATTTGAAACCCATGGTGACACTTTTGATAGGTAAAGCAATGCATCTACAAGTATATAGACACATTGTAAATTCACAGTGATGCTTTTGATATTTATAGTGATGGATTTGATTCAATAATTTTGATTTTCTAACCCTAATATTGTCTCAATTTTTTTGGAACTAACATATCTTTGTATCATTGGTAAATGTTGGGAGAAGACTAGTAAAAATAGACTACTAATAAATCTAATGTAGGGGAAAAAAATTTAATTACTTTTATTTCTAGATTAGTTCACACTTCGTTTGGGCTCTAATTAATGAATTGTATGTCATTTTTGGTAATCTTCTCTAGTGTGTATTCTCTCTCATTATGCTTTGTGTGAGCCTAGATATCAAAAGAACTCTTAGTTTACACATGTTATGCACACCCAAGGACTACGATCAAAGTTGTTAGAGTAATAAATGCATCACCTAATTAATTAATTAATCATTAATTAATTGGGTCACTTTATGCTTTATTACACTAAAGCTAAACTTTGGAGTGCTTTTATTTCATTACTTGCTTTAATTAATTAGTTGTTTTTTGCATGATTAAAGCCTCTAATATTATAACATGTTGTCTCATTCATTCCTATGAGGAAACTTTTCATGTTCTAATCTAACCCTAATCTAGGGTTAGCTTTCATCATTTTCATAAGGATTGATTCATTGTAATTATTATTCATTCTCTATGGCAGCATATTCAATGTGATAGTTGTTCACATAATGCATATTTGATGTTTTATCAGATCTAAGTTGTTGAGAAATAATATCTTGCTTATTTATTCATAGTGTGATAGGTTTATCATTGCAAGTGATTTTTGGAGCTATGGGAGTACATACATCTACTCTAACATGGTATCAGAGCACTAGATCTACAACCCCCTTATCTTCTTTTTTCAAATAAATCAACTCATTCATCAATATCCATGATCTGTAGTCAAATTTTGAGCATTGCATTGAATCCAAAGCTATCAAAATAGTTAATTTTTCCTTTCGTTTCATTGAAAAAGGCCTTTGTTTGTCAGATTTGCGAGGGTTTGAAGTTTATGAGGGTTTCTATATCCAATGCGTACCTACAATTTTGGAGCATTTTGATCCCAAAGGAACCTCACCATCGCGTTCAAAGTGCCCAAAAACCCCAAAATCGACTGTCAAATTGTTGAAATCGGACACAATGACTCCGGGAGGCAAAAAAAAACATTTTTGGGTCATACAACCTAATACAGCATGCAATCCGAGAAATAAATAATTAAAAAAAATTATATGGCAAGATATGTTTTCTACATTTGGTGCAAGAACCACACCACACATTTTACTGGGTAACAACACATATGTCAGTGTTAGTCATGGGAAGGGTACAGTTGCCATTGATGGTGGTATCTTTCAAGAGGTACTATATGTTCCATCTTTGTCAACCAACCTCATCTTTGTCTATCAAATTACTCATAGTGGATCAAGGAAGATAGTGGAGTTTTCTCCTAACTCAGTTCTCATCAAGTATTTGCACACTAGGCAGATTGTGGTAGTTGGCTTTGTTGTTCATACTTCTAGGCTTTATGCCTTTTCTCATTTTCCATCTGAGGATCCACCATTACCTATACCTGATATTCACTCTCCACCATTGAGAGTGCATATGGAGAAGAAATCTGGTCACTTGAACTTGTGTGTGTATTCATCCACCACAATTCCTGAGACTCCTTCAGAGCTTCTTTCTCCTCCTCCTGCTTATTTAGAGATCATACCTATTGAGAAGGAAACTGGTCATTCATTTTTTCTATTGTCAGATGACTACTTTCCAAATATTGCACAGCTATTTGTTGAGTCACACATTATAGTTGTTCATACCAGTCATTTCCCACCATCGTTTGTGCCTTCAAAGGTTACATTTTAGGAGTCTTCAGATTTGTTTGGTCTTGGCATCATTTGTCTTGGTTCAGATACAAAGATTTAGCAACATTCTTTCAAGGCATCCATCTTTAGGCTTCTTGGTCCTTCACTCTGCACCAAGGTTCTTCAACTTCATCCTTTGGATTTATTTCTTCCCAAGGGGAGGAACAATGTCATTCTTGGATCATTTTCTACATCCTACATCGATCTTACACCATATCAACAGGAGTTTATTTATTTTGGGGGAGCCTTCTAGTCTCTTATTCTTTCTCCTATGGAGATTATTGTATATGTATTGATGAGATAGAAGTTGTCTTTGGGGGGTATCATGTAACCCATGTTCTATTCTTCTCTCACTCTCATTAGTGCATTACATTCTTTTATTTTCTATCTTTTTGGAGGTGAGTTTTGTTCCCATGAGGTTTTCTCCCTTTCTCCTCTTTTATGAGAGATTATCTTGTTGTACATGATTAACTCATCAGCTATTAGGGCGGGACCTATTCATGCATCTATTCATGTATTTATTTATCATATTTTAGTTTCTCCCTAGTTCATCTTAAGGGGGGTGTTAGAGTAATAAAGTCATCACCTAATTAATTAATTGGGTCACTTTATGCTTTATTACACTTAAGCTAAACTTAGGAGTGCTTTTATTTCATTACTTGCTTTAATTAATAAGTTGTATTTGCATGATTAAAGCCTCTAATATTATAACATGTTGTCTCATTCATTCCTATGAGGACACTTTTTATGTTCTCATCTAACCCTAATCTAGGGTTAGCTTTGATCCTTTTCATAAGGACTGATTCATTATAATTTTTATTCATTCTCTATAGTAGCATATTCAATGTGCTAGTTGTTCACATAATGCATATTTGATGTTTTATCAGATCTGAGTTGTTGAGCAATAATATCTTGCTTATTTCTTCATAGTGTGGTAGGGTTATCGTTGCAGTTGATTCTTGGAGTCATGGGAGTACATACATCTACTCTAACAAAAGTATGATCTTCTCTTGTGCTTCGTGTGAGCCTGAGAATCATAAACAGTAGTACTTTTTTCATTTTATAATAGAACTACTTATGGATTTCATCACCCCAAGGGAAACCTCAACCATGTTTACCAATGGAGTATATAAAGTGGGAGAGCAAAAATTGTACCTCTAGGTGTGGCCAGTTTCATTCAATCGAAGTTGCAAGATCCTTGATCCACCGAGACTTGCTTGGTGAGGAGAATAGGGGATACCCCCTCGTCTCGAGAACTTTCAAATGATCTCATTATTCTCATAACCATTAAAAACCTTGGTATTTAGAGACCTAAGACCAGTGGCCATTAATCTAGTGTGGTACAAGGTACAAGATCATGCCTGAAGTTACTCAACGTATACCGTCCTGAGGAGAGAGAATTTATTTGGAGGTCTGCATATCAAATGTGTTGATCAATCATCAAAATCATCGTTCAAGGTTCAATTATGTCATTGTAACTTGTAACTTGAAAACTCCAAGAAACTCAATTGAAACATCAAGTTAGGGACGTGGGTCCCACCATGTGTGCTAGAATGTGAATAGGGAACTTGGGATAAGGTGATAAAATAAACTCAGAACAATAGGAAATCAATTCAATAACCCAAATTCACCAAGCACAAACATTCCTCATACATCAAGTCACGCATAACCAATAAAACCAATACAAACATCCCAAATCCATCAAACACAAACATTCCTTATGTATCACCATAAAACATGGAAAATTAAACAAACAATCCTTTCACAGCCCAACCCACCACATATTATGTGCCTCTCAATCTTCCATATGCTACACAAGCACCCAACATGACAATAAGCACATATAATCCCCATTCATGTGCCAACCTCCTATTTCACAAATTTCATCACTTACCATTGTAAAAAAAGCTTCCACATCTAATATACCCAAAATATTCAACATACCCAAAACTTACAACATCCCACATTCTTCATAAACTTTTGCATCTAACATATCTACAAACACAAACATCCCCAACAACAATTCATTTTACAACAACAATCTCAATTCATTCCATTCACTATCCCTACACAAACACATGTCCCTAAAACTGAAAACTATTCATATAACATCCCTCAAAACACCCCTCAACAATAATTTGTTCCACAACAACAATTTGTACAAAATCAAAACACCTCATACAACTCATATAACATTCCTCAAAAACAAAACATACATCAACAAAAAAGCATTCCCCAACACCAAAACATCTCATAAAACTCATATAACATCCCTAAAAACAAAAATGCATCATATAATTCTTCATCCATTCCTCAACATCAAACATACACTCCATCTAACCAAACATGAAACAACCCAAACGATGACTTGGCATTGCAAATTCAAATCTTTCACCAAAATATTACCAAGTAATTATCACAAATAAAGAAAAGCTACACTCTTGAAGACGTTTAACCATATCCATTTTACATAAATATAGCTATGATACCCTTCCCTCACAACTTTGTAATACCTAAATTTGATAAATACAAGGGATGAGGTGATCCAGGTGAACATATATGAGAATTTTACATAGAATGTCTAGAGGTTGCATACTATGACACATACTTAATGCACCTCTTTCCTAGAAGTTTAGGAGGACAAGCAATAGAATGGTTCTCCCATCTATCGCATGGCATTAAAACATTCCACGAACTCATTAAAAAATTTATCAATCATTTCTCCTATAACATGGGTGAGTGTAGGATCATGATGGGCCAAACAGTGGCGATAGGAAAAAAAAAAACATGTTTTTAGTTAGCCAAAATCGTGAAATGCATTTTTGACTTTTTACTTGAGTTGGATAAAAAGTACATTTTGCTATGGTAAAAATCAAAGCAAAACAAATATTTTTTATAAACGAACATCCATTTTGTTATTATTTTTATTTATTATATATAATTCATATATTATATATAATATTTATATATATATTTATATATTATATTATAATAATAATAATATATATATTATTATCTATCATTTATGAAATCTTATATATTATAATAATATATTACCGTATTATATATCATATAATACGGTAATATATTATTATAATATATAATATATAAATCATATATAATAATAATATATAAGACTTATATATGATATATATAATATAATAATATATCAAATATTAAAAAAAGCTCTCAAAAATAAATATTCATTTTTTAGAGCTATTTATAATAATAAAAAAGCTATCCAAAATGGATTATCTTCATTTCTACATGACTATGTGAGCAAAGAAAACCAATTTTAGCAGGCAAAAATGAATATTTGCTTAGGAAAATAGATATATTTTGTTCAATTGATATTTGGGATTAAAATTTTCAAGTAAGTCAATTTTTTATATTTATCATTATTTTTTGTTTTATCATAGTTTCTCTATATAAATTAGGTTTTTGTTTATAAATTTTAATAATTACTTTTAAAAAATGTTAATTTTAATTTTTTAATTCCAAACAGGTTTAAAAATGGCAGAAGACATTGACAATCAAAACCCTCTTCCAAAACCTCCCCTACCAAACCCTCCTTCAATTCAAGACTTAATTGATAGAAATGTTACCAAATTGAAGAATATTTTTGAAATATACCATTAACATCCTAGATTATCTTCAATGATACCCAACTTAGAGGCAATAATTGCTCATATGAAAGCCCTCACAAGGCATCATGATTCATTTCAAGAGTGGAGATAATCCAAGATGCTAAAATATGCTAACAGTTTGTCTTATGGTCAAGTCAAAGAATTATAAATATCCAAAGACCAATTATCCCATGTAACAAAGGGGATCCACTACTCCTAAGTCTCTAGGATAGGGAAGAGTCTGCAAGGAGCAAATGGCCCTAGGTTACCTCAAGGACAAAAGCTCAAGTGATGAGGTGACAAATAATGGAAAGACTAAACTATGTTTTTTGGGTTTTCTGGATGTTTATGACAGAGAAATTCAAAAGTCAAGTGAACAAGTTCCTCAGAAGTCTCGAGAGACAAACTAACAGGCTCTTGGCTAGAGGAAAAAAGTGTAGACCAAGGATGACAATGCAGCACATTGGTGTCTCTATGGCAGAATCACATCTCTTATAGACTAGAAGCAAAGTTTGCTACCAGAGACACTTAGGACCTGGTAATGACCTGAATGCTAAAGTCTGATAGTTTTACTAATCTAAACAAAATGTTGGAAATGCATAAAATTTAAATAAGTACAACAAGAAGAATACTTAAATAGCAACTAAACTAACTATTAAACAAAATGACAAGTAGGGGAAGAAAAGGGATTGACTTATGATAGGTCCAGCCTCCTGCAAGCTCCTCATAGACAAAACTTGCACACATAGAAATGAGAAAAGTGTCGGATTGCTTTTTGGGGATTTTCTTAGTCAAACCCTTGCTTTGGTTTTTCCACCTCCACAGACAGCCAAATAGACAACAATATAGAAATATTGATAAAGAAGTGACAAGACAAAACATAGAATACGCAAGATAACAATATGCTAAATAAAAAAGATAATAATGGGTGTATGCACCAATATATGACACAAAAATGGCTCTTAAGATGCCACTTTTTTTTTAATCAGCAAATTCGGATGTTCATGAGAAAATGAAGATATTTATGCTCAAAATTTGAAGATGCAACAATAACAAGAGAAGAAGTGCTTTGAGTCTACTTTCTAAGCTACTAATTTTTGAAAATAATGAATATTAATGGTTTCAAAAGGGGGGGGAACAGGTCCTATTTTTATTTAAAAAATAGCATAGCATTTGTGGGCCCCTCCCTTTTTCGTTGACTTTTTTTTAGAATTTCAAAAATTTGAACAGTGAGAAACTAGATACCATGTAGTTTATCCCCATTCTTTTGGCTTATTTTTTTAAGGAAAATATAATATTTTATGAATTTTCAAAGTGGACACATCTTCAAAAGCTTAATTTGAGCGTGCTCCCCCCTAAATTTTTAAAAACTAATCAAAAACCAAATATTTTTTTCATTACATGTAGAATGGAGTCTAGTTTATAAAAGTGTATTTTTTTTCAAAACTTGATGAATGAGTAAAAATCTATTCCAAAACTAGCACATGTTGGTTTTTGACAAAAAGAAAAGGCACTAACAAGAGAAGTTATGGATGAAAACCTTAACATAATCAAAATGTTCGTAAAAAAATTATATATTTAGATAGCTAAGAGAGCCTAACGTCATCACATTTTTTTATAAACTTTCATTGAAAGATGTGCAAACTTGATGATTAGCACACCCAAAAATATGTGAAATTTTGTTACCCTTTTATAAAATCATGTCCTTGGCATGAAATGGTCGTCCAACCCTTTGGGTTGGATGACTAAGACAAAATCCAAACCTTAGGCTTGGTATTTCCCAATACACCTAATTTGGTGAGTGCCAAATTTAGAGAGCGCCAATTTTGGCACTCTCCAAATGCAATGCAACATTTGGTGAGTGCCAAATTTAACGCTCTCCAAATTTGGTGCTCACCAAATGGTGATGTATTTATAGAAACACTAACTTTTTTGCTTTCTATTTTTCTCTCACTGCCCCACTTTGATAAGGCTTAAAGTTTACAGTTTATGATCGATGATGGATAGTTGAGGTTTTAACTTTTAGTACCTCTTTGTCTCCTCCCCTCTTAACCAATACTTACCCTATTATGTCTCAACCCTCTCTAGGTCTCTCCCACCCTCTATACCTTGTCTTCCCTCATCAACCCCATGTCCATCCTTTCCTCCCTACCTCTCTCTTCTTCTATCTTTGTTTCTTATTGTTTCTCACCCATTTCTCTATGTTCTCTCAATCGCTACATCTCCCTCCCAACCTCTCTCCCTCCTTGTCTCATAACCCACCTCTCTCCCCCCTCTATCTCTCACCTCTTTCTTTTGTCCCTCTCCATCTCCAAGTCTCCCCAACCTTGTCTCATTACCCATCTCTCTCCCCTCTATCTCTCATCTCGTTATTCTTTCTCTTGTCTTCCCTCTCCCTCCCCTTTATATGTCATCACCTCTTTATCTTCTCCCCCCTATGTCTCTAGCTCCATCCACGTGTACCTCTCTCTCCATCACTTGTTACTCATCTACTGATACTTCCCTTTAACTCTCCCTATCTTCTCTCTCTCCCCTCTCTAGGTCTCTCCCAATTTCTCTCACTATCTCCCTCTCTATGCTGCCTTTCATCCTTACCCCCATCTATATCCTTTCCTCCCTACCTCTCTCTTCTTCTCTCTCCCTCTATTATTGTTTATTTCCCATCTATCTCCTTTCTCTTGATCACTACCTCTTCCTCCTGCCCTCTCTCGCTCTCCCTATCTCCGTGACTCTCCCTCCTTCCCTCTTTACCTCTCTACCTCTCCCTTGTCTCATTACCCACCCCTCTCCCACCCTCTCTACCTTTCCTTACCTCCTTAGGGTTTAAGGGTTTAGGGTTGAGGTATTATGGTTTAAGGTATAGGTTTGAGGGTTTAATGTATAGGGTAGAGGGATGAGGGTTGAGGGTTGAGGGTTGAGGGTTGAGGGTTGAGGGTTGAGGGTTGAGGGATTAGGGTTTGAGGCTTGAAGGTTTAAGGGTTGAGGGTTGAGGGTTGAGGGTTATAGGGTTGAGAGATTATGTTTTAAGGCTTGAGGGTTTAAGGGTTGAGAGTTTAGGGATTGGGGTTTAAGGTATAGGATTGAGGGATTATGGTGAGGGTTGAGGGTTTAAGGGTTGAGGGTTGAGGGATTAGGGTTTAAGGTATAGGGTTGAGGGATTCAATTTGAGGGTTGAGGATTGAGGGTTTAAGTTTTTTATGGTTTATTGGTTGAGGCTTGAGTGTTGAGGGTTTAAGGGTTGAGGGTTGAGGGATTATGGTTTAAGGGAACTAATCGATTAGGGTTTAAGGTATAGACTTGAGGGATTAGGGTTGAGGGTCAAGGTTGAGGTTTTAAGGCTTTAAGGCTTTAAGGCTTTAAGGGTTGAGGTTTTAAGGGTTGATACTTGAGGGATTATGGTTTAGAGGTTCAGTCTTGAGGGTTTAAGGTATAGGGTTAAGGCTTGAGCGATTAGGGTTGAGGTTTTAATGTATATGGTAGAGGGTTGAGGGTTAAGGGTTTAAGGGTTGAGGTTTGAGGGATTAGGGATGAGGGTTTGAGGGTTGAGGGTTGAGTGTTGATGGATTAGGGTTTAAGGGTTGAGAGTTTAAGGTCAAAGGTATAGGGTTGATTTATTAGGGTTTAGGATTGAGGGTTTAGGATTTAAGGGTTGAGGGTTGAGGTTTGAGTTTTTAAATTTTGAGTGTTGAGGGATTAAGGGTTGAGGATTTAATGATTGATGGTTGATGGATGAGGGTTGAAGGGTTAAGGGTTGAGGGATTAGGTTTGAAGGGTTGAAGGTTTAACGGTTGAGGGTTGATGGATTAGGGTTTAAGGGTTGAGGGTTGATGGTTGAGGGTCAAGGTTTTAAGGGTTGAGGGTTGAGGAATTAAGGGTATAAGGTTTAAGGGTTGAGGGTTGAAGGATAAGGGATAAGGGATTAAGGGTTAGGTTTGAGGTATTAAGGTTTAAGGGTTGAGGTTTGAGGGATTAGGGTCTAAGGTATAGGGTTGAGGGATTAGGGTTTAAGGGTTTATGGTTTAAGGGTTGAGGCTTGATGGTTGAGGGTTTAAAGGTTGAGGGTTTAAGGGTCTAAAGGTTTAAGGGTTGAGGGTTTAGGTATGAGGGTTGAGGGTTTAAGGGTTGAGAGTTGAGGGATGAGGGTTTAAGGGTTGGGGGTTGAGGGTTGAGGGATTAGGGTTAAGGGTTGAGGGTTGAAGGATGATGGTTTAAGGGTTGATGATTGAGGGATTAGGGTTTAAGGGTTGAGGGTTTAATTTTGAGGGTTATAGGATTGAGGGATTAGGGTTTAAGGGTTGAGGGTTTAATTTTGAGGGTTATAGGATTAAGGGATTAGGTTTTAAGGGTTGAGGGTTGAGGTTAAAGGGTATATGGTTTATTGGTTGATGGATGAGGATCATAGGGTTGAGGAATTAGGGTTTAAGGGTTGAGGGCTGAGGTTAAATGGTTGAGGGTTGAGGTTAAATGGTTGAGGTTTAAAGGGTTGAGGGTTATTAGATTGAGGGATTAGGGTTTAAGGATTTAGGGATTAAGGATTTAAGGATTAAGGATTTAAGGGTTGAGGGTTGAGGGATTAGGGTCTAAGGTATAGAATTGATAGATTAGAGTTGAGGGTTGAGATTGAGGGTTTAAGGGTTAATGGATTAGGTTTGAGGGTATAGGTATAAGGATTAGGGTTAAAGGGTTGAGGTTTGAGGGATTAAGGGTTGAGGATTGAAGGATGAGGGTTTAAGGGTTGAGGATTGAGGGATTAGAGTTTAAGGATTGAGGGTTGAATTTTGAGGGTTATATGATTGAGGGATTAGGGTTTGAGGGTTGAGGGTTGAGGTTAAATGGTTGATGGTTGAAGTTTGAGGGTTATAGGATTGATGGATTAGGTTTTAAGGTTTTAGGGATTAAGGGTTTAAGGGCTGAGGTTGAGGGATTAGTTGAAGGGTTGAGGGTTTAAGGATGAGGGTTTAAGGGTTGAGGATTGAGAGATTAGGGTTTAGGGTTTAGGGTTGAAGTTTTAGGGTTATAAGATTGATGGATTAAGGTTTAAGGTTTGAGGGTTGAGGTTAAAGGGTTGAGCGTTGAAGTTTGAGGGTTGAAGATTGAGGGTTATAGGATTGATGGATTAGGGTTTAAGGGTTTAAGGATTAAGGGTTGAAGGGTTGAAGGTCAAGGGTTGAAGGATGAGGGTTGAAGGGTTAAGGGTTGAGGGATTCAGGTTTAAGGGTTAAGGGTTGATGATTAAGGGATTAGGTTTTAGAGTTGCGGGTTGAAGTTTGAGGGTTATAGGATTGAGGGATTAGGGTTTAAGGGTTGAGGGTTGAGGGATTAGTGTCTAAGGTGATAGAGAGATTTGATAGAGAGAAGTAGAGAGGGAAGGAGAGAGGGAAGGAGAGAGTGAGAAAGAAAGAGGGGAGAGAGAGAGAGGGGGGGGAGAAAAAGGGAGAGAGTGAGAAAGAAAGATGGAGAGAAAATTAGAGGGGGAAGGAGGGATGGAGGGGGAGAGAGAGGTGAGATAGAGATAAGTAGACAAACAGAAATAGAGATAATGGAGAGATGGAGATAAGTAGAGAGGGAAGGAGAGAGTGAGAGAAATAAGGGGGTGGAGGGGGAGAGAGGGGAGGAGAGAGTGAGATAAATAGGGTAGGGAGAGTGGGAGAGATAGAATGGCGAGATAGAGTAGAGAGGGAAGGATAGAGTGAGAGAGAAAGAGGGGAGAGAGAGACAAAAAGGGATAGGTGAGATAGAGAGGGAAGAAGGGAAAGTGGGAGAGAGAATGGTGAGATAGAGAGGAGAGAGTGAGAGGGAGGGAGAGAGATAATGGTGAGATAGAGAGGAGAGAGTGAGAGGGAAAGAAGTGTGAGGGGGAGATGGAGAGAGAGAGAGAGGTAGGTAGAGGGAGGGAGAGGATACATAGAGAGTAGAGGGAAAGAGGTAGGGAGGGAGACATAGGTGAGATAGAGATGGATGGAGAGAGAGATTTATGGAGGGATGGAGTGATGGAGTGATGGATGAAGAGTTAGAGAGGGACATATATGGGGGTGTTTTTGTGTGTATAAGAGAGAGAGGGGGAGGGAGAGACTTGTGAGATAGAGAGGAGAGAGTGAGGGAGAAAGAAGGGGAAGAGAGTGAGAGAGAGTTAAGAGTGAGAGGTAGGTAGAGGGAGGGAGAGGAGAGATAGAGAGTAGAAATGGAAAGAGGTATGGAGGGAGACATAGGTGAGATAAAAGTGATGGAGGTAGAGGTAGGTAAAGAGAGGGAGGTGGAGATAAAGATAAGTATAGAGGGAAGGAGATGTAAAGAGAGGAGAGATGGAGAGTAGAGACTTGGGGGAGGGAGGGAGGGAGGGAGGGAGAGGTAGGTAGGAGATAGAGGTGGGTGGGTATGTGAGAGAGAGAGAGAAGGAGAGAGTGAGAGAGAAAAGGAGGGGAGAGAGGAAGGGGAGAGAGAAAAAGAGTAGAGCGGGAAGGGGGGAGAGAGAGATAGAGAGTAGAGAGGGAAGGAGAGAGTAAGAGAGAAAGAGGGGGGAGGGAGAGAGATATTGGTATGGAGTGGAGGGAGAGGTAGGTAAAGAGATAGAAGGAGAGAGGGAAGGAGAGAGGGAGGGATAGGAGGGAGAGAGGGAGGGAGGGAGAGTGAGATGGAGAGAGAGATTGGTGAGATAGAGAGAAGTGGAGAGGTAAGGAGACAATGAGAGAGAGAGGTAGAAAGGGATAGGTGAGATAGATAGAGGGAAGGAGGGAAATTTAAAGAGATATAATTGTGAGATAGAGAGGAGAGAGTGAGAGGGGGAGAGAGAATTGTGAGATAGAGATAAGGAGAGAGTGGGAGAGAAAGAGCTCGGGGATGAAGAGATAGAGAGAGGTAGGTAG
>CM021103.1:340313822-340431002 GCA_007115665.2 Sequoiadendron giganteum | reverse complement strand
GATGGAGGGTGAGGTAGAGAGAGGGAAAGAGAGGAGAGATAAAGAGAATTGGAGAGGGAAGGAGGGAGAGAGAGTTAGGAATATAGAGGTGTGTGAGAGAGAGAGAGAGATAGAGAGAGAGTGGTGAGATAGAGAAGAGAGAGGGAGAGGGAGGGAGAGAGAATTGTGAGATAGAGAGGAGAGAGTGAGAGAGAAAGAGGAGGAAGAGAGAGAGAGAGAGAGAGATGTAGGTAGAGGGAGAGTAGAGGAGAGGAGAGGAGAGATAAAGAGTAGAGATGGAAAGAGGTAGGGAGCGAGACATAGGTGAGATATAGAGTGATGGAGGGAGAGGTAGGTAAAGATATGGAGAGGGGAGATTAAGATAAGTAGAGAGGGAAGGAGATGTATAGAGAGAAATAAGAGAGAGAGTAGAGAGGGGAAGGAGGTAGGGAGGATATAGAGGGGTGTGTGAGAGAGAGAGGGGAGAGAGGGAGGAAGGGAGAGAGAGGGAGGGAGAGGAGAGATAGAGAGTAGAGAGGGAAGGAGAGAGAGAGAGAGAAAGATGATACAACTTGTTGACTACTAGAAGTTGACCTCCTGATTATTGAAATTTGACATGTTGATTACTGATAATTTTCATTATAACTCCAAGAGATTTGAAACCACTCTCAAACATCTTGAAACTATATACATGAAATATAACTTAAATTATAAGAAATTAAATGTCTATATGTAAATGTCAACTTATACTTAAATGTTTATTTCATATATAGAGTCTCCCCTGGCTTAGAAAGAGAAAGAGAAAGAGTTCACAAAAATATATTACAAAAATTTATGCTTCACATTTGGTGAGTGCCAAATTTGGTGCTAGCCAAATGGAGAACTTCATTTGGTGAGTGCCAAATTTGGTGCTAGCGAAATAGAGAACTTCATTTGGCTAGTGCCAAATTTGGTGCTAGCCAAATTGAGCACTTCATTTTGCAAGCACCAAATTTGGTGCTTGCCAAATGAAGTTCTCCATTTGGCTAGTGCTAAATTCGGTGCTTGCCAAATGAAGTTCTCCATTTGGCTAGTGCCAAATTTGGCGCTTGTCAAATAAAGAGCACCAAAATTATTTGAATTTTAAAATACCAAGCCTTAGGTTCAGTCATTCAAGCCATTTGTTGCTCACCAAATGCTCATTTCAGGTAAAAAACAAAAGTGGCACCTTTTTTTGTGTCACTGATTGGTGCACACACCCCTTTGTAAAGTTTCTTATTATCAATCTTCAATCCTTCTTCACCTGTAAATCTGCACATACAGAGAGAGAAGAAAAATTGTTTGTTTTTGGGTGAATGGGGGTTTGCCTTCGCTAAACCCCATGTTGGTAATTAAACCTTGATATTGAAATGATGATAAATGGAAGGGATTGATGAATGAACAAATTTATATTACAACTCACCAAGCCCTTAATGGTTTCCCATAAAGGACTAAAATCTAACACATCTCTCTAAGGCTTGGATCTTGCATGAATTAGCTTGAATGATTGCTTGATTTGATGCTTGAATGCTTGAAACATGCATCACAATGTTAGCTCCAATACATGACATGAACACACATGAAATTTGACATGATGATATGATCTTGGTTGTTGTTGTAGATGACTGATAAATCTACTCTTCAATGCTCTTAACAATAATATTTTCTCTTGTGAAGTCTTGATAATGTGTCTTAAATTTGAATTGATAAAATAGCTTATGTATTTATAGGTACTTATCTAATTTCCCAAAAATTAGATTCCATAAGCCAAAATTTGAAACATGAATTTGAATCATTAAAATTCCACCAAAAAAATATTTAAAATAGGGTCTTGGCACTTAAAGGGGACCCATTCGCCCTTGGGCGAATGGGTCCTAGGACCTAAGTCCAAGACACATAATTTCTAAGGTGTTTAAATTAATGTTGGAAATTGTTTAATATAGGTTTCCCTTTCAGAAAATGGGAATAATAAGGCTTTGGAATGCATAATTTAGGTAATTAGAAGCTTAATTGAGTCTAATTGATTAACGGGATGTAAACATAGTATGAAATTGTAAAGTTGTACAATTTTCTACATTACATTTTCTATCTTATTATTCTTGAATGTGTGTTTATTTTTAGGTTTGAGAAAACCCTCTTAATATTTCTCAAAAACTTCTTGGATTTTTCGTGCTTACATTTTTGCATTGAGATTTAGGTATTCCTTGATAAGGTGATTGTATTTGTGATAGAAATGACATCTAAATGGTAGGATTTCATAATATAGAGCTTGGATATACTTCACTTCACATACTTTTAAAGTAATATATTTAGAAGAGGAATTGTAAGATCAAGCTCAGCACATATTTTAGCATAGATGGAAAGTCCTTTACCATGGAAAGACTGAGAGATATGAATCACCAATCCCAAATATTTGACAATCATTTCAAAAATATTTGAAGACAAAAAAATTTGAGGGAGAGAATACATATAAATCCAACCTAGTTTCATAGTGGGAATTTCTAGTAAGAGTTTGAAACCCACATGCCAATTCTACACAAAGTGTTCTACACTTTAGAAAATAGGGACCTCCTCTAAAGATTACATCTTGGTTGGATTCATTAACAAAAATGACAATAAATAGCCTCTAACACACAAATGAATTTCTTAATCTCCATTTGTTTCCAATTCTTATGGACCCAAAGATATAGATATTTAAGGGATAACTACATACCAAGGAATCTATAGATCAGCTCCTTCCATTCAAACTCAACTCATTTATTTTGAAATTCATGGACATCAAGTTGATGATTGGAGATTCCTCTAAGATTGGCATACATTGGTTCAATTTGATTTTGAGTTGATCAATCTTGTGCTTTCTATAAGTAGTCAAAACCTCATCGATTTCCTTATTATGGATTGATAAAATAGATATTTAAACTATTGAGGAGGATAGGGGCCCCTAACTAGACTCGTCGAGGATGAACCAGATACATTCTAAAACAGCAATAACAAGGAAAGTTGAAGAGATATAATAGAGGTAGAAATTAGAATTTAACCCTCTTAGAACCCATTCTTTCCCAAACATGTCACTTATATATTACCTTTATTAATATAATATCGTTTGGTCATTTCATAACAATTATGAGTTAGGGGTAAGTGCAAAAAGATGAGGGGCCAAAAAGGAGTCTTAAGTGGCCACTTTTTTCTGGAATCAGGAAATTTTGACCTTCGATGAAAAATTGAGGATAGTTACACTCAAAATTTTAAGATGCAACAAAAATAATGTAAGAAGTGCTCTGAGTCTACTTTCTAAACTACTATTTTCTTTTAAATGATAGAGATTAAGGGGTTCAAAAGAGGGAGCCACAGAAATAGGTGTTGAAAACATAACATAGCATCTGTTGTGGCTCCCTCAAAAGGTTAACTTTTTTTTGGTATTTTTAAAATTGCTTCAGTGAGAAATTAGCTAACAGCATGTATTTTATGCCCAATATTTTTGATAATTTTTTAATGAATATATGATTTTTTACTAATTTTTGAAGTGAACACAACTAAAAAACAAAATTTTGGTTGTGCTAACCCTATAACTTTAAAAAACTAATCAAAAATAAATCTAGTTTTTTGAATATGTGTAGAATCAAGTCTAGTTTATAAAAATGTAACTTATTTCAAATTTCAATGAATAGCTAAAAAGTAAAGTAAAAAATACTAACACACAAATAAAAGACATTAAAGTTGAATGGCTTAACATTTTCAAAACGTGAAAAAAATACATCATTAAATAGCTAAGAGACAGCTTGAGACTACCCACATGTGTGATTGACTCGACCTTGAAACATGTGCAAACTTGATGGTTAGCACAAACAAAATTATGTGACATTTCTTAGAATATGCAGACAGAAACATGGCTTTGGATGTTGTGAAGGCGCTCCAAGCCTTTGGGTTGGAAATCCAAAGAAAATCCCAAGCCTAAGGCTTGAGGATTCCCAAAGCAAGCAATAACATGAGCAAATTATAATGCACTCGCGTTATAACGTGCTCGCATTATTTCATAGTTTTAACATATTTTTTATGTTTGTGCTTGAGTTGCATAAGCAAGACATAATGTGAGTGTGTTATAATGCACTCACATTATATCTTGTTTTTTGTTAAATGCTAGTCTGTTAAATGTATGTATATATATTTGTATGTATTTATGTATGTATGTATACTTGTATGACATGTATGCATTCTTTTATGTATGTATGTATGTATGTATGTGTTTATGTTTGTATGTATGTATGTATGTATGTATGTATGTATGTATGTATGTATGTATGTATGTATGTATGTATATATATATGTATGTATGTATGCCTATATGTATGTATGTAATATTGTATGTATGTATGTATGTATGTATGCTTGTATGTATGTAAGTATGTATGTATGCATGCATGTATGCATGTTTACTTATATGTATGTATGCCTACTTACTTGTATGTATGTATGTATGTATGTATTTAGAGGGAGAGGGAATTTTAAGAGAGAGAGAGAGAGAGAGATTTATCTAGGTAGGGTGGGAGAGAGAGAGACCTAAGAGAGGGAGAGGGGGTGGGAGGGAGAGAGGGAGGGAGAGAGAGAGGGGGATGGAGTGAGTGGGAATTATCTAGGTAGGGTGGGAGGCAAGGAGGGAGAGAGAGATTTCTCTAGTTAGGGTGGGAAGGAGAGATCTAAGAGAGAGGGAGTGGGAGAGAGAGAGAGCTAAGAGAGGGAGAGGGGGTGGGAGGGAGAGAGGGAGGGAGAGAGAGATGGGGATGGAGTGAGTGAGAATTATCTAGGTAGGGTGGGAGGGAGGGAGGGAGAGAGAGAGTTCTCTAGTTAGGGTGGGAGGGAGAGATCTAAGAGAGAGGGAGTGGGAGATAGAGGGAGTGGGAGAGAGATAGAGGGAGTGAGAGAGAGACTTGAGAGAGGGAGAGGGGGTGGGAGGGAGAGAAATAGAGGGAGTGGGAGAAAGGGGGTTGGAGTGAGAGGGAATTATCAAGGTAGGGTGGAAGGGATAGAGGGAGGGAGGGGAAGAGAGAGAGAGATGGAGATAAATTTCTCTAGTTAGAGAGGGAGGGAGAGACTTGAGAGAGAGAGAGTTAGGCACCTTGGACGAAGACTTGAGAGAGGAAGACAGGGTGGGAGAGAGATACCAAAGAGAAATTTATATAGTTATGTAGGTAGGGTGCTTGAGGGAGAGACCTAAGAGAGAGAAGGTGGGTGGGAGGGAGAGACCTGATAGCCTGGAATGGGTTAGGTGGGAGAGACCTAAGAGAGAGGAAGAGAGAGGGAGTGGGAGAGAGATGGAGTGAGAGAGAGAGAGAGAGAAACCTAAGAGAGGGAGAGGGGGGAGGGAGAGACTTGAGAGAGAGATGGAGAGAGAGAGAGAGAGGGAGTGGGAGAGAGGGTTTTGGAATGAGATGGACTTATTGAGGTAGGTTGGGAGGGAGAGAGAGGGGAGGTTGGAGTGAGAGGTACTTTATCTAGGTAGGGTGGGAGAGAGAGAGAGAGTTATGGTGGGAGGGAGAGACCTAAGAGAGGGAGAGGAGGTGGGAGGGAGAGACTTGAGAGAGAGAGAGGGAGAGGGAGAGGGGAGGAGAGGGAGAGGGGGTGGAATGAGAGACCCGAGAGGGAGAGAGAGAGGGGGAGAGATAGAGGAGTGAGAGAGAGAGACCCGAGAGAGGGAGAGGGGTGGGGGGAGAGACTGAGAGAGGAGAGAGAGGGGGTTAGATTGAGAGGGACTTATCAAGGTAGGGTGGGAGGGAGGGAGGCAGGGAGAGAGAGAGGGGGGGTGTGAGGGAGATACTTGAGAGAGTGGGAGAGGGAGAGGGGGTGGGAGGGAGATACTAGAGAGAGGGGAAAAGAGAGAGTTCTCTAGTTAGGGTTGGAGGGAGAGACCCGAGAGAGGGAGAGGGTGTGGGAGGGAGAGACCTAGGAGAGAGAGTGAGAGATTTCTCTAGTTAGGGTGGGAGGGAGAGACCTAAGAGAGGGAGAGGGGGTGGGAGGGAGAGACCTAAGAGAGGGAGGAGAGAGGGAGTGGGAGAGAGAGGGAGTGAGAGCGAGAGACTTGAGAGAGGGAAAGGAGGTAGGAGGGAGATACCTAAGAGAGGGAGAGGGAGGGGGGAGAGAGAGAGGGAGTGGGAGAGAGGGGGTTGGACCTAAATCCTAAACCATAAACCCTAAACCCTAAAACTTGAACCCTAAACCTTGACAATTTCATTTTTTTCAAAATGCAAGCATTCTTTCGAAAAGTTTAAATATGGACATTGTAAGTGCAAGCCAAAATGTGCTTGCATTATAACATGAGTTCATTTTGTCTCTTTTTTAAAATGGTAAAAAAGGAATTGACACCTATGACTTGGCCCACATGCTCTATTATTCTCCTTCTTTTGTGTGTGGTCTGACAAAAGAACACTTTTTGAGACTATTGGAGAAAGCACATGCAAGAATTTACACATTCCGCCACCACCTTTGCATCAACTTTCCACCACCTTTTTTTGGTTTGCAACTTATGAGGGAAATAACAGAGTTTTTACATCAAATTTGATTATATGAACTCAAATTTTGATGTTTGTAGTGTTTCAATGTTCATTACATGATTGAATTGTTATAATTTAATATTATACATTGTTTAATTCTATAGTTTTTAAGTAATTTTTGGAGAGATATAGAATTGAAAGTTGAAAAGGAAGCAAGTTTTTGAAAATCTCTAATTGTGGAGGAGTTTGATGCAAGAAGAAAAAAGACTACATTGAACTGGGTAGTTTATCCAATCGAATCTTCAATTTTAAGGTTTTCCAAGTCTAAATATATGTATGTTCTTCATAACTTCTTATAATGCATGCTTAATACAATGATTTGATTGTGTTTTTATGTTAAAATTCATATTCATTGTTCATCATTTTTTGTTTTTACTTTTTGACATCTATGAGCATTTTAGTAATATTACATGTATTTGTGATCAATACAAACCACTCCTTAATGCACAACTTTTCACTATTTTAAAATTGTACCCCACTTCTTAGCAATGGTATTATCCCTCCTATCATACACTACTTCTTTGTCAAACTACCATGGACTTCTTAATGACACACATCCATTGTTGCAATATCACATCACACTTCTTCATGGCATGTTTTGATCTTGAAATTTATCTAGCACTATTCTTGTACCAAAATTAAATCCACTTACTATAATCAACCAAGCCATAATGGATCTAGATGCCTCAACATCCTTAGTCCTATATTATCAACCATTTCCATAAACATTAGATTTTTTTTTCTACCACTACCTACCATCATAGCACAACACTTACCTCTTTCCTTCCATCAAGTATTGAACAAATATTTCCCATTTGTTAGTTGACCTCTCCTATTACAGAAATTAGAGAACTATGTGAAACTAAAAAATCCCCTTACTCATGTTGTCCTAACCTAGTTATTGGTTTGTAATACTCCTCCAAGTACTCTTTCATAGTCATCTCTCCTACCATAAATTGCTACCAATTTTATCACTGCAAACTTATTGTCAAACCCTCTATGGTTGGGAAATAACTTCAACTTCACCCCAAACTAGAAAAAATCACTTATATAGACAAATAATTCAAATGAGAATGTTGGTTAAGGTCTGATATGAAATATGCATCCAACTTAAGACCCTTTGATATGATAGGATTGGAAATAAGTGATTTTCTACGTGTTGGAGCAGCTTAAATTGATTGATATGCACATTTTCAAACCTTTAATATTCAAGTTTTGTTTGGAAACAATGAATAAATAGCTATTATATGTTGTAGGAATCTCATATTGTGAATATCTAGCAATTTTGGTGGCTACAAATGAAAGGATTGATGACATTAACTAGTGTTCTTATGCATTTGGATTGATGATATTAACTGTGTGTAATTGATTATAAGGATTTTATGTTGAAATTATCCAATACCATGCATGCTCTTATTGTTCTTCTGGTGTGTCCAAGTTCACTTATGCTTTCTTTTTCTGCCCTATGATGGAACTAATATATTGTTTGTATCATCATGCCCTATGCTATAGATGAAATTCTTCGTCATACCGAGGAAACGGTCAAGGATTAAACCAACACAGGAAGAGAAAGAAGCTAAGAATGCAAAGAAATCAGAACATATGAGGGAACTTTGTGATAAAATGAGATTGGACTTGATATAAGAAGAGGAACCTCAACCATCAACAAGAGATATGGAATTGGTGGAACAAAGGGAATGAATGCAAAACCTTCGTGCTATGAGAAAATTGAATATTATTGTTGGATACATGTCCTCTACCACAAGTCAAGGTGGAGGACACCATCTACCACATCTCAAGTTGAAAGTATATCATCACTCACATGTGAAGATAGAGGTACACCATATTTCCCATCTCAAGTTCAAGGTACGTCATCTATTCCATCTATGATTGAAGGTACACCATCTATCCCATCTAATGTAAATATTGAAGAAATTCCAGTGAATTTTGAGATGAATTTACCTTTGAGAACACCACCTAGAATTTTACATAGAAACCCAAAGTTTTTGATTGATATTGATGAGAAAATTTTGCAGACAATGGAAGGTAAGATTCCAAAATGCAATTGTAGAAGATATGTTCATAAGATTTTGAGAGTGTTCTTTGATAAGTGAAATGAGACTACAAGATATCAACTATTTTTTGAAATGATGTGAAGTATAAAGTATAGGTCCATCATGAAGATTCTTGGGTTGAGAACATCGGAGGCTTTAAGTGTAAAAACTATTTTGAAGAATCTAATGAGTGCATATGAGAAATGTTTTAAAATGAGGTGTTTTCTTAGCTTAATACTCTATAAAACTTTAAGATTGCTGATCTAAATAAGCTTTTCCTTTTGTTACAAATTCTTTGTGGGTGATTATCTTGATTAATCCATTTTACTATTGTAGAATATAGACAGAAGTTGATAGAAGAACTAGACAGGATAATAGAAAGATTACACAAGATGTACCGTGGAGAAAACCCTTTCGGGAAAAAACTCCACCAAGAATTATTCTCTATTATTCAAACTCTGAAATACAATAGATCCAATTCTTGCTTGACAATGCTTCTTCTTTCCTTCACCAATCTTCTTCACAACCTGCAATAACAACTGATAAACACTCTCTTCAACTTGCTTGAGATAACTAGACTTTAATCAACATTGTAAACTCCAAATGAGTTACAATAACAATGCTCAAGCCCTAACCCTAAAAGGTACACCTATCTCTTGCAAGTAGAGTTGTGTCATGAAGAACAATGTCAAATCATCTCCTTCATCCATTTTGGCATCCCAAACTGAATTCATAACTCAACCTTTATTCTGTAAATATCTTAAGGCTTCATCCTCAAAGTTGGCACCTAAAAGAGGGTCCCACTTAACTAAGCCTTCAGAAATATCTCGACATGCAAAGGAGCTAATTCCAAGAAGCCAACTTGGGTGCCCAAAGTGGGTCCAAGATATTTCTTGTTAATTGAAACATTTCTCAACACCATTCATGCAAGAATGGTCATCCCCTGTTAACTAAAGGTAGTACCTATTATCTATCATGCAACTCAAGTTATTAGCCATGCATTCCAAGTTAACTAAAGTCAACTAGCATTCAACTAAAACTAACTGAAGATAACTGAACCATAACTGAACTTCACTGATCTGAACCTCATACACATCACCCCCTATTTTATAGGACCTCAACATGCATAAATCAAAATCCCTATTTTGTAGGAACCTATGATGTATTTCTGAAGTGTACTCAATTTACTAACCAGTTATCTAAACTCAAGGTGAGTTGTCACCTACCATATGTGAGCCCATGTGCTCCTATTTTATAGGAGCTAGTTCCAAGTTGTCCACACATGCTTTTAACATTTAGAATTAATTAAAAATTTCAATTAACATGATTATTTCATCGAATATTAAACTCTTCTTAATCCTAGTGTTGTTGACCACATTCTAAGGACTTAGGATATATGGTGAAATAAATAATGTTTAGGATTGCAATTAAATGGCATCCTATTTCCAACAAGAAAGTGGGTAACACCTCACACGCAAAAGATGTTAATGTCACATGATATGTCATTACATTCACAATAGTAAGTAATCAAATTAGGAAAGCTCGTCTCATTAGAAAGATGAGCCAAGGATTGAGAATTAATAGAAAAACTTTATCAAGACCCCTTGGAAGGCACCAAAGAATTGAGGGCACTAATGCCAATGAATTATGGGCATTCTCAGGGAGACTACCATGAAAAGACAAACCAATTGTTGAAGCATTGAGATCAATAATTGAAGACTTTTGGAAGAATAACAAAAGGGTATCTCTGAATCAAAGGGATGTAGTAAGAAGGAGAAATAGTAGTCAAACCCATGAGCCACATCCAAAGCATTTTTTGGATACGAATCAAACGCGGTTTTTTGGTAAATTTCTAGAGATGTATCATCAAATTAAAAAATTTCAAAGATATTTTGAAATGCCAAAACCTTTTTATATCAAAATAAATCACACATGCTTTACTTTTTGTTGTAGATTACATATTGAATTTTCTAACCATTTTGATGTTTATTAGTCTATATGTTTAGATTTGCATACTAATAATGTTTTGCAGGATTGTGGCATACATGCCCCACCAACATCCTCAAGAGACTTCTTATCAAAAAAATTATGTGAAAAAGAGGAAGGTCAAATATTCTACAGGAAATAATGATTGGATGCCACATGTCAGCATTGTGGTGGCTTGCAATGTATGCCAATATGTGAACATATGGAAATCACACATGCAGTTGGAAATGAACTAGTAGAGTTCAACAAGTATAAAATAGTGGCCTACAATAAAAAAGATGGTAAAGAAGCAAAAAGGTGTGACTTGGTTATTCAAAAGATTCTAGTATATCAATTTATGTCTACATTTCATGACAGTATAGTGTATGAGTATGCAAGGAATACCCATAGAACTCGATGGTTGGACTTGCAATTCAAGTTATGCAAGAACACCTTTCCACTTGGTAGCATTGTTTCAGTCGTTGACTTTGCAAAGAACTATAGTCTACAACCACATTGTGAGGTGCAATCACAATATTACAACTCCATAAAGGTTTCTATATGTGTACACATAGCATTCATTCATGTAGCTAATAGTATAGAGAATAGCAAGAACATATTGAGGGAGTGCCAATTTTACATCAATGATGATCGTGCACATTCTATAGAGTTCGTGCAAAGTTGCTTTCAATTGTTCTACCATGATTTGGCTAGAAGGGACATATCATACAATCAACATATAATATGGTCATATAATTGTGCATCATAATTCAAGAACTCATGGATGTTCTATTGGTTGAGTAGGATGCATAATATTATAGGTGTTTAGCATATGTGGAACTTTTGTGAGGTCGAGCATGGAAAGGGGTAGCATGATGGTGTAGGAGCATATATTAAAAGAGTCAGCACGAGAAAAGTTAAAGTATATGTAGACATGTAAAATTGACCTAAACACCTATCACACACCCTAAATGACATTTTCACATCATCGACATCATTATCAGCATACATCATTGCATTTCACATCAAAAGCAACAAAAACCCTAATTTCCCCTATTAATTGAATAATACAACATTATTTAATTAATTCACTTTTTCATCAATTTTGACTAATTAAATAAATTCCATTTATTTAATAAAGTCCTAAACCCTATTTCTACTATTAATTGAATAGTATTATATTATTTAATTAATTCACGTTTTATCATTTCGACCACTTAAATGAATTACATTTATTTAATAGTCTTAATCTTGCTTTATTTCATCCTGATTAGTTAAATAACACCAATTATTTAATTACATCACTAAATCACTTTATTCCCCTAAGTTGATCGAATTATTAAATCGTAATAATTTAACTAACCCACTTTCCTTCCAAGATTTGAATAATTTAAAATAAACTATTTAAGACATTGTCAAAAATCAAATCAAACTAATGCAACTTTGTTTGCAAAAGTCAAACTTGATTTGCATGTTCAACTCCAAAATGAATGAATTAATTAAATCAATTAATTAATCATTCTCAACCACTTTTTTGATTGAGTAAATTACGATCCCCCGATTTCTCAATCTATTCTTGAGTGATCAATCTAAACCCTGACTAATCAATCTAATTCCTAACTGATCAATCTATCTCTCAATCCCATAGATTATTCAATCTATTTCTCCAATCACACTAATTACATAATCTATTCTACACAGATTATTCCCATCTAAATCCACTCAACATTAGTCAACTGTTGATCTTGATTCAACATTGTTTAATCCTAATCGTCTATTTCAAATCACATTTTCTATATAACAAACCTCTTTCCTCACAAAAAAGGATCGAAGAATTAATCTATTTTGCACAAAAAAGTAATGTCAAAACATCATTGTTAGAGCTTCAACATACCTTCGATCAACCATTCATGCATCGTTCTTCAAGATTTTTCACACGAACTATGGAGGCTTTGCAGTGATACGAGCAACCACATCCTCACGAACACACTCCAATACGAGATGGGTAACGGTTTTGTTATTGAATTTAATTTTTTTTATGCATTTCATTTACATGTTCTTGAATTTAGTATTCTTAATTGTGCATTTCGTAATTGTAGGAATAGATATAGATTAGTGTTCTTGATTATATATTATATTCTATTTCAATTACGTTTATCTCGTCTAGGCTTCTATTATTTTCTCCCCTCACACATTTGTTCACAACCGATGGGACCATGGTCCTAAATACTAACAATTTTATGAGTTTAAATTGAAGTTGTAGGTTTTTGGAGTGCTTTTGAAAAAAAATCATGCATAGTTCCAAAACAAATCATAATTTCTTGTCAAAGATTATGTGCATTTTGATGAGGTAAAAATAACCTCATCATAATAAAATCTGGAAAGCTTACTTTTACTAACTCAATCCTAAGCCTGTGCCAATTTATTAAACTTTAGGAGAAGTAATTGCCTATTTCAAGGAAAATTATGCTTTCTTTCTTTCTTTTGATCAATTGAGAAAATTTACCAAAGCAGGTTTAATGGGTTGACTTGAGCATTTTTGTAGGGAATAACAGGTCATCATGCGGCTGTTGCAGAAGTTTAGCCAGCACATGCCTCAAGAGTAATGTTGTGAACCCACTTCTAGATTCCTGGATGATGCACCGAAGATTTAGTTTATGTTCTTCAAATTTTGTTGTTAAAAACTTCATGGCTCTTCTCGAGCCTTCTATATGTTTATGAGCTTTAAAGATATTGAAGTTAGTTTTAAGTCGAGGAACACTTTTTCAATGGCTATCCATGCCATCTTAAATTTAGGATTTAGTTATAAAGTTATCTATAAAAATGTAATTTCAAAAGTGATGAATAAGATAGAGAGGAAGTATCGTTATGTTGTTCATATGGTTTTCCAAATGTTGTTGAAATGAGTTATCTGATTTCTATCTATTGATAATCTATTGAATTATGAGTGATGAAGACTGTTCGTAATGGGTAGACTCCAAAACTAGTAGCTTATGTGATTTTGAGACGAGGTGTTAACCCGCGAGCTAGCCACTCGAGGGAAGTAGTTTAGATAGATAAGTATTTTTATGTTTTGTTGTTTCATTTGTTAAAGCTAGATATATGTTCAGTAGAAGTAATTGAGTTTGTTAAGAGTGGAGTCTGAAGTTCCGGAGCACTATTGTTTTTCATTAGTATGAGTTATCTTTCGTAGTTGATAAAATCCTTTACTGTTAAAAATGTTTCATTGTTTGTTCACTTACTTTTCTTCTTCCGTAGTATATCAGTTGTTTAGTTTGCTTGTCTCTATGCTTTCTAGTTTAGTTGTGTTGCTTTCTAAATTAGTTATCTTATGCTTTTTAACTTAGTATTTCCTATTTTTCTTAGAGTAGGATTATTTTCTAGTTAAATAGGAATGGCCTTAGATTAAAATTGACTCTAATAGTTGAAGATAAAAAAGAAAATATAAAATGAGTTATCCAAATCATCTTCTTTTGAAAATTGCCTTGGACACTGCCCAGTCGACTAATTGACATTGAATTATTCTAAAGTAGTAGGACCTAATGATAGCCTATCACATTTGACTTTAAAATCCACACTTGATATTGAAACCTGCGCATTTTCATTTTTTTCAGTGCATTTGATTGATGACAAAGGGCACACTTTCATTTTTTTTACACTTTTTCTCTCTAATAGAGGATGCACTTGCTGATTTTTTAGCGCTTTTTCTTTGTCAAACCTGTTTCCAAGATCTACCAACTGAAATTTAATTTTTACGCTAACGGATGCCTAATTTGAGTGTGTGACAGGTATTAACATTTGTGTATGCAAGATCGTGAAACCACTAACATGTTTTATGTGGGGAAGATGAACGGTCAAAGAAATTTGAATCTTCCATGCCTTTTTAAAGTTAGGAATTCATTTATTTTGGTGCATAAAAAGAACAACACATTTTTTTTAAGTTCTCTACAATGAACAATTTTAAAGCTTTCTTAAATTAGGAATCTTTATTTGGTGCTTAAAAAGAACAACACAAATGAACACTTCATTTTTGGTGCTCTAAAATAAACCATTTCAAAGCTTTCTAAGTTAGGAATCTTCATTTCAGTGCTTAAAAAGAACCCTACAAACCACACATTTTAGTTTGGGTGCTCTAAACACGAACTCTTTCCAAGTTTTCATAGTTAGAGAATTTTCGTTTAGTGCTTAAAAAGAACAACACAAACAAACATTTAAATTGGTGCTCTAAAAAAAATTTAACTTTCAAAGTAACACTTGGAATGTTTGATTTCTATTCAAATAACCAAATGATTTTTTTTTTGTTGACGCACGCTCGCATTTTTTGTGTTGACCAAATAAGACCAGGATCAATTTAGAAACACTCAAAATTTGGGCTTAAAAATGAACAAATCATTCTTGTGTTTTTCACCTTTGCTATGATGTTGACTGATGTCCAGAACACTTCCATTGGATGCAATTAAAAAGAATCATTGATATCTTATTCATATTTTTTGGGGATAGCACTGCTCGAGGCACTTAAAAAGAATCAAATTGCTATGAATTCTATTGCATGCATTCAGTGATTGGAAAGCTAGATGGTTGTCTTCTCCCCTCGCACCTTTTGGTGATCTTGGGTGAGCAAAAAAATCTTGAGCTCCGCACATTTATTTTCAAAAGTATACCTTAAAGAGGGGGCTTGCTTTGAGACACATCATGTGCTGGAGAACTCATTGCAAGGTCTTGAAGCACGTTTACTAGAGAGCTATATCAAAGGTTGCAAAATCATAATAAAGTAGCTTCAAGTTGTGTCAATAATAGATTGCACCTAATCCCATGCCTTCAATGGAACAGGAACAGTTAAAGAGCCTTAAGTGTTTAGCGGATGAGTGTCATATTTTTGTGTTCACAGTTATTACTAAGAGCCAAATGTTTTAGAAGCTACCCTTTTATCCAAAAACATTCTTTGAAAGTGGTGCATCAAAATTTACTTCTAAGAAGTTACTTGCCATGTCTGACTTCAGGCCCGCACCATAAGTTGCATGTAAAATCATCCCTTCGGGGCATGAGGCGAGCCTACCTACAAGGATGGTTTATATCTCTAGGGTTGTAAATGTTTATTTATGTAAAACTTTCCAAGAATAATTAAAACAAACATGACATCAAACTTTGTGCTTGATCTAAAAAGAATACATCCAAACAAACATTAAACATGATGGTTGAATCACAAACCCCTTTGAATTAGTGTATGCTTTTAAGAAAATCCCTATATTTTTGCTCAAAGATCTCCTTAAAGGTTTATGAAAGTTCAAGCTTTAATTTTAGGCTACGTTGGCTCAAAGTAAACGTTGGAAACTATGACTTGGGTATTGTGATTTCATAACTTAAATTCATAGACATACAGGCCACACAAGTCCATGCTTGTTGGGTTAGTCAAACATTTTTGTATCACTTGCCACATCTAGAAACAAATCAAAACATCCAAAAACTACAAGAAAAACATCAACACTACTGCCAAAATATTGAAGCTAAAAAACCAATTTACACAGAGGTCGCACTTGCTACTAATTCTAGCACACTTGACCAAGATTTTCTCGCACTTGCCAAAGAAAGCTCGCTTTTTCTCTCTATCCCAAAAATTTCACTAATGAAAATCATTTGCATTTGCCAAAAACTATGCACTTGATGAAAAACTAGTGCACTTTCTTCTTTTTTCTTGCACTTTCTCCTCAAAAACTAGCGCACTTGACTATAAACTGCTTGCAATTGCCAAAAAAAGCTCACTTTTCACCAAGTAAACACCACATTTTCCAAAAACATACAAAGGGTGCACTTGACATTTTAGCTCACACTTGCTTCTCAAAAACCCACACATTTGATATAATTCAAGCTGTAGTTGATAAATTTGGCTGTTATTGCTCACAGTCTGTCGCTTTTGCTCAGAAACCATCATTATTTCTCTTTCCAGCTAACAATTAGAGAAATGAATAAAAGTTGCTTATAAGATCCTTGTTAGAATGAAACAATTGTAAACCTAGATAAGTTGTATATTCCTTCATTCACTATTCACATTCCATCCTACTTTTGGAAAAAAGAATCAAAACTAAAAAACTTGGATTATCTCCTCACTCACACTTCTAAGATATCAACAATTACTTGGAGCTTACAGATAGTTCAAGTAAGCTTTCCCGCAACATATCCTCTAGAAGGAGAAGTGAGATATCAATACAGGTCCCTTAGAATTTTGAGTTCCAAAGATAGTGTCACTTCCAAACACCACTCAAACCTTAGGGTCTTGAGCTTCATAACAAACCATATCAAAACATCCACACTTCCACCATATGACCATTTGGTGACTAGTTCCTCCAGTACAACAATCGAATCTTATAGCACCAATCCTACAACCAAGTCTCACACACATTGAAGGTGAACAAACTGATACCATTAGCAGTTTAAGGACCTTCATATTTGAGAAGAACGAAACACCTAACTAGTGGAGAAACACAACGAACATCTTAGATAAAGAGGAAGAGAAAGTAGACCTAGCAGTCCGAAGACCCGTGTTACCACCTCCTGTGTGGCAATAGATATATATACTTCATGATCTCTAGCAAGAGAAAAATTCTTAAGCGGAAATCCATACTCTATCTTTCAAAGAACCATCCTACTCTAAAGTTTTCCAAAGGGTACATCTTGAGGAGATATCGCACCCGTCAAAATTGACTAGAAAATTTCTATTTATGATTTTCCATGGGCCAACCATCCATATATCTAATGCATTGAACCAGAGAATAAAAGAAGTTTAATTTTCCATGAAAGCAGAAAATCCAAAACAAATGCACCCTTTTTCCGTAGCTAGGAGTCATGAAAACGTTCACAAAAGCTTGGAAATTGTTTATGATAACTACAAGATCACCACATTAAGAATAACATGGAAGCAAAAAAGAACAACATCGGTATCCCACCAACAAACACCACGAATGACGAAGGTTGTCCATAGGGATATAGACCAAATGACCTTGAAACACCCCAAAAGAGACCCATGTATAGAGACACATTCAGTGAGGAAGAGCTAAACCTCAAATGACAAGAAGTGATAGAACAAAACAAACAAGACCCAGAAAGAGTGATCATAGAGGAGGTGGATACTAAGGAGGAAATAAATGATGAGGAACTGTTCAAACATTCTAGCAACCCCAAGGTGCTCAAACTAATGGAAAAATTGTTGATAAAGGACCCAAATTCATTTTTTTAAGTTAGCATAGAGTGGTGCTAAAATACCCGCACATTTTAACGTGGAGGCCCTCAAGGATCCTAATCTTATTCCCTTTATGGGATAACTCAGTTGTGAGACAGATAATCAAACCCACGGAAAATCCAAACAGCCACCTGCATTCTCACAAAATAATGGTCAACCTGTGGAAAACCCACTATATAGAAAACTAACACAGATCAAACAAGTGATAGTAGCACAACAGTACCAAGGAGGTCCAAATCAGTATGTACCACAAAACAACAATCCACCTCCCAGACAATATGTACCTCAAAACACTCTAAATGTCGACCCTTCCCAAAACACACAATACCATCAACAAGGTGGACCACAGGGTCCCCTTCCAAATCAATACCACCAACAAGGTGGACCACAAGGTCCCCTCACAAATTAGTACCACAAAAAAGGTGGACCACAGGGTCCCCTTCCAAATCGGTACCAACAACAAGGTGGACCGCAAGGTCCCCTTCCATATCAGCCCCAACAACAACAAGGTGTGCCACATGGTACCCTTCTTCAATTGTCCCATCAACAAGGTAACCCGCCAATGCACCATTAAAGAAACCTTCAGTATAGTCTATCCCAGCAACAAGGTGTGCCACATGGTACCCTTCTTTAGTCATCCCATCAACAAGGCAACCCACCAATGCACCATCAGGGAAACCTTTAGTATAGTCTATCCCAGCAACAAAAGGTACCCTTTTTCAACTGTCCCATCAACAAGGTAACCCACCAATGCACCATCAGGGAAACCTTCAGTATAGTTCATCCTTGTAACAAGGTGTGCCACATGGTACCCTTCCTAATTAATTTCATCAACAAGGTAACCCACCAATGCACCATTAGGGAAACCTTCATTATAGTCCCCCCCAACAACAAGGTGTGCCACAGGGCACCCTTCTTTAGTCATCCCATCAACAAGGTAACCTGCCAGTGCACCATCAAGGAAACCTTCAGTATAGTCCATCCCCACAACAAGGTGTGCCACAGGGAACCCTTCCTAATACATCCTACCTACAAGGTAACCCACCAATGCACCAACAAGGTAACCTTCAATATAATTTGTCCCAGCAACAAAGAGTGAACCCTTCTTACACACAGCAAGGACCTAACCCACTCTATGTTCAAAATAGATACCAAGGTTCAATACCCTCATTATATCCAGCTTATGACCAAAGCATGGTAGGACAACAAGGCTATTGCACACAAGAATTGCAAACAAAGGTACCAAAAATAGAGATGGAACTACAACTAGAGGAAATGAATCAAAAAATATTAGAAATGTAGGTAGGTAAAACAAAGAAGAAATACACCCTTCAAGGAATATGTCCATTCCCATTTGATCGCTCCATCACTACACTACCTTTTCCAAAAAACTTTGAAATACCCAAGTTCAACAAGTAAAAAGGAAAAGGATATCTAGTAGAGCACGTATGAGACTTCTTAGTGTCATGTATGGAGGTACAAAACAATGACGCTTACCTCATGAGGCTCTTTTCATGCAACCTTACAGGTCATGCTATGGAGTGGTTTTCCCATCTATCACCGGGAATTAAAACCCTTGATGAACTATCTAGCAAGTTCATAATCAAATTCTCTTTCAACATAGAGCAAGATGTCATCATCACAATTTTTTCCACAATTAAACAAAGTCAAGGAGATTCCTTTACCACCTACCTAGAGTGATGGAGGCACAAAGCTAGTAGATGCAAATGGCCCATTCCTAACAAGGAGTTGGTAGACATCTTCATCTCAAATACCCTACATAAGGTCAACTACCAACTCACTATGTATTTCCTATAGACTTTGAAGAAACTATTGAAAAGGGATTACATATAGAGAGAGCCCTCGTCGCAAGGGGATTCCTTAAATTGAGCAGCTCAAAAGGCAGTCCCTCTAGTTCAAACGATAAACCTAAGATATAGGCAAAGAACAAGAACATCAAAAATGATGGAGTAGTTGACGCTAGAGCACTATGGCATGTGTAAAATGTATCTCAAAGTAAACCACAAGTGGAAAAAATGACCTATGTTCTCAATAGTACAAAAAACAACCAACTTGCCTATCCCAAGAACAATCAGGTAGTCAACCAACAAACAAATCAAGGAGGGCAACAGAGACAATGTGATCAACCCGAGAGGTAGTTCATAGTACTAGGAGAGTCACTTGAAATAGTCATGTGTAAATTAGTAAAACAAAATATCATCAAGGTGAATGATCACCCGAACTATGAGGAACCTAGCTTCAAGACACCATGGTATAATGAGAAAAATTTGTGCAAATTCCATAAGATCAAAGGACACACGACCAACAATTGCATGAGTCTCACACACCTCATCCAATACTTGATAGACAAAGGAGAAGTATATGGCGAACATCATCTTGGGAACAAGGACCTTCAAATATACACCAACCCAATCCCAAACCACGCTAAAAGAAATGACAAAGGAAAAGACCAGGATTATCACAATGCTAATTATACCTACGGTAACATAGTTTTAGGAACCCTCTCTCAAGCTAATTATAATAGGGAAAACATAGTCACTACATGAGGTCGAGACAAAAACTACAATGTAACTACCTATTAAGGGAGAGTTACAATACAAGGAGCCCCACCCAAACCTACAACTAAGGCATCAAATGACTATAGCATTGTAGACCAGTTGAAGAAGACTCCTGCATTAATCTCAATCTTAGAGTTATTAAAACTATCACCCGCACATAGGGAAATACTTGAAAAAGCATTAGAAGCATTAGTCCCTAATGATCTCAATCCAAATTAGTTCCAAGTCAAGGTTGGAAAAATCACGGCCAACAATCATTTAGTGTTTTTCGAGAAAGACCTTCCACTAAAGCCATTTCACAACCAATCCCTCTACATAGAGGTTGGTGTCCACAAGAACATGGTCAAATAGGTATTGATAGATAATGGTGTGGGTTTAAACATATGTACCTTAAAATTCATCAAATAGTTGGGGTATTCTGATGACGTGATAGATAAAGCAAGGAGCATTACTATAAGGGTCGACAATGACCTTGAAAGGAATTCTAAAGGAACAATCAAGCTACCAGTGTAGATAGGATCGACCATCATAGAAACTATATGTCAAGTGCTTGACCTTGAGTTACCATATAACCTACTCCTAGGACACCCTTGGATTCACGTATTACAAGCAGTCCCTTCAACCTTCCATCAATGCCTAAAGTTCCTCCACGAAGGAAAAGAGGTGACTTTATATGTTGATCCTAAGCCATTTCATTTTTTTGCAAAGTTGGAAGAAAAGTATAATAATATCCAATGCATACCTAGCAACGACTTAGCCTTCCACTTATTCTCATATGCTGACCTTCCACTTATTCTCATATGCTGACCCTTCCACGCTTCTATCAACCTCAATCAAGACCACATCAAGTGAGAAATCAAAAATAAAAACCAGGGTTCAAGTACTTGACAGGGGTAATAGGAATTACCACTTTAACTAAACATTTTGTATTGGTATGCTCCCACTAACACCTAAAATCTATGGAGGTCTAAAAGAGATCAAGCTTGTTCATGCAATGAAAATCATAGACAAACCCACAATCTTTACCAAGTGGGGAGACATGAAAGACAAAGATATATTCAAAGATGACTTCTCATCCATGATTTACAAAGAGGATCAAGAAGAGCTAGAACAACCACAAACCCTTCTAGTAGATCCTAGTAGTAAAGGATACCATCTAGTTAAATAGATGGGATATAGTGGAATGGGTGGCCTCGAGCTACACAAACAAGGTAGGTGGGAGCCTATCATAGTGGAACAGAGAAAGAAAAATATGGGACTAGGTTATGAGCCAAAAGACGTGGTTACTCCAAAAACCAGATGAACTTCTTTAAAGAAATAAGAAGCTTTCTCTAGAATTAAGGCACTGGATATCTACCATATCATGGACAATGATTTACCCGTAAAATAATTATTTGACAACTTTAGCATTGATAGGTTCCCTCTCTAGTGTTTCAAAACAATTCCCAACATCTATTATTATTTTGGGATAGATTCTAACAAGTACAAATGGGATTCACCTTCCTTTATCATTGGATGTGGTTCCCCCACTTCTAGTAATGATGACTTAGACACCCAAAGGGAAAAAGATACTCGAGCCATACTGACCATTTTAGTAACCTCTGTAATCTTTACAGATAACAACTATAACCTACCTCTCTGCTACCCACAACTGATAGATTGGGAACAACAGTAGCATACATGGAGGATGTGATGGAGGATTTGAATAAATTTCAAAGCTTTTGATTCGACCCGAGTGCGCCCTCAACTTGGGAGGTCATTGCTCACCTATTCTGGATCAATTCCAGAATGACAAAGCAATCATTGAGTTCATGGGACTTTGAACGGACATACCAGCAGGAGATCACAAAGCAAGGTTTTTCATGGAGATTGAATAGGATGCATACTTTGGTGGAGAGATTGAACCTTCTAGTCACAAAAATGAAAAGGAAAATATAAAGATCAAAATGAGGTCCCCTAGAGAAAACCACGGTGTGGCTCTATCAGATCCAAAAAAGAGGAAAATAAAGGACACATCCAAGGTTGAAAATATCCCAGAGGCACCCAAGGATGGAGGGTTCAATCTCCCCATATTTGAGTACCAAGGAAGATCAACGCTCCTAATAGAAGAAGCAGAGTCCATAAATGTTGGCACAGAAGAAAATCCAAAAATCACATACTGTGTGGCATCACTTAATCCCGAATAAAAAGAAAATTTCACAACATTCATCAACAAAAAAAAGGTAAATTTTTCCTAGACTAGATCCGATACTGGTGGTACATCATTTAGTTATAGTTTCCGGAGCAAAGCCTATCAAGCAAAAGCTCAGAAAAAATCATCCTCAGATAGCATTACTAGCAAAGGTAGAAATAAAGAAACTACTAGATGTGGGTTTTATCAAACCCATCGATTATCCACAATGGATATCAAATCTAGTACCAGTCTAAAATCCTACTAGGCGCATAAGGATTTGCACATATTTTAGAGACCTAAACAAGGCCTATCCAAAGGATGACTTTCCATTGCCAAGTATCGACATGATCATGGATCTAATAGTCGGGCATGAGATGATATCCTTAATGGATGGTTTCTCTAGATATAATCAGATCAAGATCTCTCCAGATGATCAACACAAAATAGCCTTTACTTGTGTTTGAGGGACTTTTTATTGGAATGTAATTCCCTTTGGTCTAAAGAACGCATGAGCGACATATCAAAGAGAATTTGTGATATACTACACACTATCATGGAAGATTATCTAGATGATATTCTAGCAAAGTCCATTAAAAGGGAAGATCACTTGTCATATCTTGCAAGGTTGTTTGATCTACTTGAACAATATAATCTGAGAGTTAGCCTTAAGAAGTGTGTGTTCAGAGTGACATTCAGAAAGCTATTGGGGTACATAGTGTCAAGAAGGGGGATTGAAGTGAATCCTACAAAAGTAAAATTATTAGAGATGCCTCCACCAAACACACTAAAATAGTTGAGGAGTCTACAAGGGAAGTTATAATCTATCAGGTGATTTGTCGCACAATTGGTAGACAAATGTCACCCTTTCACTCATCTACTACACAAGGAAATGACTTTCAAATGGGATGGAAGATGTGAACAAGTGTTCCAACAAGTCAAGGAGTACCTACTTACTCCTCCTATACTCATGCCACCTATCCCAGACAAGGAAATGGTACTCTACATGTCTACCACACAAGCAACATTGGGAGCTCTTCTAGCCTAGCTAGATGATAACAACTAAAAAAGAGCGGTCTACTACATTAGCCAAACACTGGTGAGCTACAATTTGAACTACTCACCCATAGAAAGAGTGTGTCTCTCAGTCGTATTTGCGACACACAAGCTGAGGCACCATATCTTAAACAAAAAGGTAAAGTTGATTTCAAAAGTAAACCCACTAAAGTACTTACTAGCAAAAGCAGCCCTAACAAGCCGCCTTACTAAATGGGTGATGATTCTGATGAATTTGATGTAGAGTACGTTGATAGAAGATCCATCAAGGGACAAACCATAGTAGACCAACTAGCTGAAGCACCCATAGATGATCACAAACCTCTCACAATGGACTTTATAGATGAGAGCATCTTGATGACAAAATAGATAGGCCATTAGATTTTATACTTTGACGGGTCCCACACACAACATGAATCTAAAGTAGGTGTTCTATTTCTCACACCACGGGGAGATAGTATACCCAAGACATATAGGATCACTTTTCCATGCATGAACAATATCTCAAATTATGAATCTCTTATCACAGAGCTCAAAATGGCTATTGAATGGAGAATAAAAGAGCTACAAGTCTTCAGTGATTCTCAGCTAGTGATCAGACAGGTGAATGATGAGTACCGAAAAAAATACGACAAGTTGATGTCGTATAAAAGGATGGTGGATAGCTTCAAGGAATACTTTTTCATAATAACCTTTGAGAAAATTCCTCGAATCAACAACAAAGTTTTTGATGCAATGGCAATAATAGGCTCACTGCTTGATATTCCACACAATGTCCCTAAGTATGAGTTCATCGTCGGACAACTTCTCGTACCTACATTCGACATCCCAAAATTAGAATTGATATGTGTTGTTGTTGGTCCTAACTCCCCATGGTACCAAGACACCTTTGACTACATCTATCACTGTATCATACCACCTAACCTAATAACCACCCAAAAGAAAACCTTCACCCATAGAACTTCCCACTTTACAATCCTAGGAGATACCCTATACCATCATAGTCTAGATGGTATGTTACTCTGGTGTCTTAATGCAAGTGAAGCATAAACGGCCTTGAAATAGGTACACGAAGGTATTTGTGGGTCCCACTCTAGTGGACCTAACCTAGTCCAAAAGTTGCTTAGAACAAGATACTATTGGCCCTCCATGAAGCAAGATTGTATTTAGTATTCTCGAAAGTCTCACCAATGCGAGCAGTAGAGTGACCTAGTTCATGCACCAGCATAGGAGTTGAGACCCATCACAACACCATGGCCTTTATCGCAATGGGGATTAGACTTGGTAGGTAAGATTTCACCTACATCATTTAATGGGCACAAGTTCATTATCACAACAACAGAGTATTTCACTAAATGGATAGAGGCAATTCCATTAACCTATATCACTAGAAAGTAGATATCAAAATTTATTTTCAACTATTTGATTTGTAGGTATGGAATTTCATAGACAATGGCACCCCATTCAAGAATCAAGATGTCCAAGAACTCTATTCCAAATTCTCTATCCAACATAGATTCTCAATGCTCTACTATCCTCAAGGAAACGGTCAGGATGAAGCATCTAACAAAACCATATTGAAAATGCTAAAAAAGATTGTTAATGAAGCCAGTCATGATTGGAATTTCCAGCTAAATCTAGCCCTATGGGCTTATCGAACCAACATCCAAACACCTATAGGTGCCACACCATTTTCCTTGGTCTACTAATTAGAGGCTATATTGCCTATTAAGGTTCAAATCCCCTCATTGTGAATCTCATTGAAGGGCATGGTCAGTAGTGAAGAATATTGGGTATCCAAGTTAAATGAATTGGAGCTCCTAGATGAAAGACATTCGAGTGCATTAACCCATATTCGAGTTTATCAAAATCAGCTCGAACGAAGTTATGATAAGAAAATCAAAGACAAACTTTCAGGTTGGTGACTTGGTCTTCAAGGAGAATTAGAAGGTACAACTGAATCAAGACGACAAAGGAAAATTTGAACGCAGATGGTTAGGCCCATTTATCATTACAACAAGCTATGATTCTGGGGCATATCAGTTGGCTGCTCCTAAAGGAGAACCTTTAGTTGAACTACTGAACAACAGCCACCTCAAGAAGTTCTACACATAAAGCACATCAGAATACCTCGGGAAAAAGAGTAAAAATAAAAATAAAAAAGATTAAAAAGCAAAAAAAGAAAGAAAAATAGTAAAGAGAAATAAAATGTTCTTCTAGTGAAAACCACTTTGTGGTGCTCCTAGAATAGGTACCATAGTGAAAACCTAGCAAACAGGTGCTATGTTTGAATAAGACTCGCATCATTATCTATCGGTACTATTCACAGCATCCACCCATCCATTCCATAGTAAAACATGTATTCAACCATGGCTTGTTACTGATTGAGGAAAGTAGTCTTATCTTCAACTAGGGGCAATGTCCCGAAGCTAGTTGTGGGTTAGATCTTTGAGTGTCCTATCATGGTCAAAACAACAAAAATAAAAAACATTAAGAAAACAACAAATAAAATCAAAAACATTTGGAAACATAAAAAAACATCGTTGGATCATTCCTTCACTCAAACAGTATAAGATATTGACATTTTCTTGAACCTCGTAGCTAGTTCAAGTATAGTTCCTGCAACATATCCTCTAGACACAGAAGTGGAATATCAATCCAAGTTATCAATGTTGTTTATCCCAAAAATAAGTTTATGCTTTGAGTCAAATGGTCAAACTACGTGGTCTTTGCTTGTACAACATAGGCAAGGCTTAATAGCCCTTGAGGCCTTAGGTTAGTCCCCTAAGGTTTCTATCATGCTTTATTTTAACTTAGTTAAAAAAATACAAAATCCAAAAACATTCACAAAATACAAAAAGATCAAAAACATTCAAACCAATTGAACTACGAGCCTATGTGTGTACAACTTGGGCAAGGCTTGTCTTTGATGAGCCCCCAAGGCCCTAGATTATTCCCCTGAAAACAAAAAAAATAGCATCATAAAACTCAAAAAAAAATGGTCCTACTCCATCATCACAATTTGCAATAACCTCTTCATCCATAATAAACAAATCGTCATCTTTACCCTTTGACAAAACAAATAAAAAAACAAAGAAAACATCAAAAGCTAGAACTTTCAAGCAAACAATCACAAAGATTTGACTACAAACAAACGAAAATAAGGCCAAAGTATCAACTACCTATCTATTTGAAAAGTTACCAACAACATCCAGAGACATGCCTTAACGGATCCATTCCTATGACATACATGATCAACATCGGATAATAGCCCTACCCCAAACAGATATGGAAAGTGTTACTGCAACTTTGTTTTTATCTTTTTATAGTCTTATCTTTATGATTTATTTAATTGACTCATTCCCAAGATCTCTCGAGGATGTCTATATGGATTTAGAGAAAAAGGAATGGGGGCAGTTGAGCATCATTTCGGTTTGCTTCGTGTAAGATGTTTTTTGTAATACTACCACAACGAATACTTTCTTTATTGAGTGTATGGAAGTTGTTTTGAAGCATTCTGTGAAGCAGTGGCATATTAGGTGCTTAATATCTCGTGTGTTACTGGTTCAACATGTTTTAACATAACCCAATCATATACTTTAAATAATTTTTTTGTATATTTGGTAGGAAATAAAATACTCTTTGTATGTCAAGTCAAAGTCCATGCAATGGATACAAGTCACCTTGGTTATTAATACCCTGGTGCATAGTATCTATTTTCTACATCAAATAAGATTGATCAAAATGTGAAGCCTCCAAACAAAGAGAAAGCAATACTCATCAATACTAATAACATCAAATTTCTATCCATCATCAAAAAATTCTTCTAACTAACATCCATCCTACATCACAATATCATTAGTACCATATCTATCTTGCATCCACAATGTCATCAATACAAAACATGATGATAATAAAGCAATAAAAACATCATGTAAAAAGTATGGGGCATACATCCATCATATATCAACATCATATAAACATCATGTCAAATTGATATGATCACTCCATCCATTTGCATCATACGCATACATCAAAAAGCACGAAAAAACACATATATAACCATACATCATCATCTATGATCATCACATAAACACATAATAAAGTTGAAATGAAGAAAGTATATCTCATATATATCATCATCAAAAAAGGGATAATTTCATAGTACACCATCATTGTGAAAAAAAGTGTGATAGGATAATACAAAATAATACATATATACAAGGCCTCGATTGGGCCAATGAATATATATACAAAAATCATGTTTGCAATATGTCTGTGAGAAATGAACATCATAAAGATCAAAGTACATATGTAAACACTGCCCGATAGGAAAGGGAGGACTCTATAGACTAGGTTTCGGATCACCATCTGCATATGGTTCTCTCATAGAACCCTCCTTGGCATGATCACCTACAACACTACACTCTCCAAACCGTGGACACCGAGTAGCCCTAGGAATAGTAGCATCATACAAGTTCTGATAGTATGTTGACGTCTGGTACAACCGATCTCGCTTGACTCATATACTGTCATGCTCTACCCTTAGACTTTCCCTCTTAGTAGTAACACTTTGTAACTGTGTCTCAACAATGAGATGATGAATAATCTATGTGTCTCTCTCTACTTTGAACCTCTCTCGCTCTACGATAAGTGTGACAATTTGTGCCTCAATAGCCTATTGTTGCGATATCTTTGTGTCTCTAGTAGCAGTCATCTGAGCTAACTGTATACCTCCATCCCCAAGTGGTGGAGGGGGACCTGGAACCTGTCCATGAGCTTGAGGAATTTGATCATCCTGACCACCTTGTGCTCCATCCTATCAAGCCTGACCAAGCGGCTCGGCTAGAACCTCAATACGTTGCCACTCCCCGCAATGACTTGTAATGCCTACTCTACATAATCTAGGATCACTACCAAGATCTGTAAATCTCAAAGACACAGGGCTTACCCACCACTGATCAAAATCAAGAGTAGTACTTGGATCCACTAAACCAATCAACCAACCCCACCCGACTAGGGAAATACCTCTGAAAGTAGCAATCACATCATCTATGTCTGCCAAATGACCCCATACTCATACGTCTTTGGTGGTTTGACCAAATCGAGCCTCATATGTATCAAGAAAGTGACCCTATCTCTCTCCAAACTATCAACATACTCTGTTAGGTAAGTATCGCTCTAGAAGAGAGGGAGAGCAACCAATCAACCATCTAGTTTTTCAATAGTACACTAGCTACTCCTAATGCTCCGACCATGCCTCACAATCCATATAAGGTCTCCAAACAAAATTTGACATGTCATCGAATACACGATGCTAGTACAAAAGATCCCCAAGTTGGATGTAATGTAAGAAATATCCATAATGATATGAGTATGGATTCCCATTAGTACGATCATTTACCCCATCAGGCCAAGCAACTACAATATGCTCCCAAGCCCATACATGCAAAAGATAGACACCTTCGGAAATAGATTTCCCACCCCGATATGCAACCTCATGCATATCTCTGTAGAGGTGGGCGAGAAGACACAAACCCCATGCATATATGGTCCCATGCTCAAACATGCCCTTAATACAAATGCCCCATCCAATATGGAATTGATGACATCTCCTATCGGGAATAACCAGCCTCGAAATCAAACCACACAGAACAAGGGAAACAGAGTTTTCACTACCAACAAACTCAGACAAATCAATCTCAGACTATCAAACCTCCAAGTGTCTGACACCCAGCACATGTCGCATGAAACAAGTACCTCATCAAACATGGTATGTCACAAGCTCACCATGGATAAGAATGTGGAGAATCCTCCACACATCCTCGAGTTTAATAGTGGCCTATCTTATAGGTAAATGGAATGAAGAAGTCTTTGAATGCCACCACTCTACGAGCGCTACCATCATCGTTGTGTGAGATTGGATGGGACACATGTAATAGATATGATGTAATCCAACCGCATCTAGGAAATCTCGCTCCAAAACATCAAAATGGGAAATCGGATCAAATAGGTCTCGAGGTCATCGCTCCCTCGGCTACAGTGGTTTAAGGACCACCTGCAATCATTTTAGCCCACGATGTTAGGGTTTCACTCTAAACACACAAAATGAAACAAAATGAAGAACAAGATTTAGGGTTCCAAACAGGCAAAAGCGAGCAAAATTAAGCAAAAGTGATCAATTTACCAACAAAAGTGATGGAAATAGGCAAGTGCACTAGTTTAAGTCAAGTGCGCCAGAATCAAAAGTGAAGAGTTTTATCAAAGGTGAAAGTCTCTATCAAGTGTACAGAAAACATAACCTAGCAATCAAAAGTGAAAAAATAGAGCAAAAGAAAGGTTCAAGAGCAAAAAGTCAACTCAAAAGCGCAGGTTTAAAGTAAGTGCATAGAAATTTTGCAAAAGTGAAATTCCTGAACTGACAAAAGCACTGAAACTGATGCAAGTGTGCTAAAAAACCAAAAACTATGCATTTGACATGAGGAAATTTGTACACAAATTATGAGAACATGCGTAAATGAAAATGAGAAGTGAGAGGGTATATACTAGGCCACCGACACCTACGGACCATCCAAACTCTCAAACTAGGTCTGAACGATGTGAGGCTCCCAGAATCCTAGGCATTGCTCCTTGACAATTGATAGAATTGGAAATCTCGAGAAAAGAATTCCCTATAGGATCAAAGCACAAATGAGGTAATGAGAACCCTAATTACCTATTTTAACCCTCAAAAAACCCTAATTTCACTTAAGAAACCCTAATTTTTACTTAAGGAACCTTCCTATGTTCAAATTAGGACTTCCCGAGAACATTGAAACAAGAAACAAGGGACCTATAGACCTAATTTTTTGTCCTCTCCACAACTGAACTGAAATAGAACAATGTTGTGAGCCTGACCTCAAAATTGAAATTTTTGGCCAACCTCTCGAGGGGGCAACACATAGTTCTACCATCATTCCGCTGACCACTGAGGAAAAGTGGGGCATAAATTTTTTCAAAATCTTGATCTTAACATTAAATCTTTGAAACAAAGCAACCAATACTTTGTCTCAAAGAGGGGCAAAATATAGACATGTAAAATTGACCTAAACACCTATCACACACCCTAAATGACATTTTCACATCATCGACATCATTATCACCATACATCACTACATTTCACATCAAAGGCATTGAAAACCCTAATTTCCCCTATTAACTGAATAATATGACATTATTTAATTAATTCACTTTTTCATCATTTTTGACTAATTAAATAAATTCCATTTATTTAATAAAGTCCTAAAACCCTATTTATGCTATTAGTTGAATAATATTACATTATTTAAATATTTCACGTTTTATCATTTTGACCAATTAAATAAATTACATTTATTTAATAGAGTCATAATCTCGCTTTATTTCGTCCTGATTGGTTAAATAACACTAATTATTTAATTACATCACTAAATCACTTTATTCTCCTAAGTCGATTGAATTATTAAATCATAATAATTTAATTAACCCACTTTCCTTCCAAAATTTGAATAATTTAAATAAACTATTCAAAACATTATCAAAAATCAAATCAAACTAGGCAACTTTGTTTGCAAAAGTCAAACTTGATTTGCACGTTCAACTCTAAAATGAATAAATTGAGTAAATGAATTAATTATCATTCTCAACCACTTTTCTGATTGAGTAAATTACGATCCCATGATTTCTCAATTTATTCCCGACTGATCAATCTAAACCCTGACAGATCAATCTAATTCCTAATTGATCAATCTATCTCTCAATCCCATAGATTATTCAATATATTTCTTCAATCACACTAATTATGTAATCTATTTTGCATAGATTATTCCCATCTAAATCCTCTCAACATCTATCAATAGTTGATCTTGATCAACATTGTTTAATCCTAATCATCCATTTCGAATCACATTTTCTATATAACAAACCTCTTTCCTCACAAAAAAGGATCGAAGAATCAATCTATTTTGCACAACGAAGTAATTCCAAAACACCATTGTTAGAGCTTCAACATACCTTCAATCAACTATTCACACATCATTCTTCAAGCTTTTTCACATGAACTATGGAGGCTTCACAGTGATACGAGCAACCACATCCTCGTGAACACGCTTCAATATGAGATGGGTAACGGTTTTGTTATTGAATTCAGTTGTTTTTAATGCATTTCATTTACATGTTCTTGAATTTAGTATTCTTAATTGTGAATTTCGTAAGTGTAGGAATAGATCTAGATAAGTGTTTTTTATTATAGATTAGATTCTATTTCAATTACGTTTATCTTGTCTAGACTTCTATGATTTTCTCCCCTCACACAGTATAAAGACAATGTAAAGTTGATAGATGCAAAATAAATCATTGAGTGGTGTAATGCTTTGATGGGTCAAAGTAATGAAGTTAGGTCTTCAATTCATAAATTTTTTTGGTTGATAGATGATACTAACATTGCACTATATGAGGATTGTTACATACACTAACAGGATCAAGTGAGCTAGACTCTTTCCTTAGCTCAAATGCAGGTTCATGGATTATCCATACATGAAAGATGGAATTCTTTTGTTCTTCATGTACAATGGGAGCCTGGAATGAGTGTGAGTCAAAGGAGTGTGTTGATGAATGGTGGTTAAGTTTTCTTAGCCCACTTGACATGTATCGGTTCCTGGTGACACTTGAACTAACACATATGAAACCATTTGATCACATATCAGATCTGGTTCAACCAGGTAATATATCTACTTGCATATTTTTTGAAATTCCTAATGTTATCTTACTTTGTAATTTTTTTTTAATCCTAACTAATTCCATCTAATTTGTTGCTCATATCAATGCAGGGCATGTTTATGTAGTTATTGTAGATGAAGACAATGAAGAGGGAACAAATTATTACTTATGTCATTGTATTGAGGCTAAAAACAAATTAGAGGCCTAGTTATAGATGGAGAAAACATCGAATACCCTACAGGCTTCATAGTTGTTACTGGAACATGGCTTAGAAGGTACCCACATAAGAGTGTTAATGTTTGGCTCTTTCAGGACTTTAGCACGCATCAAAAGATTCTTCATTGCTCGAGCCTTGTCATGGCATCCAACGTTCATTTGATAAAATATGGGGTAGACCTTTGAACAAGAACTTTTGGAAGATGTCTGAGTCTAAACATGAGGTAATACTTGACACAATAAAGAGTAGAGCAGACCTAGATGGTTTGTTGGATTAATTTGTAAGTATGCACATTGATTTTGTAAATTCATGTTATTGATATTAATGTATTTTAGTTGATAGTTAGACCTTTCATTTCTATATTTCAAGTTTACATATGTTTTTCTTTTCTTTGTTGCTATATTTTTACACATTAACAGTGAATATTGGGCAAATTATATGCATATTTATGGTTTCGCCATTTGACCATCTTGAGACCTCAATTTGTAAACTTGACCTTTGTAGCCATAGATAAAATTTGGGATACCCTTCCTCAACCATCATTTCACCAAAAATATCTACCAATTCCATCATTTACATCCAAAATATATCATATTTCCCTCATCTTAGCATTTTCATCCATTATCATAAGCTAGTCATCACAACCATCATCCTTAGACCTTGGTCCTTTCATCCATTAGCCTACCCTTATAGTTGTGGGTTAGAATAGTGTTCTTTAGGATTTTTTATGTTTTAGCTTTAAATGTATATGCATCATCCACATTCCAAAATTAGAGGCAACAAGTACTAGAATGCATGAAATGAAAAAGGAATCAGCTAGAAAAACACTTGAAAAGAATTAGATCAAATTGAATGAGATAGATAATGTATTGATTGAAGTGATTCTTCCTACTCTTAAGAAGATGAGGAATTTGGGTGTGTAGTATGTGCAATGGGAAAATGAAAATGCATAACTGGAGCAACAAGAACTAGAATACATAAAATGAAAAAAGGAATCTACTCTTAAAACACTTGAAGTGAAAAAATGAATCTTCTCTTAAAACAAGTATTAGGTAAGAAGTTGAGGAAGGTGCCTCTACAGTATGTGGAATTCACAAACGACAATGGAGAAGTGGGTAAACTCAAGAGGTTTGTATTTCATAAGAATTTGTGAAGGAAAAGAAAGTGACAGATGATGCTATAGGTGGATTTGAACAAAATTAATTCATATATTCTTGAACTGAAGATGTCCATGGAGCAAATACAACTAGAAATAGATGAATTGAAAGATTCTTGAAATTGAAGCAAAAAAATTCAAGACTAAAATTGACCACTTAGAAAGGGAATTAAAAGATAAGAAGAATATTTTATCATCAAAGAAAAGGAGGTTAATTTTGTTGACAGAGAGTTGGAATCTAAAAGATAGGAATAGTTGAGTTTATAGTCATGAATAACATGACAGTCAAGAACATATAAATGAGAGTAAACAAGTGTTTCTACTTGATCCTTTGGTGTCTATGTTAAGGGTTTGTTAAAGGTAGGGAGGATATTTTTCTAAATCCTTTTCAACAAATCTATTTTTTGCATATCCTATAATCAGTCTAATCCATAAGGATACATCATGTTGATGCATTCTATCAAATATTCTGCATTTCTTGTCTATGCTCCCACATTTTGCATACATGTCTACCAACATAGTTGTAACTATAACATTTGACAAAGAACCTGATCTAAAGCTCAAAGTAAAAGATATGAAAAAGAAGTTAGAAGATCATGAAAAGGAATACTAGGGGTGTTAATAGGTAAGAGTAGTAGAGATGAGGAAAAATGTGTGGATGATCAAGTTGCAGATGCAAAAGCAATAGTTGGAAGTGTTGAAATTGAAGCAAAACAACTAAAGACTAAAATTAACCATTTAGAAAAGGAATTAAAAGATAAGAAGAATGAAGAGATTCTTCATGTTCTGGAGAAGTTGCGGAAGGTGTGTGTAGATTCTTATTTGTTTGTTGTTCACCAAACCGATAGTTCCACTGTGTCTAGAGGGGTAGGTTTATGCTAGAAAAGGTCTTGTTTTGCACCCAAACATGCCAGAACAATTTGAGCTGCATTATACCGATGAAGTCTCTTAAGAGACCAAAGTGCAAAAGGATAGAAAACTTTAACAAGCGATTACTTGGAAACCATGTCAATTAGAAACATTTTTTCTAATGCTACGGGATCATGTATGGCCCCTCTACAATAACCTCTCTTAGTTTTTGATAGCTCAAAGGCATTTTCCTGTGGTGAAGAGTTTTCGATTGATGGAAAAAGCATCAGTTGCATGTAGTGTAAAGTTGCAAAGTGGTGTAACTTTCGTTCAATTTGTTGTCCGATCAAACCAGCAATTCCAATGCATTTGGATGGGTAGGTTTACACTATGCAAGGTTTATTTTTGAACCCAAACATGTCAGAACAGTGCAAGCTACATTGTATCGACAAAGTCTCCTAAGAGACCAAAGTGCAAAAGGGTACAAAACTTTGACAAGAGATTACTCAAAAACCATGTCACTTAGAAACATTATGTCTAAGGTTACAAGGTCATGTAGGGACCATCTATAATAATCTCTCTTAATTTTTGATATCTCTGAGGCATTTGCTCGTGGTGTCAATTTTTTAGTTGATGAAAAAGGGGTCAAATACATGCAATGTAAAATTGCAAGGTGGTGTAACTATTATTTTGTTCGGCATGTGACCAAACCGATAGTTCTAATACATTCAGAGTGGTAGAATTATGCTAGGAAAGGTCTTGTTTCACACCCAAACATGTTGAAAAAATCTGAGCTACATTGTACCGATGAAGTCTCTTAAGAGACCAAAGTGCAAAAGGGCAACAAATTTTGAAAGTCATTATTCAAAAATGTGTCACTTAAAAACATTTTATCTGAGGCTACAAGATCATGTAGGGCCCCTCTATAATAACCTCTCTTCTTTTTTATATCTCTGAGGAGTTTGTCTGTAGTGTTGAGTTTTTAGTTGATGGAAAATAAATAAAATGCATGCAATGTAAAGTTGCAAGGTGGTGTAACTTTTTTTTTGTTTAGAGTGCGACCAAACTGACAGTTCCAACGCATTTAGAGTGGTATTTTTATGCTAGGAAAGGTCTTGTTTCACACCCAAACATGTTGAAACAATCTGAGCTACATTGTACTAGCAAAGTCTCTTAAGAGACCAAAGTGCAAAAGGGTAGCAAACTTTGATGAGAAATTACTCATACACCATCTCACTTAGAAACATTACATTTGATGCTACGAGATCATGTAGGAACCCTTTATAATAACCTCTCTCAATTTTTGATATCTTTGAGTTGTTTGTCTATGTTGTCGAGTTTTCAGTTGATGGAAAACAAGTCAAATGCATGCAGTTTAAAGTTGAAAGATGGTGTACCTTTCATTTTTCTTGTCGTCTGACCAAACCAACTATTCCAACATGTTCGGATGGGTGGTTTTATGCAAGGAAAGGTCCTATTTCACACCCAAACATGTCAGAACAATCTGAGCTACATTGTACCAATGAAGTCTCTTAAGAGACCAAAGTGCAAAAAAAGGCAACAATCTTTGATGAGCTATTACTCAAAAATTATGTCACTTAGAAACATTCTATTTGAGGCTACGAGATCATGTAGGGCCTCTCTACAATAATCTCTCTTGGTTTTTGATATCTTAGAGGCGTTTTCCTATGGTGTCGAGTTTTCATTTGATGGAAAAAGTGTCAAACGCATGAAGTGTAAAGTTGCAAGGTGGTGTAACTTTCATTTTGTTCATCGTTAGACCAAAATGATTGTTCCAACACTTCCATGTTGATGGTCAAAATAACACAGCAATGTTAAAATAAAATATTGCTGCTCTATTTCTCTTGAAAAAGATAAACAACCTATAGCCACCTATCTTCCAAGGTCTCTATAGTTGGTTCTCAACTGTGATGAGGTTGTTCAGTGGCCTATGCAACTGTAATATTAAAGGGGCCTACTAGTAAAGGGTACAAAATTCATTATATGAACTAACTTAACATTTTTGGGGGTGTAAACAAACATCAAAAGATAGAACAAAACTTGAAACAACAAACATAAATGTAAATTCCTTTTAATTCAAACATATAAACTTAACAATGAGCATTTATTTTAAATAACTAAAACCATAAAATGATACAATCCATAGAATACTCTATACCATTGCATTCATTCATAGTGCTAATTCAAGACATACAATCATTCATCATCGTTAAACTTTGAAATCAAATTAGAACATATTATCAGCTCATTACCAAAATTCATAGATCAACAAACATAAAGAACTTGCATTCACAGATAACTCAATGAAATAGTCTCAGATTCAGAATCTTTTACTGATTTTAATCAAATAAGAGACATTTATGCACAAAATTCATTGGCATACGAATGACTATTGTTCATTAACATTACCATTGGAATTCAATATGGAAACAACATAAACTGTATTGAAAACTTGTAAAAATGTCTAAGTATCTTTGCATAAAAATTGTAAAAGATTTTGAAAAACTAAAAAACTATCATAGATCTCTCTTTAGGCAGCTAATCCTTGCTTCAATCAGCCAATCTTTACAAAATGGAGATAAATTCTGCATATAGGCAATTTTTGCACTAATTCCTCTCATCAAACATTCAGATCCACAAATCATGGAGCAATTGGGGCAACGTAGAATGACTGTCCATCATGATCTTCAGTTACTAATTGATCATCCCTTATCAAAATCTATGTTCAAGAGGGAGAAGATACAACTGCTAGGATCTCCAGTTGAACTTGTGTCATAATCCTACAAAATAGGAAAAGGAGTTGTCCAGCTAGCCATGCCTTTTTGATGCTCATTTGGCAAAGGGATATGTCACTACCACTTTACTCCTATGTTTTCTGCTCAAGTATGTACTCATCATAATTAGTGAACACTTGTTGGAGTACATCCATCTCTGGCCCGTCTACCCAGCTATCTTCAAACTTTATTCTCTTCAGTTCAGCAGAGGCAAACTCTTGCATATCTCCAAGTTTAATAAGCTCCCTTCTGGCAATCTTTACTTCTTCCTTGATATCCATAATCCTATCCATCAAGAGTTCATCACCATCCTCCCCTCTTTGCATCACCTCCTCAAACCTACCACTCTATTTTTCTTTAAGAACTTATCAAGAAGGAGGTCATCTATCACAGGTATGTCTTCATTAACAAGTATTGCAATACTTACTCCCAACTCCTCAACTTGCTCATGTAGATCCTTTCTAGCTTGTTGCACCTCATCCCTATGTCCATAAATAAATGAAGACCATAATCTAATAATTTTGATGTTCTTTTCAATGAATTTTGTATTATCCTCCTCAAGGATGGACTATTCCAACAATGTTTGTATTGGCAGTTTATTGATATCTTTCAAATTCCTTGCATACTCTATATATTCCTCCTCTTGTTTTCCAAGAGTCTCAACATGTGAAACCATATCACTGACCAATTCTAGTGGACCTTCATGAGCTTTACAACTATCAACAAGTAAATCCTCTACTTCCTGATTCAGCTTGGCAATCCATCTATCCATCATTCTCACCTTATTTCTCATTTCAACAAGGTTTTTTGCCTCTTTCTTGCTTACCAAAACTGGTGTCTCAGGAGCAAAAAATTGTGAAGAAATAGGAGAAGACAAATCTCTCAAAAATTTATGCAATTGGTCCACCTGAGATTTGAGCTCATCCTTCCTTTGCTTATCCTTTAGCATTCTTGATTTGGTGGAAGAGGCTACAATATCAATGAGATCCATCTGTTGGTTCCTTTTAGGCCTTCCCAAATTCACCGTGCCTAGTTGATAATCACTTAACTACATTTCTTGTTTATCTTTATCAACCATTGGAATGGCACATTCAACTACAATCTCCCCAGCATCTGTTAGCCTAGTAGAATGAAAAGCTCTAGCTCTTTTCTTGGGCCTCTCCTTCTCAATCTCTTTCATCACATCATCCCAATTAAGAGGTTAGGGTTGTACTATCTTTTTTCTTTCCAAATTAAGTTTTAACCATGTTGGGGAAGTAGGAGGAGTTATCACTTGTGTAGAAGAAGATGTGGCAGGAGAGAGGGGTTGCCAAAGTGCTACCTTAGGTTCAGAATCAACCTCTTGTTTCTTTTCCTTTTCTGCCTTTTCCTTTTCTTCCTTTTCCTTGGCCATCCTATCAACCTCAACTTTCTCTCTTTCTTCTTCTTTCCTCCTTTCTTCCAACATTTCATCTCTTTTTTTATCTAACTCTTTGACATTTTCCCACCTTTTGGCAACTTCTTGCTCTTGCTTAGCTTGTTCCTCATCTTCAAGTCTTCTTTATTCAAGCTCTTCTTCTTCTTTCTTTCTCTGAGCTTCTTTTATGACTCTGAACTTAGCCTCAATGGCTTCTCTTTCTCTCTTTTGTTGGGCATTTTCTTCTTCCAATTCATGGATTTTCTATAAAAGAGCTAACTTATCTCTTTCTTTTTTAGCTTTTCACTTTGTTTCCCTTTGTTGCAGTAGAATATCTTCTTTCTCTTTTTGTTTTCTTGCCAATTCTTCAGCTTTTTCTTTAGCTTCCAATTCTTGTTGCTTGGAAAGTGCATCAGCTTTAGCTTTAGCCTCCAATTCCTATTGTTTGGTTATTGCATCGGCTTTAGTGTTGGCATCTGCTTCCTTCTTTGCATCTTCAAAGAGCTTCCATTGGTCCTCTAGAGTTAGGACATGCTCAGTCTCAATACCTTCAATGTCTTCAATGGAAGCAGTCACAAGAGGCTCATTATCTGACTGTGTGGCCTTTGAATCGGTATTTACATCATGAATTTCAATCTCCTTCTCCTTTCCCATCAAATTTTCAACCTTCTCATGCAAGGTCCCTACAAGTACTTCTTCAGAATATTTTTTCAGGGAGAGGAGGATGAGATGAAGATCCTTCTCCAGTTGTGGTAGTTTCCAAACCCAATGATTCATGGGTTTCTTGAATGGGTACTTCTGGAACAGCATCTCCTCCAGAGATAGGAGGAAAATATTCCAATTGCTCTTTAGGAGTTGTCCTCCTCTTAGTTCTTTTATATCCCTAGGTAGATCATGCCTTTCTCTTCTTTGAAGCTTGACCTTGTGGCTCCTTTACCCTCATGACCACCCACTGGATACTTCTATCCATCACCATCCTAGAAATTTGTTCAATATCAATAAACTCTTCCTCTTCCTAGTTTATTGGGTCTAAGTTCTTGGTGCCTATCTTTCTCGCTTCATATTTGGGGTCCAAAATTACACCATCATCTAATAGTATATCAGGAATATCCTCCTTCACCCCATACTCAATTATTTGTCAGATGGTCAACCTTTCATAGCTCCTCCTCCTAACATTGTATTCATCCTGTAAATCAATCCAAAAATCTTCCAACAAATTATAATATTTATCAAAAATGATGAGATTTAGACCATTAATTTTATGCTTTGGGTCAAAGTGTTTTCAGGCTATATATAATCCCAATTTCAAATAATTCAATTCTTCACATACTACCTTTGTAGCCAAATTGTGAAAGCAACAATATTCTCCCAATTTCATGGGGAACTTGTGGCATCCAGGCTTATGTTTGTTGGAAAAAATTGCATTGACTCCCATAGCTTGATATATGAATTCCATAAGGACAATCCTATCATTGCAACATCTTGGGAATAGGTGAGGATTTCCATCAAATCCTTCCAACCTGAAGTAGGAGAACTTGGGGTATTGGATATACCAATGTCCCCACTCAACAATGAGATCCATGGCATCTCTACTTAACTTAAATCTAGCATCCCCAGTCAATTGACTGATGATGAAATAAAGGAATGCATAATTGACCCTTCTATAGTGCAACTCTGATGTTTGCAAGGTCAATTGATCATAATGATCCCAAAACTTCTTTTGTCCAGGAGCTTCTCCCAATATTCCTATTGCATTCAACCTAGGAAAAATACCCATCCTTGCAACAACAAATACAACATAAGAGGTCATAACGAAGCTCTTTGTTTTCCTCACCCTCAACATCTGATTGTACAAATTATTAGATAATATCATGCCCCAATCAAATTGTTTCCTACCATCAAAAATAGCTTCAATGAATGGGGACAACCATTCCTTGAAGCATGCAAAGTCCTTCTTTCCAAACACCCTGGAAAGCATCAAAATCAAGCCATTGACTTCCTTCTTAAAGTCTCCCCTCTTGGGTTGTTCAAGAACCTTGGTTAAGGACTTCTTCTCAGTCCTCAACCACTTCTTGTTCATGTGGGATCTATTGACTTCTTTATTTTTATTGAATATTTTCAATGCTTCCACTTCAGTTACCTACTTGGGGTTCTTTGGAGTAGGTTCATTAAACATAAACCTCATCATCTATGGGGATAGATCAATTATCAAATTTCCCTGTTGATCCATACACTACCTTGATACAGGATTGTAAGCTCCTGTTACAGTTAAGATGAGCTCCGGGCATTAAATTGACAGAGGGAATAGTGTGACATGTGCTAGCCTGGATTGGACTATTCTTTTTGTCCTCCCAGTCACCTCTTCTACAAAAGTCTTGAGAGTCGGCTCTTCACAATTGAATGATCCCAAATTGGTGTCTATAATATCGACCCATCATGAATCTAACTTGCTAGTTGTAAGGGTTGCATCTTAGTGTTTGTATCTCAAGGTGTAGGGCAGCTACTCCACCTTTATCTTCTTTTGCTTTGCTCCTTTTGAGCTTTCAACAACTTTTCCTTCCTTCTGTGAAACATCTCTGAATATTCCAGACATTGTTTATCCTTACAAGACGACCCTAGATTAGATCAATAGAAAGCATGAATATCATCATTAGAAGGTTTACCTTTCATATTACCCTGTCCTACTCTAGGTATCCTTTTTATACTTAGTGAAACTTGAAACTCATTGGAGGTGGAACCAAGAAAGGGATTAGCATTGAAAATCTTCTAGCATTGGTGGGATCGGGGTCGAGATCAACATCGAAACTGGCATCGGGATCGGAACGAAAACTAGACTCGTAACATTACATAGTTCCAAGTCTTGATTTCATTCTAGCTCTGCTTCCACCAGTGAAAAGGTTGTGGAGTAGAGTCAAAACCTCATCAGGAGTGGGCTCAGAATAAAAAATGAACTCATACCCACATACTTATGGATTGAGTTTGTGTCCCAATCTGCTCCCACCACTTTATCATTAAACATGAAGTAATCTTAACCAAGCACTCATGACAACTTAGAACAAGGTCACATGAGGGGGAAAGGAGACTTAAAATAAAGGTGCAATTCCACTATTGATATGACTGAGGTAGGACCAAGCCGTCTAGGGCACAATATTATAAAGAAAACAACGTACAAACCCTAGTTTGCGTAACCCGTCGACTCAAGAAATTAAGGCATCACTAACCTGACATGAAAACTATTGAATCAATGTATGAATAAGATCAAAGGGGTCCCTAACAGATTTCAAACCCTTTTAAAACACTCAATACCCCTCAAAAATAAAATGCTAAACGAAATTAGGGCACGATAGTATGACTGCCACCAAAATGTGAAAACGACAGTAGAGTGACAAAAAGAAACAAAAAACAAATGAAAAGAAAACGAAAAATGGCAGAAAAAGACAAAGTGAAGAAGGCAAAACAAAAATGAAACACTGAAACAAAGCAAAGATTCACGAGGAAGCACTCGCAAACGTGCCAAGAACACAACAAAGACCAAATGAGAAACAACACACGAAACGAAATAGGAGAAAACCACCTACCTCAAAACGCTACCAAACAGGATGAAAACTCAATCAAAATCTTCTTGCAGGTGCTTTCCTTCGATGAAATCACTCTTCTCTTTGAATTACTTTAGCTTTGGCTCGTTAAGACAACTTAGGCAATAATAATGAGCCAATTAACCTTGATTAAGGTTTAAAATTCAATTTCACACATGTGGAGAGCCTGTAGTTAATGCAATTAATGTGGTTGGTCAGGCACGAAATCAAAGTGAGAACAAGTACATAAATATTGTGTAATAGATGTAAAGCGAGTGTGGAAGATGACAAAGGAACGGGGCGGGATTGGGACCAAACCGATCAGGGAACCTTTTGGAAAGTTCCCAGTTCGGGTTCGTTTCCAATTCCACTCTTGCCAAAGATGAAAAAAGGAAAAGAAAAAAAGGTGGGATTAGGACCAAAGGAACCGAACCCAAAACAAAACACCAAGGCGGAGGTGGAGGTAGAATAGGAACCGAACTTGGAACTTTATAAAAGTTTTGAGTTCAAGTTTTGATACAGCTCTGATCCCACCAAAATAAAATAACACCGACACAAGAAAACAACAAAATACAAAGGAGGCGAGACCAAGGCGAAGCCTATCCCAAATGAAACACAGAGAAATGAAAAAAACACAAGGAAAACAAATAGGAGTAGAATCGAAACCAAATCTAGATAGGGAACCTTCACAAGTTCCAAGTTCGGGTTTCGTCCCGCTTTCGCTTTCACCAAAGAAAAAGAAAACAAAGACTTAGGATAAAAAGAATAACTCCTAAGTCTTGAACCAAAAACACCAAGGACAAACAAAAACAAAGGGGGACCCATTTTGACCAAAATTAAAATGGGGTGGTTATGCAAGGCATAACAGTCCAGATTGGTGCATTTATGCTAGGAAAGGTCTTGTTTCATACCCAAACATGTTGAAACAGTATGAGCTACATTGTGTTGGAGTTGTAATGCCCTGCTAAGGGACCCGGTGGATTAACACAAAAGACCTCAAACATCAAGCCAATAATTTTTTTTTTTTAAAGAAACTAAAGTGACACAACTAATGCAACTCAACAATTTAACATGGATAACAACATTGCATTAACATCACATATCATAATCACATTATGACCTAAAAATAACATTACCACTTACACAACTATCCACCATGGTCCCCTAATGTCGCTACTACGACACATCAACAATAACTAAACCTATAAAAATACATATGATACACTAAGAATAAATCCAGTCAATTTTTTGAATGTAAATTAAATCTCATACAACAAATTACATATGATAACATAATTATAATTAAACCTCATCTAACACTATGTGAATATGAACCTAATCCTAGTCAATGTCATGAAATAGATACATAAAGACATATCTCATCTACCGCTAAATTAAGCTCATATGCATCACAAATACAACATCCCTATGTTAACCTTTCCATTACATAATAAACAATAATATATATATATATATATATATATATATATATATATATTCATGGTTACATCAATTCATTTCATTTTTCTTTGCAAAAAATGTTATAATGTACAAGATTCATTCATTTCAGAGGTACATATATATAAGATACATATTGGACACCATTTTCTTAGAAATATCATATACACATAAATTCAGCTCTGGAATGAAGTGGAAGGAAAGGCTCCATGTTGCACATGAACTGCACCACTTAAACCCCAATGGATGGTTGGAAAATACCACCATACCATGTGGAATCTTGAGGCCCACTCCCTCCTTGCTAGGAGACAACACTAGGCCCCACACACAAGCAAGAAATAGAAACAAAAAGTGGTCGACACTAAACATCCAAAGGAGATTACCTTAAAACAAGAATCAACCAAGAATCACAAGGACTTTCACAAATACTTTCAAATACTTTCAGAGGTCCAACACATAACACAAACGAATAAGAATCCCAAAGGATGATCATTATACCACAACACAAGATTTCACAAATAGGAAAGATTTATCAAAATACATACATTAACACATTCAAGCATAAATGATTAAACTAATTCCCTCTTGATAGCAGTAAATCTTCCAATCATAAAACAACCATAAAATAGTCATATCAACTCTAAATAAAAATCCATCAAAAACCCATTTCAGATTTAGCCCTCGACTACTAAGCATTGTGAGAAGAATTGACTAAAAAAGACTCAAAAATTCATAGAATGAAAAACAATAGATGGCTCCCATAAAAACTCTCTTGACATAAGTCAAATCTGCCAGCCATAAAACAGGAATAAAATCGTCATAACAACTTGAAATTCAAATATGTCAAAAACCCATTTCAGATTTGGCCCTCGGCTACTTTAAAAAGAGGGAATAATTGACTAAAAATGACTCATAAGTTCATAGAATGCAAAACAATAGACGACTCCCATAAAAACCCTTTTGACAATAGTCAAATCTACCAGCTGTAAAATAGCCATAAAATCGTTATATCAACTCGAAATCAAAATACGTCAAAAACCCATTTCAGATTTGGCCCTCGAATACTTAGAATCATGGGTATAATTGACTAAAAACAACTCAAAAATTTACAAAATGCGAAACAACAAACGGGTCCCATAAAAACCCTCTTTTTGGCATATACCCGATTACAACCAAATGATAAAATGAGAAAACCCGCAACCAGATCTTTTCCAAATTTATAAAAAATTCCATTAATTTAACCCCTTTCAAATTCCTATAAATCTTTAATAAATAAATTAACAAAATCAAGAAAATCCTTACCTCAAATTCAAAGAACAATGATGAAAAAGAAGTTGAAACCCCAAAAGATCCTCCAAGCTCAAATCACCAATCCAAAACCACGATCCAAAGCCAAAATTTCCATTCACCAGCAATAATAAATTCTCATGAATTCCTTCCAAAATTATGTAGAATCTCTCCATTTTCTCTCCATTCTCAAACCCCCTAAAAAAATCTCTCCCAAATCCTCTAAATTTCATGCATAAAAGAAAAATAGAAAACCCTATTTCCCAAAAGACTCCTCTTTTCAAAAATAAAACAAGGAAATAAAATCTCTCCTAAAATAAAATATTAAAATATTAAATTAAAGCATCGATCCTCATCCCACTAATGAAATAATTAAAATAAAATAAATAATCAAATTAACTCACATAATTAACTCATTTGTTTAGGGTTTCCAACCAAATAATTTCAAAACATAATAAAAGATAAAAGAACCTTCTTAAAAATAGCCACTCCATCAAAATATTAAATCAAAACACAAATATAACATATGCTTACATATTAATATTTAATAAATAACATTTGAATATGTTAATATTTATGACCTTATTTTCATAAAATATAATACACATGTAATAATAATAATATTAATAACCAATATTCACTCACACTAAAGAATAACCATAGTAATATATATACATATATATAATAACATTAAATCGCACTTTAAAACCCACATGACAACTATAGTTACCAGCAACATAACCGACCTAGAAGCTAACTTCACTTAAATAGGTCATAATCAAAGACTAAGCATAAACCAAAAAAATAACTTCTTACATGAAAGAGACATTCACATCAAAGCATAAATAATAAGAATGATCACAACAATGACTAATTTGACTTACCAAAGGATTTAGCACCATTTTAACTGAATCCATACTCAAAGCTATACATTAAAGTCACACAATCACATAACCCCACATAAACATTCACACAAGTGCAACACTCCAACCATAGGGTATAGGAGATTGGGAATTTTCTCATGACAACCCGAAAAGGTGGTCACACACTGAATCAATTGTCCCTAATTGGGGACAATGGCTAGGGTTAGGGTATAACTTGGGCCTAGATTTTATCTCCTCAACCACCATTGGGATTAGAGGCACGCTTAGACCTGCTAATTCAGGTGGACACGTAGCCTAGTACCTATTCACTCAAACATACAAATTAGAGCACATGTGCATAATAGTCGAAGCACTAGGAAAGGAACTCTAGAAATCATATCACATTCTCGTATGTCCCCCATATGTCCAATGGTACAATGCCTCCCTTTCCTTATCCTAACAAACATGCTACTGTGTCATTTAACTATCCAAGTAAATCTCTGCATAATAATAATAACATAACAATATGCATCATACTCACAAAAGTACTAACAGACGCTCATGTTCCATCTGCAATCTGCAACACTTGAACACAATTTAGTACCTCTTCATGATAATAAATATAATCATAATCAAAATCATAATATCATATCATCATGATTATAATATGTCAGAATCATGTGAAAATCCTAAAGATAACCAAAGCACTTCCATAGCAAAATATGCCCATAGCTTGCATCCTAGTAACAATTATGTCTGAACACACACACACACACCATGATAAACCTATCCTTAAACATATATAATAAGTCCTATCCTAAACTTCTCACATAGTCCATAAATTCATAATATACAACATCAACTTCTTAACATCATTGGCACATACCTTTAAATATCCCTATTACTTTACCTTCATCTCCAAGTTCCAAAGCCAAACTACCTACACACCCACTATGAGAATGGAGGGGAACTACAAGAGTAATCAAGATAATCACTTGATAATTAATTAATCATTAATTAATTATTAACTCCCTTATTACTTTAGTGCACTTAAGCTAAACTTAGGAGCTTCTTTTTCATTATTAGTTTGGACTAAAGATAGGACAAATTGTCTCATTGCATGATATTAGAACACTTGTCACTATCTTGTCAAATCCTCATCTAGGTTTTGTTTGTGCATGCTTTTATAAAGCTTGCATGTTCATTTGTAATATTCATCTAGGTTATTTGCATCAATACAATTCTCAGGTTATTGAACACAATCTTGCTTTTGATCTTCTTTATTGTGATAGGTAATTGCTTGCAAGTGTTTCATGAGAGTTGTGGGTTGAATCATCAATTCTAACATGGTATCAGAACCTAGATCTATAGCCCCCTATTCAATTTCTGAAGAGATCATATTGTTACCTATTTTTCGCCACCAGCTCAAACAGGTAGAGCTGAATTGCAAATTCAGGGTAAAAGGTATACAAGATGTTTTAAAATTTTCTGCTGAAGTACTCATATTGTGCATGACTTCATAACAATGTATATTTTAATGATATTATGCAAAAACACTTCAAAATTACATCACAAGATTGCATAATTTTTGTTGCTTTATTCATAATGTGCAAACTAGAATACCACACAAGCCATGGGAGTAGCAGATTTTGATTGACATAATCAAACAATAAGTACAAAAGCAGTTTGTGTATTATACAACTGTTGACAAAATAAATATAGAAGGGAGAGTGGTTCATCTTTTCCTGTAATGATGGAACCCGTGATGCTTGATGTCTCTTATTGGCATTGATGAAGCTTTCAAGGTTCCTCAACTTCACTCTCTTTGAGTTGTCTTGCAGCATGAACGGAAATAATGTTAGAGATTAACTCTATGCAATGATGAATCAAAATCAGTCCTATGCTTACATTGCCAGCAGGAATATAATTTGCATCTATTCAGGCATCTATCAGATGATTACTAAAATTCAAACAATATAAAGAAAGAGGAAGCTTTTAGCTTCTTTTATTTTGCTAACATGTTTGTTCACTGTGCAGGAACAAGTTCGTTATGTTCGAGATCATCTTATCGGATATGTGGAGTAAAACGGGCTCCCACAAGGGTTGAGCCCGACATATCAAGAAGGACACACTCTCAAGTTACATACGAGAGTTCATTAATATTGTCAAAATAGTCAAAAGAAAGTTGCTGAAACAAAGAAATTGATGTAAAAGCAGCCCTTTTTTGAAGTTATTACTCTGTTTCAGCTCTACTTTATTTTTCCACATTACATTTAAATGAAGTATAGAGCCTCTCTACACTAAAGAGAAAGGAAACAAAGCATCAAGCATCAAGCTATCTCATGAGGTTTTGGGTATTCAATATAGTTTTCATCTTGCTGAAACATAGCAATAGATCTTTCCAGAATGGCAGAAGTAATTATATTGATACTTTATTGAAAAATCCAGAGCCATACAAAGAGGAGATAGTGGAAAAAATGAGTTCATGATCCTATATTCTTTGGATATGCAGTCAACATTTAATCAGTGCATGGTCATAGGGATTATCAAGTCTCAAATTTATCAGTGGTCATATACAATGGAGGAGAAATCTCAATGTTAAAATCAGATAGCCTTCCACAGAGGAAAATACAGTGGGATTATGACAGTCCGATTTAGGTTACAATAAGACTGCTGCTACAAAGCCTATAAATGTGGAATACCTTTCAGCACAACAATAGGTACTTGGCATATTTCTTTAACAAATTACCTTGACAAGGGTGACGTCAAGGAAGTGATTACATTTGAAGTGGGTTTTTGTGTTTCAGTATTATGTTCAAAACAGTGTTATTGCCAAGTATGTTTTTGCTGAATCAACCATTGACAGAAGTAAGTTTAGCAAAATGACCAAGGATAACCAAAAGTGAGTAAAAGGGAATGGACATCTGCACTGTCAGAGCTAAATGAAACGGAGGAGACTCATAGTTTTGGTCGCAATAAACCACCAAGTACAATCAAGATGGAACGACAACATAGCAGAGTTTAGTAATAAAATACCTAGGACAGTTTTCTTCTAACAACCATGTATTTTAAAGAGAAAATAACAGAGATGCAAATGCAGGAGGTTTAGAAATGGCCTATTTGTTTTTAATACATGCTACTTTAATGAGTTATATGCAAGGATGAATACCCAATATAGAAAAGATTCAGGTGAGCTCAAATAATGCAATAAAGCAGAAAAGAGGGCTACCACTTCTAACAGGTGAAGGATAGTCTCGAGCAAAGTATTTTATTTTCTCACAAAGGCAGCACCCACTGAAGAATAACAGTGCTGGATAAAACAAGTTAAGGAACAAACTTCATAGAAGACAGCCAATCTCATTTTGCTGAGAGCAAAGGGTAACAGTTCTAGAATACAGTGTTTAAAGATGCAATACAATGTTTTTTTTTTTTTTTTAAATATGTCAGTGTAAGGTTCAGCCTGTGAACAAATGGTGGCAGTCAAATACCCTTGAACTAGGTTTTTAGTCAAAGAACAATGTATGTACATAGTAAACTGAAAAGAAACAAATTATTTTTACCAGTAACAACCATGAAGTCACAAAGGAAATCAATAGTTATTCAATATTGACAGTGGCCCACACATCAGCAGTGTTATTTTTCATGTATCTTTACAAAATTCATGGAAGGGTGCTCTTGGGTCGAGCCCAGAAATGTTGCAAGACACCCTCATATATTCACAGAAAAGGAAAAGTGTCAATAGCTATCAGGAGGAATGAAAGTCACGGCCAGGTCACTCTGGTTTTCCATCGCCAAGGGGTCAAATACAAAAATGGTAGTTCCACGCCCTCAAAATGCATAGACCAAACCTTAGAACAAGAAAAATAGAGCACATGATCGCGACTAGGTGAAGTAATGGTGATCATAGGAAAGCAAAAAGGGTGTCAAAAAAACAAAGAAATGATACAGGAAAGCAAAACCCGCGGCCTTCAGGTTCAGAGAATGTTTCAATACATAGAGAAAAGATGAGTTACAGAGGCCATGAAGAGAGTTAAGATGACTTTACATTGTGTGTCACTGAAGTTTCATGCTACGGACCAGCCATAGGACCTGTTTTCTTCGCATTTTACAAACCTCAAACTCCATCACTGGCGGCGCACCATCTTCTCCTGAAAACTCCAAACAAAGTGAAGTGAAATTCAGTTTAGGGTTTTCGGTGGCTTTTTGTCAAGGCCCTAAAGTTGAATGAGGTGATATTGTGCTTTACAATATCAATGACCTAATATGATGGAGCCCATGAGTTTGGTTAGACATTAAATTACCAAGGCATATAGAATATGTAATGTTTGAAGCCTAATACTACGCATGGAAAAACTCATCAAAGACTCCAAGTCTTCTAAGGATGGAATCAAAATTTAGGTGAAGGTATGTAATATGGTGAAACTGATGATATATCATACATTTTGTGATAGACATAGGCTAAGATTGAATTGATTAAATTCAATTAATTTAATGTTATTTTTGCTCACCCATGTAAAGTGGTATTAATTAAATGATAAAATTATAAATCATTTAATTAATACAACTATTTTAGGCAAAATAACATTGAGTTAAATAAATTCAATAATGCAAGCATAGAATAAGGCAAAGATGGAGTTTCATTTTGCATGGGCGGATTGATACAAACGAGGAATTTTTTTTGCATGCTTCAACCCACTTTTCAAGGATTTGCAGTTCAGTTGGAATAGTGCATGTATCAGTTATGACTTGGGAGTGAGTTTGAGCTTAAGTGGACTTGTTTTTGCATGGATTTGGGCCTCCTTTTCAGAGATATTTTCTTCTGCTCGGAATTGGATTTGGAGTTATCACCCTTTCTTGGAGTTGAACTTAAAGTTCTTTTCACATGCCTTTTGGGAAGGCTTTTTGTATATATTGAAAAACTTATCTGTTTTTCAGTTATTTCTTATTTTTCTCCTTTGCACTCTGCAAAGTGAAGGATTTGTAACTCAGCATTTATTTTCAGATTAATACATAGCAGGTTTTACAGGTTACCTCGGTTTTAGCATGGAGTTTTTCCTCTTATCTTCTCAATAGTGTCAGGTTTTTCCTTCAAGCTTTCAGGCATCAGTGTTGTGATTGATTTTGATCAAATTATCTTGTGTTTCAGCATTGAAACCTTTATCTTTCTGTCTCAATCATAAATATATGTATGCATTCAAGTTTAATTCATAGTTCATACACTGAGTTCGTAATAAGATTATTTTCTTAATTGTGAGAACACTGTTCTTTTCCTCTGAAAGAAAATAGTTTTATGAACCTTTGTATGAAGCATTTATATGAGTTCAAATTGTTTAGATTTTGATGTGCAAATTAGATATTCTGAAAATCAATTGTGAATCAAACTGCCCTTTAGATCATCATTTTCAGGTGTAAGCATCACCATTTTTAAAGCTTCATAGTTTTGCATTCAGTTTAAATATCTTTTATCCTTTTTCCCAACAATTTACCAAAATATTAATCAAAAAAATCCATAGGAACCAGCCTAGAATTTGGAGGTCTAATTCCTCATAGGATACCCACAGCTTGGAATTAGTTCCAATGTGTCAACAGATTGCTAAAATTCAATATTTCAGCATACGGGTGCAATCTGTTTGACAACACATACCTTGAGCAATTTTCTGGTGTGTTCTGGAGCAAAATCGACCTCACCATCGCAATCAGGAGGCCGAAGAGACGAATTTTGACATAAAATTCACCTACATTTGGAAAAGTTATAGAAAAAGCAAAAAAAATTAGCAGCAGGGCCCTCCATATGGAACTGTACAACCCTACTACCTTGGTTTTTGTGAAGGCAATTATGGGTAAAGGTTGGATAAATATGGTTTTTTATTCAAATTTTTTTAAACCATTAAAAAAAATTACTATAAAATTTTATTTCTGCAAAATCAAATCAAAAACCAAAAAAAGAAACAAAACATTTCAAATAGACAAAAAAAGTGCTTTTTAAATTTTGTGCAGGGTATTGAAGTACCCTGCGCCCTGACTATATCACACGGTCAAGGCAAACCACTGCCGACTCTTTCTCTAGCATACCGGACTTTCAAAACTTGATGAAATCCATAACCAGCCTATGTTTAAAGTTTCCTGATGACTTGAGACATAGTATTTTGTTAGCATCGACAGGTATATTTTGAGTGGTCTGAGATTCCTAGTAGTGGCGAGTTTATAGGATATTTCAAGCATCTAAAGGAATATCCCAACAAATCTTCACTTTCACAGGGATCAACAATTTTTTTTGACAGCTAGGAATATTCCTCTAACAGCTGGTTGACCATCAAAATTAACCTCATAGCTTGCTCACATCATCAATTTTTAACCACCTTCTAAGCTTTTTTTGCCAAATGAGCAATTTCAGTAAATCAGGCGTACCATCTCCATTTTTTGCAAACTTTATATCATTGGAAAGGTGGTTTTGAGCCTAATATAGTGGTGCAAGTAATTTTGCCATATTTTTCTACTGATTTGTTTTATAGCTCTTTGAAGTCTCATCAATTTGTTTTCACTCTGGAGGGCATAAATTTTACCTCAATTATCCATTTTCAACGATTCAAGTGACATCTGAAAGTTGATTCAGTCCTCTACACAAATATCAGGCCTATTTTTCTAGAAACTTAACTAGGTATTTCTTATTTCAGTTAGATCTCATATCTTCCTTTTTTGAGGGGGTCTATACTACTACATCAATTTATTATAGTATTTTCATCATGGATCTAACCCATTATTCTCTACTTACTCCATACAACTATTATAGTTAGAAATACAAAAATTGAGATAAATTTGAAGAAAGTAGGGCTACACAAAGTTACCATGGGTACAAAGCTTGAACCTGTAGGTTTTGCTGAGAAGATAAAGTGGTTTAACATAAGTGATGAATATTTTGGTACATTATACATGTTAATGTATCATGATCTTCTCTTTCATGTTGAATCTTGAACAACACCCAATCAGATTTGGACTCAATTAGAGTCTTTGTTTGGGAAGCAAGATACTATGAGAGGATTTAAGTTGAAGAATGAGCTTATTGGTTTGGCTCCTCAAGATTTTTATAGCATTTAGGACTTCATCACCAAACTCAAGTCTCTCAGATTACAGTTCAAACAATGTGGTATTGAGAAGAATGACACTCAATTGATTCTTTCTATCCTTACCAAGCTTGGTCATGATTATTTAGTTTTTGTTTCTACCTTCTATGCCATGAAAGATTCACTTGGTACCACATTCACTATGCCTTCACTTGATGATTTTGCTAAATCACTCACTCGAGAGTAGACAAAGCTGGTAAGATGGTCTCATTGAAATCTCTAACATCAAAGGCACTTATTGCATCTCCAAGCACTACAAATCAAAAGGCTTCTAATGGTAAAGGTAATAAATCGAAGCAGATGGATTCCAAGTACAACGTGTAAGCTAATGAATCACAATCTCATGATACCTCAGATTCTTCTACCTCTTCTAAGACAGATTCATCTAAGGATCGATCTAAATGTGCATATTACACAAAGACAAGACATGATGAGCATCAGTGTTATGTAAAGCAAATAAATGAGTTGAAGAAACTTCTTTAGAAGAAAAAAATTTAGTTCCCTTCATCCTCTTCTTCCACAACATCACCTTCACAATCAGGGTTAGCCAAAATGAAATGTGGAGAAGACAAGATGAAATTCCATGCTCTCTTTGCATCCACCAATCTTCAATCCAACAGATGGCTTAGAGCCTCACATCACATGGTTGCTTCTTTGAGTATGTTCTCTTTGTATGAGCCTTGCATAGTACCACAAATTTTGATAGGGAACGATACTTATATGAGTTGTATAGTGAAAGGATCCATAGATATTGATTATGACACATTTCATGATGTACATTATGTCCCTTCATTGACTTCTAATCTCCTTTCCATCTATCAGATTACACATAGGGGAGTAGGTAAGACCTAGAGTTCACACCTGATTCAGTTCTTATCATAGATCTGCACACCAGAGATATTCTTGCAATTGGGATTGCAAATCATGCCTCTCGATTATATGCATTCTCACATTTTACTCCAGATGAGCAAGCACTATCATTGATTGGTCCTCACTCTCATGCATCTAGAGTGGATTGGATATCCGGAAGGAGAGGTTTGGCCACTTAAACTTATGTGTACTTCCATCATCCACTTTGTTTCATGAGTCTTGTGTTGAGCTTCTTCCTCCTACACCTCCTACTTCTTCAAAGTTTAGTTCTTTCCAGCAGCATGTTTCTAGTCTTTCAGTTTCAGTTTTGTGTGATGACTACTTGCTAGACATTGTAGAGTTATACATTGAGTCACACATTGCTAAAAATAGGGACATACTTGAGGATATTCACTTCCTCTTTGATGATATATATGGCCCACCAATCATCACATCATCATTGCCTTTGGAGGTTTTTCTACATGCATCTCCACAATTGTTTGGATTAGCTTCATTTGATTCAGACAAGTGGACCCTTGATCATTCTTCCATGGAATCCAATATGAGACCATTTCTCTTGAGAGAATTTCTTCTTCACACACCATTGGATGTGTTTCTTCCTAAGGGGAGGAACAATCTTTGTCTTTGTTGGATCATCTTCAAAATCCTTCTTCAAGCATTCACTTCTAGCAAAGAGCTTCTACCTTCTAGGGGGATTCATTGTCTCATCCTTTCTCTCCTATGGGGGAAATTTTGATTGTATTTATGTGACCAAAGAAGCACTTGGGGGACATTTGAGCCTACTTTTCTTTGTCACATGTATGATTTCATTTTCTTTTATCTCTTTTTTGGAGAGGAATTTTTCCCCATGAGGTTTTCTCCTTTTCTCTAGTTATAAGAGATTTTAGTCGCTTGTTCATGGGTACCTCATCAGGTCTTGTAGTCAGAACCCATTCTGCATTCATTTAGCTTCCTTTATCAGTTATTTAGTTTCTCCCTAGGTTGATCTTAAGGGGGGTGTTGGAGTAATCAAGATAATCACTTGATAATTAATTATTAAGTCCCTTATTACCTTAGTACACTTAAGCTAAACTTAGGAGTTGCTTTTTCATTATTAGTTTGGACTAAAGATAGGACAAGTTGTCTCATTGCATAAGATTAGAACACTTGTCACTATCTTGTCAAATCCTCATCTAGTGTTTGTTTGTGCATGCTTTTATAAATCTTGCACGATCATTTGTAATATTCATCCAAGTTATTTGTATCAATACAATTCTTAGGTTATTGAGCACAATCTTTCTTTTGATCTTCTCTATTGTGATAGGTAATTTCTTGTAGATGTTTCATGGGAGCTATGGGTTGAATCATAAATTCTAACACATTGTACTGGCAAAGTCTCTTAAGAGACCAAAGTGAAAAAAGGTAGCAATATTTGACAAGCTATTACTCAGAAACTATGTCACTTATAAACATTTCATTTGAGGCTACGGGATCATGTAGGGCCCCTCTACAATAACCTCTTTTGGTTTTTGATATCTCAAAGGTGTTTGCCCATGGTGAAATTTTTTTTGATGCTCCAAAAATCGTCAAATACATGTTGTGTAAAGTTGCAAGGTAGGCTATTTTTTGTTTTCTTCTTCATGGAGCCAAACCATTAGAGCCAACTCATCCAGTTGGCCACATCTACTCTAGGCATGGTGATTGCCCTTCATTATAAAAGGATCAGTATTTCCTACTTGAAGGGTCAATTTTTTTTTCCTAAGGTTGTATTCTTAATTGAATCCTTTGAGGATGTTATGGATGTCTTTCTCAATGATAAATTTCTCTCCCTTTTATGTTAGTGCTTATCAACCTAGAAAGCATATCAACAAACAACATTTTTAATACACATGGAGTAATCTTGTTGAAGATACATTTGATCATGAAGCAAAAAAAAATATACGTAATATACAAAGTATGAGGCATACACGTAATATGTGAAGTATACACAGGAAGCATGAAGCATACATGTGAATACATGTAATACATGAAGTATACACATGATACACATGAAAACATGAAGTAATCACATGAAGAATGAATCATACATGTGAACAATGAAGTATACACAAGAAGCATGAAGCATACAAGTGAATAGTAGCATGAAGCATACACATGAATTTCCTCCATGAAACACATGAAGCATAAAGCGTGAAGCATTACTCTATTCATATGATTGATTTAATGTTCAATAATCTTATAGGAGAATAGTGTTCATAATTTATTCTATATTTACAATTATATAAAAGAAGTGTGCATGGAAAACAATTGGATTTTAAATATTTGAAGTAAACCATCTACAAATATCTATTGAAGTGTGGATTTATAATGCAAATATGGACACCATCAATAAAAAAATATGTGTATTAGCCAAATATTCATATAGGAATACATCAATATATGTCGATATAAGTATAAAATATATACAAAATATCCATATAGGCATACAATGCCAAGTATATGCAATACAAAATATGTCCAAAAATGCAATATAGGCATACAACAAAGGACCCCAATCAAAATTCATTGCCCTCCAGGTGAAGAAAACAGACGGGTATCTTTTTTTCATCGAAGGGGAGGAGATGTGTATGACATTGGTCTAATTTGAACTCGAGGGTTGCTCCTCCTATTTAGTTCTCGACCAAGCTTCATTTGTTACAATAAAAAGTAAAGACATTAATATATAGAAATTAAATTATTAAAATAATATATTTAACAAAATAATCACTTACCACCTCCAAATGATCTGTCTCCACATTTGCCACAACAGTAGGCTCAAGTTGTGGCATTTGAATTTCCTATAGAAACCATTGAGATAAAAATTGAGCTACAAAATAATAATCATTTGATTTTTCAATAATAAACAACTATATCAAAGAATGTAATTTGAAATTTACTAATCTGCCTCATATCCCCATCAAAGGCATGAAGCTATCAATTGTAGAAGACATACAATGTTCCATTTCCATATGAACATTGGGAGGTGTCTCTGCTCGCATCATCTGAAAATAAAACATTATTCAATTACAAAAACTAGAATAGTGATGTTGGTCATTGCTTATAATGTATGAGATAGTCAACAAAAAATTTATTACTTTGGTAGACATGTATGAAAATGTGGTAGCATAGACAAGGCAGTAAACTATTTTAAAAAAAATTTAGTGTACTTTGATAAAATGCTTTGGTAGACATGTATGAAAATATTCTAGCATAGAAAAGGCAATGAGTTGTTTGAAAAAATGCTTCAAATAAATGTGGTCTCATGGTGATGTACATCACCATGAGACTACATTTCTTTGAGGCATTTTTCCAACCAGCACATTGCCTTGTCTATGCTAAATTGCTTACTATTATGCTTTGATATATTTTTTCCAAGCATCCATAGTTTGTTTGAAAGTACCTATTTTAGGATTTTAGTCATAACAGCAAGGAAGTGAATTGTTTGATAAAATGCTTTGGTAGACATGTATGGAAAATGTTGTAGCATAGACAAGGTAATGAGTTGCTTGAAAAAATGCCTCGAAGAAATGTGGTCTCAAGGTGATGGACATCACCAAGAGACCATAATTCTTTGAGGCATTTTTTCAAACACCTCACTGCCTTGTCTATGCCATTGCTTACAATTATGCTTTTGATAGATTTTTCCCAAGAATTCATAGTTTGTTTGAAAGCACATGTTTTATGCTTTTAGCCATAGCAGCAAGGAAGTGAACTTTTTGATTATATTCTTTGGTAGACATGTACGGAAAATGTGGTAGCATATATAAGGCAATGAGTTGTTTGAAAAAATGCCTTGAATAAATGTGATCTCATGGTGATGGACATGCTTTATGATTCTCTGGGACAAGGAAGTAATGGACTATAGTGTCTCAACCTTAGCATTATCCTTCACAACGGAAGGGATAGCCACATGCTCATAGGATGGTTTGTTGAGTGCTCATCTTGCTAGCCATTGTGGGTCAAGATATGCCCCTAGTCTATCTTGTGCAGATCCACCACCTCTACCCTAGAAGTCCCGCATATCAAAATAGTTGGGGATTTTGTTGAGGAAAAACTCGCAGTAGAGTTTCCTCAACAAATATTGTGGGACCTCATTATTGTTGCATAGAGGATGGTCAAAAACCATCCACCACCCCTACCAAAAATAGTTCTTAATCCATTGGCGGTTGCACCAATGGATAGGGAACCTCTTGCTTATAGGGTGTTGAGGTTGATTTTTTTGTGGGTTTGTGAAAAGGGAACACAAGTCAAATTTTATATTTTTTTCATTTTTAACTTGTTTGTAGGATAGTTTTTCTACATAGTATTTTGTATACTCCCATCTCTTCTCCGTACAACCACTAAATTGCTTGCTATTTGACTCTACATGTGAACATAGATTCAATTGATTGTGCAAGTGTGGTTCTTTGCAAGGTTGAACTTGTAGGATCTTTCAACCTCACAATTAACTCCTCAATTTTTTTTTGTTATTTTTAATTTCCCCCATTAAATTTTGTTGAGTTCCAAGGGGGTGTTGAGGAGTTATTGGAGGTGTTTGTTGGGGTTGTTGTTTAGTAGGTATTTGGGCATGAGTTGAAGAAGGATTTTGAGGAGGAGAAGGAGGTGGAGTATAAACTCTTTAAAATTAAAGAAATTAACATCAAAAACATATTAAATCTACACATTTAATAAAAAAAATCACAATAATAATAATAAAAACCTACTCCTTTGAGCTTCCCATCGATGTGGTGGCATTCTGGAAAAGAATCAGTGAAGAAATCGTGAAGTTTGAGCTCTCAATAACATGAGCATGCTTGGAAAGGGTTTGTAGGCTATATATGGAGGAAATAACACAGTCAAAAAATGAAATGAGTTTGTTTTTTTTTCTTTTAACATGACATAATGTGTGCGCATTATGGATTTTTTTAAAAACCAAAGATGGGCGACCACAAATTGGCCCCCCATCTTCCTGCACCCACCCTTAGGGTTCTAATTTAAAAGAGTTTATCAAATATAGACTATATTGTATGGTAGATATATTTGAGACAGAATAGAGGTAGATAATTATAAAACACTAGTAGATCATTCTCACCTAAATGTGTCAATTATATATTCTTTTTTTATTATAATATAATGTGGTCATTTCACAATAATTATGAGCTAGGGTTCTAATGTAAAATGGTTTATCATATATAGACTATATCATATAATATAAATTATATTTATAAAATCAAATTATCTAAATTTGTTTGATAAAATATTTGGGGATTGAAACATTTAACATATATTTGTTTTTTATTAGAGGAAAAATAAATTTTGATGGGACCTAAAACCCATTACATAACGGTTTTGAAGGGACTCACAACCCTATCCAAGAATATCATGTTGCATCAAAGATAAACCATATACCATCAGTATCCAATCAACAACAACACTAAGAATAAAGCAACACAACACAAGTTGCATAAAAGAGAAGCAAGGGCCAAAGGCCCTTAACTAGCAACAATCAAGTTTTACCTGGGACCATAAACCCCAAGGTTTTGAAGGGACCTTAAACCCTCAACCAGGTTTTTCAGGGACCCAGAACCCAAGAGAGAGTCATCATCAAGTTTTGATAGGGACCTTAAACCCAAAAACATAGATGACTAAAAAGTGGCAGTATTCTTGCAACTCCATCCAAACTGAAAGCCATCCCACATTCCACCTCCTTAGGATAGGGCCCCCCTCTAAAGGGGAGGAAGATGCGAGATCTCAAACCACCAAAGCAACCCAACTCCTGCTCATACCAGCTCCACCTCAATAGGAACAATCAATGAAGAAGAGGACATTCTATTGGACTAGAAGTAAACAACTCCAGCTCAATAGGAGTGGGCTCTACCTCAAGAAGAGAAAACTTCACCTCTAGAGAAGACACCATCTATTGAGTCTAGCCAAAAGAAGCCACACCGGTAGAACAAGCACTCGCAGCAACCTTAGGCTTCAAAAGATATGGAAATAATAAACCAAACTTAAAAATCAAGTCAATCCACAACATAGAGAGCATATACTCTAGAGCCAACCAAAAAACCATCTCCAAAGGCAACAACCATAACAAGAAAAAAAGGTTCCCCAACAGATCTCAACATAAACATACTCCGGAAGGGAAACCATAGAAAAACTTCAACACAACATCCTCCAAGAAAAGATGAGTAGCAAATGAAACCCCACAAGGGGTCCACAACAACCTAGAGAACTCCAACCCCTATAAAAACAAATGCAATAGAAAAACCCAATAGGGAGGGTTCTTCCCAAGCTAGAGGAACAACATATAAAACTGGGTTTTTAAGACAATCATTAGAAGCAACCTAGAAATCCAAGAGAACTCAAGCCTAGCAACAATAGAGGACCCAAAGTCAAGCCAGAAAAAATCAAAACAAAAGCCTCTCTAGAAGCCCCAACAACACCAGCCCTGGAAGAAGAACCAACACAAGCTAGCCCAAAAAGACAGAACTACAACTCCAACAACAAACCCTTGAGGCTAAAAAACATAACAACCCCAATAGGAAACTAAAGAATAGGGCCTAGAGCCCTCAACCAACATGAACCCACAACCAAAGTGAGGAGCAACAAACAACAACTAGAAGGGAGACCCAAAGCAATCCAAAGCTAGGAGAGCTCAAAGAAGTGGGAGGGGCCCAAAGTGAAAGGAGTAGATGAATGGACCATCACTAATGAACCACCAAAAATGAAATGCAATAGGGAAAGAGGATTCCCCAATAGGCTCCTAGGGTTTTTCACCTAGGAGAAAGATGGAAGAATGACTCTATTTCACACTAAAGGTATTCATGTTGAGTTCATTCAAAGATTTAGGGTTTGAAATGGGTGTGATGTGTGTGATGTGTGTGCCTAAGTGTTGCAAATGAAATGAAATGATCTAACTATGAAATGTAAACTAATGTAAATAAAAATTATATGCAATGTCCTAAGAATGACCTAAAATGCATGCAAGTTGTAAAGAAACTCGAAGAGATAAAAAAGGTGCACCTGGAAACTGAAGGTTGAAGAAGAGGAGCTCCAGAATCTTCTGGAAGCTGTTGAAAATGATCACTAGGACACTTACGCCAGAATGGGCGACTTAGTCCTCTTCCCGGGAAACTCTATCGGAACAAATTTTTGGCAAAAGGGTATCCAAAAACCTAGAAACCACTTTTTAGGCCTGGTACTGGGACTAATTTGCTAATTATGGCAACTTAGTCCTCCTAAGACTTTTGGGATTTTTGAGGTTGGAACTTGTAGGTTCCCACTTCTACTTTTGTTTCTGACAGAGACTTGTGTCTAAATCTTCAGAAAATAACCTGCAAGTGTCTTTTAGCTCCTTCTAGGGTTTGTTGACTTGGAATGGCATAGATGGAATGATGAAACCTTTTCAACACTTTACTCCTTGACTAATCTGCATACAAACCTACAAAGCACACATGCAAAGAGAAGGAAAAGGTTAGGGTTATAGAATAGGGGTTTGCCTTAGTCAAACCCCATGTTGGTAATCAAACCCAAATGAAATAGAATAAAAAGGGAAAGATGATTAAATAGCATGTAAGTGTAAACACTCACCAAACCCTTGTTGAAGAAGTCTGAAGATATGCAAGAACCAACTCTAATGGATGTTGCTTGAGATGCTTAGTGCTTGAATGCTTTCTTGAGAAGATTAGATGCTTGTGGATGTAAGAGTGTATGAATGCAAGAGATGATGAAGATGAAGAAGAGAGAAAATGAGGGGGAAAAACCTTATTTATACATGTGAAGCCCTAATTCCCTGAAAATAATACAACATAGGCCAACCTTAGGGTTTTGGAGGCAAATTCCCGTTAGAATTTTGTTTTAATTTTGAATTTTATGCTAAATGGGATTAAGTCACCCAAGGTGGAAACTTAGTCCACTTGGACAAATTCAAGTGGTAGTCGGTAATTAAGCAGTGTTTAATGTTGATTAACGAGACTGTCTCCTGAAACACACTTAAGTCAGGCCTATAAGTGCATTAAGGGGCCATTTTGTCATGAGAAAGGGTTGAATTAGTGATGACAAGCCTAGGAAAGTGTGGAAATGTGTTACAAGACTTCACAACACTTTAGACTAAGGCTTGGAACAAGGTTATTTAGGTGAATTATTGTGGAAAAGTCCTAGAAAAGTGAGGAAATGTGTTACAACACTTCACAACACTATTGTAAGACTTTGTTAGATTATTGTTGATTTGAAAGTGTTCAAGGCCTAATGTGAATGTGTTAGCCACTTTACAACATTAGATCTAGGAAAAATCAGGCCAAAATCCAAGGGAAAAGGCCCAAATGAGTGAAAAAGTGTCAAGGTTACACTTTTTGGTGACACATTTAGCCCCCACTTTAGTGAGAGGATGAACTTGCTTCAAAATCTCACTAAAGTAGCCAAGACATGCATATTGAGAGGGATCCAATGTATTCATGCTAGTGATATGAGACAACTATAATCAAGAGGGATGATCAAGCCCCCAAGATCAAGATCCCATGACAAACCAAATATAAGCACAAAATATCACACAAGGAGTTGATGTGAAAGAGTGAAGAGGGAGGGGAAGTCGGATCAAGCTTTGACTGTTTGTCTAGCTAATTATGGATCAGATCTACGTTGTTTGTCCAAAAGGATGTGTAATCACTCTAGGGAGACAATACTTTTGATTTTCTACCGGGTGAGAAGGCCCAAAAGGTGAGAAATATACGGCTGGTATGTACCCACACACACACAAGTGGCTTATGGGGAAAGTCGTGCCATTGGTTGGGCTTCCCACTTAATCATACCAAAGTTATACCTCCTGATAACTTTGATAAGGTGCCACAAAAGATAAGGGTTCATGATTCATGAGGCAAGCAAAGTTGTGTGTGCTTGGAGCTCATGAACAAGTGCAAGATGGCACCACAAGCATGCAAGCTGTGTTATGCAAGGTGGCCAAAAATGCAAAATGCAACATGAAAAATGCAAAAGGTAAAAGGTAAAATGCAAAAGGGATGTTCAAAGGAGTCTTATTTAGTTCATGCGAGCTCTTTGACTTAGGGATCATTGTGTCTAATGTCTCCAAGAGAGGACCAATCAAAGGATAGAAAATTCATAACTTAGGGGATGTAGTGTGTCACATCAGGCCACTAAGAGGAATGTAATATGCTAAGATAGGTCACTTTCATGAAGTACATTACACCCAATGTCATCCACAAAGTGAGAAACTCATCGTATGAAGTAATAAGGCTATAATGCAAAAGGAAATAATGCCAATGCATACCCCCACTTTAAAGGAATTATGAAACACTGTATTGTGAGCAATTACTTTAAAGTAGGAAAAATGCAAAACACAAAAAGAAAGAAAAGGACATGAGAGCCTACTTGGAAAGCCCTATGCCAAGTGTTATGTTTCCAAGAGAGGTTGTGTCATGTAAAAGAAAAGAGAAAGGGGGTTTCCCCCAAAATGAGAAACATCAAACACATAAGGGATCTATGGATTTGGGGTCAGTATGTTCATTACTCCAATGTTTTTTTAAAGAGCTTGGAACTGTCATTATCTCCCCAAATACATAGAACTAGAATAAGGACACAAAGAGAGTGAAAAAAAGCAAAAGAAAGAGTCTTTTTGGCTCAACATGGAAGAGACATAGGATGTCTTGATGCTTTGCATCATCCCCAAAAGGACAAAAAAAGAAAAAGAAAGGAAAAGAACCTTGTGGGTCAACATGAAGGAGACATTGTGGTCTCAATACCTTGCATCATCTCCAAAAGGACAACAAAAGCAAAGGAAAAAAAAAAGAGAAATGAAAAGAGCCTTTTGGGTCAACATGAAGGATACATTGCAGTCTCAATGCCTTGCATCATCCCCAAAAGGACAACAAAAAAAGGAAAAAAAAGAAATGAAAGGAGCCTTTTGGGTCAACATGAAGGATACATTGCGGTCTCAATGCCTTGCATCATCCCCAAAAGGAAAGCGAAAAGAAAAAGAAAAGGAAAAAGGCCTTTTGGGTCAACATGAAGGAGACATTGTGGTCTCAATGCCTTGCATCATCCTCAAAAGGAAAAAAAAAAGCAAAGGAAAAAAGAGAAATGAAAAGAGCATTTTGGGTCAACATGAAAGAGACATTGTGGTCTCAATGCCTTGAATCATCCCCAAAAGGAAAACAAAAGCAAAAGAAAATTAAAAACATGAAATTGAAGTCACAACTTATAGAATAATGAAGGCACAAATAGAATAATGTCACAAAGATAGGGAACATCAAACAGTATAGGAGAGTACGTCACACACAAAAAAACACAAGACTAGTAAGGCAATTGTAAGTCAACTGTTAAGCAAGTCATCTACCTCCCAATCTCAGTTGGTATAAGCGGGACGTGAATAACATAGCTAAGGGACAAATACAAGTGCATTACTAGGGCAAGGCTAACAACTTCATGCCCCCACTTAGTGCAAGGCTAGAATGAGTCGAGTGAGGTGATCGGAAGGATCGTGTAATAGTGAGAAGAGAATGTTCTACAACCATTACATGAAGGGATGTGCGATAGTAGTTTATGGTTTGAGGGGGTAGCAATTATCATCATCAAAATGATACTTGCTCAGTATCTCTTTCAAATTACGACACTCATCGCTTCGATGGTCGAGAACATGATGGTATGCACAATGCGAGATATTAGCATCTCTAAGGCATATTACCAACCTATTCCTAGGTGGCAATGTGATGAGGTCTTTGTTGAGAAGAATTTATAATTTCCTCTCACATTTAGGTGGTGGATGAAGAGGAAACTTGAGTTTTTGTAATTTATAGTGCCTCTTGCGTCGACTAGATTCTCCTACTTCGAGAGAGGAGAATAGGACAGGAGGTCTTGATATGTTCTTATTATTGTCCATGTGAGTGTTAGGAGATGGTGGTTGCTCTTTAGGGAGGAGAACATTCAGATCAGGGGGGAACCAAGGATCACCATGCCATCATCACAAATTCAGAGATATTCTCGAGGAGGCATACGGTTATGAGGGGGATCTTGATAGCCTATCCCCTTGTTGGTTTCATCAGGTGAGAGTTATTCATAAAATTTGTGTATTTCATGTTCATTTGTTGTGTCACCACCTTGTTTACTTAAAATGGTAAAACCTTTTCCATAGGTTTGGTGAAGGTTGATTGGGGTGTTTGTCATTTGGTTATTGTAAAAGGGTTGAGTAGGAACATGTTTAGATGAACTAGGTTCACCCTAGATAGGGAACTTAGGTGTATTGTGAGTTTCAGGATGGAGATAACCAAATTCCTCAAGGGATGACATCGTAGGAAGTGGAGGTTGTTGCATGGATGGGTAGAAGGTTGCATTTGCTTTGAGATTATCAAGGCATTCTTTAAGAAACTGATTCATGCTAGCATCATCATCTCTAATGATGTCAACGTCACAAGGAGGACATGCATTAGGAGTTGATTGAGCAGGGGTGGGTTCAAGATCATTAGGATCAGAGGAAAAGGTGCAGCTTGACATATCCACTAGGGATTTGAAGGACATCCAAAACGTTTCGAAAGACATAGCCATGATGAAAGCAAACAAATGACAATAAATCAACTAAAACAAAGAATCTGGAAATGAAAACAAAAATGCAATGATAGAAAATAGAGGTGTGGACAATGCTATGAAAATGCCAGAAATGATAATGTAAATGGTGCAAGTGAACTAAGTCGCCCAGTGTGGCGAATTAGTCCAAATAGTGATATTTTTGACACTTTTCAGAAATTTTGACTAGTTTTTATGATTTTTAAGCATTTTTGATGTAGTACATAATGGAAATGCAATTTCTTTTCTACTTTTTCAATGAAAATGCAATGTAAAGTGCAAGCTAAAATGAATTTTTCACTAATGCACTTTTAAGAACCCTAGAATGCAAACAATGCAAAACCCTAATGCAATGCAAGCTTTTCCATAGGATGCAAATGCAAAATTAGAAGTGAAAAAGCAGCGTTCTAAGGACGAGTTCACAAAAATGAACCACAAAAAATGAAATGCAATAGGGAAAGAGGATTCCCCAATAGGCTCCTAGGATTTTTCACCTCGGAGCAAGGTGGAATAATGACTCTTTCACACTAAAGGTATTCTTGGTGAGTTCATTCAAAGATTTAGGGTTTAAAATGGGTGTGATATGTGTGCCTAAGTGTTGCAAATGAAATGAAATGATCTAACTATGAAATGTAAACTAATGTAAATAAGAACTATATGCAATGTCCTAAGAATGACCTAAAATGTATGCAAGTTGTAAATAAACTGGAAGAGATAGAATTGTTACACTTGGAAATTGAAGGTTGAAGAAGAGGAGCTCCAGAATCATCTGGAATCTGTTGAAAATGCTCACTAGGACACTTACGCCAGAATGGGTGACTTAGTCCTCTTCCTGAGAAACTCTGTCGAAACAGATTTTTGGCAAAAGGTATCCATAAACCCAGAAACTACTTTTCAAGCTTGGTACTGGGACTAATTCACCAATGATGGTGACTTAGTCCTCTTGAGAATTTCAGGAGTTTCGAGGTTGGAATCTGTAGGTGCCCACTTGTACTTCTATTTCTGATAGATACCCGTGTCTGAATCTTCAGAAAATGACCTACAAGTTTTCTTTTAGCTCCTTCTAGGTTTTGTTGACTTGGAATGACATGGATGAAATGATGACACCTTTTCAACACTTTACTCCTTGACTAATCTGCATACAAACCTACAAAGCACACATGCAAAGAGAAGGAAAATGTTAGGGTTAGAGAATAGGGGTTTGCCTTAGTCAAACCCCATGTTGGTAATCAAACCCAAATGAAATAGAATAAAAATGGAAAGATGATTGAATAGCATGCAAGTGTAAACACTCACCAAGCCCTTCTTGAAGAAGTCTAAGATATGCAAGAACCAACTCCAATGGATGTTGCTTGAGATGCTTAGTGCTTGAATGCTTTCTTGAGAAGATTGAATGCTTGTGGATGTAAGAGTGTATGAATGCAAGAGATGATGAAGATAAAGAAGAGAGAAAATGAGGGGAAAACCCTTATTTATACATGTGAAGCACTAATTCCCCGAAAATAACATAACATAGGCCAACTTTAGGGTTCTGGAGGCAAATTCTTGTTAGAATTTTGTTTTAATTTTGAATTTTATGCCAAATGGGAATAAGTCACCCAAGGTGGCGACTTAGTCCACTTGGACAAATTCAAGTGGTAGTTGGGAATTAAGTGGTGTTTAATGTTGATTAACAGGATTGTCTCTTGAAACACACTTAAGTTAAGCCTATAAATGCATTAAGGGGCCATTTTGTCATGCAAAATGATTGAATTAGTGATGACAAGCCCAGGAAAGTGTGTAAATGTGTTACAACACTTCACAACACTTTAGACTAAGACTTGGAACAAGGTTATTTAGGTGAATTATTGTGGAAAAGTCTTAGAAAAGTGAGGAAATGTGTTGCAACACTTCACAACACTATTGTAAGACTTTGTTAGATTATTGTTGATTTGAAAGCATTTAAGGCCTAATGTGAATGTGTTGGCCACATTACAACATTAGATCTAGGCAAAATCAAGCCAAAATCCAAGGGAAAAGGCCCAAATGAGCGAAAAAGTATCAAGGCTACACTTTTTGGTGACACGACTAGAAGAAAAACAAGCCACCCTAACACACCGTTCAGGGCCAAAAAAAGGCCAATCCAAAGGCAAAGGGACCACCAGAACCCCAAAGCAAACAAAGGAATTCTCCTGCCAAATGAAAAGCAGCGAGATCCCCCAACAAACCACAACGAAGAGCTTATGCGAACCAGGAGAAACCACATAATCCAAGACTCCCCACATTGTTAAGGAAGAAGGACGAGAATCCTCCCAAAAGAAACCAGTTGAGCTGAGCAGGATCTCAACAACAACACCATCACAGGTCGGAGGTAGACAAGAGAACGGAGGAAGAGAAAGAGGAGCAGTGCCAAAAACTCCCACACACCCTCCAACAACAAAATCCCACCAAGCAAAGCCCACATCGTCACATCCTACAGCTATTGAAACCCACCCAACATCATAATCCTCATCTACGTCTTTGCCATCCCCTGTCATTTCAGAATTCAAAACTCCTGTCCATGCGCTCCCACTTTTTCTCTCCATTTGATAATGGCCAATCAAGTTGGTAAAATAGTCAATTTTATTTTTCCTTGTTTTTTTAATGTATATTTGTTATTTTCATGATTTTGATCTATTTAATAATGCTCTCAAATAAGTATTTATTGTATTACTAATTATAATTTTTTTGATTTAATTATGAAAAGGACATTTTCATGCTCAATAAAATATTTGAATTATATATAATAAATAAAGTAATGAATTTGTGAACAATATAAATATATATTGATAAAATATTTTGTGTTTTAATCTGTTATATTTTTATTATTAATTAATTCTAACCATACGTACATATTAATGAATAAAAGAATGTGGAGTCTCTCTCTCCTTCTTAACAAGTGCCATGTAATGGTGAGTACTTGCCTTTGCGGTATATAGTAGTTTACTTGATGAATCTACTACTGTGTGCTTAATCTATAAAGGATATTTAGTTTATCAAAAAGGGGTTAAGCATAATATTAGGTGTAGATTTAGGAATAATATATGCATGAAATGGTGAAAATTAGAGATGAATCTATTGTGTATTATTTTGACCTAGACTAAGATTATTTATTAGAAGGATATAAGAACAAATAACAGTAATAAAAAATGAGTGGCTAATATGCCATATGTTAGCTCAACACATGGTATAATAATAATAGTTATATAATAATACCAATAACAATATTATATAGCGATAATATAACATTCTAATTATATTGAATAATTCATTTTTATCATCAGTGATATCTTTCATTTCATTGCAAAATGCAAAGATCTTATTTTTTAAGGATAAGAATAGGTGGTGGTGTTAGCTTGTTCTAGTTAGATGCATTGAGTACTTTGGTTTTCAATTACCTTTTATAACTCGGTGTTCAAATTTCAATATAGGTAGATGAAGTTGACCATGTAAACTTTAATAATACTTCATGAATGGTATATTAAAGACATTGTTGTATTCAACCAAGCATAGGTTTTGTAAGGTAGATTTCAATGTGTTAGAAGTTGTACTTGTATTGATCATTTACAAGGATGTTGGAAAATATTCCATGCTTACATTTTTAGAGGTAATGCTCGACATCTATCACTTAGCAAAGCACATTCTTATTATTGGTACCTCCTAAAGTTTTCTATACCATTATTATGCCTTTTAATATTCTTTAAAAATTAAACTTAGTGAGTTGACAAGTTAACATGATATATAGTTTACGATTTCATGTGGATTATTTGTTATGTTAAGATGCTTTAAATGGTTTGGCTATGAGGCATATAAACACTTGAACTAATTTATTAGGTGATTTTTTATTCCAAGAATTTTGAATCTATAACATAAATATTGGTAGAGTGACATTTAGAAAGTGAGTGGACTGAGAGAAGCTATAATACAAATAAAATGATATCATTATAAATTTGTATTTGGTATGAAGGAAAGTGTGCTACAATCTCTAGGTTAAAACTTAATCAATTCCAAGGACAGAAAAAATTTATGAAACAATACTTAAACTTCTTCTCGTGGATATGCTCATCAATCATACTCATGACTAGGGAAGGGAAGTAGCAGTAAAAAAACATGATTGGTGTGGAGAATTCAAGAGCAGTAGATAGTGAGTACAATTAGGACTTAAGTGAGACTCTCAATTAGAATAAAAATTAGTGAATAAATGACTAAAATTAGGAGTTCTTATGCACCAATCCATATCATTAGGGTCACAAAAATTATTAATCAAGTCACTCATTTATTAAAATATTTTAACTTGTAATTTTACTCAACATTCTAATCAAGCATATTTAATTTATTATCTAATACTCTTAAATTTAGCTTTTTACATAACATTACATTCTAATGAGATAGAAATGATAATTATTATACTAATATATTTTAACTTGTAATTAAAACTATTTTTATAGTTAAACTAAAATAGAAAATACATTTAAAAGGCTAAAAAGAGAGCACATAGATATAATTAAGAAAAAAATAATACGCATGTATTATTTTAAGCATGTAAAAAATTTGGGTGCAAGAGGTTAATATGATGAATCATTTAGAGAGGAATAATTAATGAATGAAAATATTGGGGATGCACTATTTAATGAAACACAAAAGATGACTACTTAAGATACATTTAACACTAGCACACCCAAACTTGTGAGAATTAATTTCAATGAAATTGGGCATAGATGATTCCAATTTCAATGTAGAAAATTTAAGTATCACAAACAATAGACACAATTGTGTTTCAACATTGATATTTTGTAAGACCCATGTTGTTATGCAATGCAATGAAAATTTTAAAGTATCAATAAAAATTTGATGAGGGGTAAAAGTACAAAGCTGTGTCACATTTTATAAAGAAAATGGCCAACACTGATCCAACTTTTAAACTTGAATCACTAAAAAGTGATATATCTTTTTATTACTCTTTTCCTATTGTTTCTTTATTGATTAAAATTTTCTTTTTAATCTATAATTTTTTCACTTTTTATGGATTTAATTAGCTATTATCAATACCTTAACTGTGGCTTATTATTTTCTTATAATATTTTATATTATTCGTTAATTAAAAAATACCTTAATTGTGTCTTTATTATTTTATATTTTTAGTATTATAATATTTTAGCTTCTTTATTTTTTTTATAAATTTTTTTTTATTCATTAGTTTATATCCTTTATTAAGTATTGAATAAGTTATTAAGGTTTTTAATAGTTTTTTAGCTTATAAATATTGAATAAGGCTTGACCTTATTGTTACTATTGATGGTGAAAATGACACAAACAACGTTAAAACAAAATATTTCTACTTTATTTCTCCTGAAAAAGAAAGACAACATGTAGTAGCCTAACTCCCAAGGTCCTGGTAGTTGGTTCTCAACTGTCTGGTGTCACTCAATCGGTTCATGCAGCTGTAATATTCAAGGGGCCTATGCTGGTAACAAAAGATTCAAGCAATGACTCATTTGTTCATCGAATTGTTTCTGTAAATCAATGGGTTTTAAACAAAAGAAAAAGATAGACCAAAGGGGTAAATCAGTAAGTATGAATCAAATTTATCTAGCATCCGGACATATATCTCCAGATAATGAATGTTCTTCCAATCAGATCAAGAAAACCATAAAATGACACAATCTATAGTATAATCTATACCACTGTATACATTTTAGGTGCTTAATTAACTTCACAATTACACATCACAAATATTTCAAGGATTTCAAAAGAACACACATTCATTCATCATCAAGATTATAGATCAACATACTTTTAATAACTTCAACCAAATGATAATCTAATAAGATAATCCTTAAATTTGATTCCTTCAAATGACTTTCATCACTCAAGAAACTCTTATGTTCAACACAATCACTGCATACAGATAGATTATAACTTACCAACCTTATCCCACAAACAATTTAATTCTAAACACCATATTTTGAGAAAACTATAGAAGATCAAGTACAATGTATCTCTATAAATCACTACAAAATTCTATCTCCTAACTCAGGTAAGCCAATCCTATTCTCAATTAGCCGACCTTCACAATATGATACCCATCAGGTATTTATAGATTATACAAAAATTTTGAACTTCACTTCTATTTTAGGTTATCCACCTTTTTAGGAACAACAACTTTCTTGGAAACTTAGGTCGATTTGATCTTGAGTTCTTACATTAGACATTCAGTTTAACTGGAGAATAGAAAAATAGAAGGAAAATATGTCATGTTCCTCAACTGTTAGTGTTGCATGCAACATGCAAAGAAGAAGGAAATCATGCATGCAGGAGATTTATGCATATGAAGCTGGATCTGTAATGAACTCATCATAGCTGGTGAAGACTTGCTGTAATGTATCTATTTCCGGCCCATCAATCCAACTATCTTCAAATTTGATTCAATCCAATTATGTTGCAACAAACTCCCTCATACCTTTTATCTTTATCATCTCTCTCCTAGCAGCTTTTATTTCTTCTTTGATATCCATTAACCGATCCAACATCAAATCTCCATCATCATCTCCCTTTTGCATCAATCCTCTAAATCTTTCATCCCATTTCTCTTTTATTTGACTCAAAGGCATGCCTTCTTTTGTAAATGCATTTACATCTACAATAATAGCAATGACCGCTTCTAGCTCTTCCAATTGCTCAGTCAAATTATTAACAACCTCTTGGATCTCATCCTTATGTTTACACAAGAAGCTAGTTCTAAAACAGAGTATACGAGAGGTTTTTCCAATAAAATCTTTATTCTCCTCCTCAAGTATGGACTGTTCAAGAAGAGTAGCTAAAGGTAATGCATTAACCTTCTCCAATTTCTGATTATATTCTTTATACTCTTCTTCTTGTTTCTCCAATGCTTCAATGTATTGATGCATCTCTTTTATTAACCCTTTTGTGTCCTTGTAGGCTTCAAAACCTTCAACCAACACTTCACCCACTTCTCGGTTTAACTTGTCTACCCATTGGTCGACCATCTCCACTTTGCCTTTTACCTGCACCAAATCATCTACCTCCTTTTTACTTAATAAAATAGGAGTCTCAATGGCAGTTACCTATTGTGATCTTGGAGAGCAAACACTCTTCAAGAATGAATTTAGTTGATCCAATTGAGCCTTAAGCTCATCCTTCTTTTTTGTTTATCCTTTATCATTCTCGACTTGGTTGTTGAAGCCACCACATCAATCAAGTTCATTTGATGATTCCTAGTGGGCCTTCCCAAGTTGACAGTACTCAACTGATAATCTATTAGCTGCATGTCCCCTACCTCCTTTTCTGTCATTGGCATGGCACATTCAACAACAATCTCTCCTTTATTTGTGAGTCGGGTAGAATGTAGAATCTTAGCCTTCTTTTTGGGCCTCTCCTACTCAATTCCCTTCATCATATCCTCCCAATTGAGAGGTTGTGAAGGGGTTACTACCCTCTTCTGCAGGTCCAATTTTAGTCATGGAGGAGCACTTGGAGCAATAGTCGTCATAGAGGAAGAGGGAGCAATAACTATAGAAGGTGGCTGTATATTCACCTAGGATTGAGAGTCAACCCTTGCTTTCTCTTGTTGTTCTTGCAGTATATGCATTTGCACAAGATTCTCAGCCTCTTCTCTATCCTTTTGTTCTTGCCTTTTCTTATCTCCCTCTTCTTTCCTCAACCTCTCTTCCTCCAACTGATTTCTCTCTACTTTTTCCTTTTCCAACCTTTCCTTTTCTAATTCTTCCTTCTCTATTCTTTCTCTTTCTAGAGCTTCCCTTTCCGGTTTCTCTTTTTCTAAGGCCTCTAGTCTTTCCCTTTCTAACCTTTCTGCCTCCAAAGCCTTAAGTTTTTATGCTTCTGCTTCTTCTTCTTGCCGCTTCTTAACCAACTCTTCACCATCCCTTTTCTTTCTTAAAATTTCAACTTCTTCTTCTTTTTGTCGAGCTTCCTTTGCAAGTTTCAACCTAGTAACCAAGATTTCCTTTTCCCTCTGATTCCTTGCCTTCTCCTCCTCAAGGTCATGGATCTTCTGTATCAATTCCAACTTTTCATTCTCTTCTTTGACCTTGAGTTCATGTTCTTGTTGCTTTCTTTGTCTCTCTACTTCATCAACTACTGCCTTAGTTTTACTTTGTCTAGTTCTTAATTGTTGCCAGTGAAGTATAGCATCAGCTTGTAGCTTAGCATCAATTTCCTTTTGTTTCTCTACTGCAGCTCTTGCATCAGAATTTCTTTTTGCATCTTCAAACAACTTCCATTGCTCTTCTTGTGTCAAAACCTGCTCAATATCTTCCTCTAGAGGCATGTTCTCTTGCACATCTTTTTCTGACAGAGTCTCATCTGAATCTGTTTCAACCTCCAGAATTTCCTCCTCCACTTCTTTTCCCTTGGCAGTTTCAGCCATGCTATGAAGAGATCCTTCTTGAATTTCTTTACTCTTCTTCCTTGTAAGTGGGACTTGTGCGGATGACTCACCTAATGTGGGTGTCGAAACAACAGATCCTACTAGAACATCCTCTTCTTGCGTTTCCTCTTCATCCTCTGCTGCCTCAAGTTCTATTTCTTCGATGTTTGGAGGAAGGAATTCTAATGGCTCTTTGGGAGGTGTCTTTCTTTTGATTCTCTTGTATCCCTTACCCTTTTTAGGAGCTGGTTCTTGAGGAGTCTAGGTTCTTAGCACTAACCATTGCACACTTCTATCCAACACTGTCCTTCCGATCCGCTTAATCTCAATGGTTTCTTCAGCATCCCAGTCAATTGGATCCAGGTTCTTGGTTCCAATGTTCAAAGCTTCATAAGATGGATCCAACACAATTCCATCATCCACCAATGTGTCAGGAATGTTCTCTTTAACACCAAGCTCGGACATGAGTGCGACAGATAGCCTTTCATAGTTCTTCTTCCTTAGATCATACTCATCTTGCCGATCACTCCAAAAATCCTCTAGCAAATTGAAATGTTTGATAAACACTGAAGGCAACAAGGCATGCATCTTACCCTTTGGATCAAAACACTTATGAGCTTTGTATAAACCCAACTTCAATTGTATCAATTCATTACAAACCACCTTTGCTCCTACCAAGTGTTGACAACCATACTCACCCAACTTCATGGGAAACTTATGACATCCGATTTTATGTTTGATCCCAAACCGAGCATTAACTCCAAGAGCCTGATATACAAACTCCATTAGCACTATCCTGTTATTGCAGCATCTTGGAAGCAAATGTGGATGGCCTTCAAAACCGGCCAACCTGAAGTATGTAAATTTGGGGTACTGGATGTACCAACATCCCCATTCAGCAATGAATGCCATGGCTTCTTGACTCAACCGGTATCCTGCATCTCCATTCAATTGGTTGATAATCACATATAAAATCCATCATTGACTCTTATGAAATGAGTCTCAACAACTTGAAGAGACAATTGGTCATAGTGCTCCCATACCTTCTTCTGTCCATCCAAGGCTCCCATTATGCCCACTCTGTTTAAGCTTGGGAAAATCCCCAATCTTGCTACTGCATACACCACATAAGAAGTCATAAAGAAACACTTAGTGCTTTTGATGTTAATCAACTGATCATGGATAACATTTGACACAATCATTGGCCAATCAAACTGATGGTCGCCCTATAAGATTATTTGGATGAAAGGAAACATCCATTCCTTGAAGTGGAACGTATCCCTCTTCCCAAACACCCTAGACAACATCAGTATTAAATATGATATTTCCTTCTTGAAATCTGCCCTCTTAGGTTGGTGTGCAAGCTTGGATAGAGATTTCTTTTCTGTCTTCAACCACTTTTTATTCAAATGAGACCTATTGGAGTCCTTATACTTACTATATTTCTCCAAGGCCTCTGCCTCATCCAACTACACCAAGCTCTTAGGATCCGGGACATTAAATATACTTTGAAACATCTGAGGAGTAAGATCAATGATCACCTTATCTTGTGAATCCATGCATAGTCTTGTAGCAGGATTGTAGGCACTAGCTGTTGTTAAGATCAACTCCAGGCACTGGACTGATAAAGGGAACATAGTAATATGTGCCAAGTCGGAATCAACAATCCTTAGTGTCCTTCATGTTAGATTTGCTCGTTTTGCAAAGGTTTCTCCATGTAACTCCTCAAAGTTGTACTGGTCCAAGTTCGTATCAGTGATGTCTGACCAGTCTGATTCCACCTTGCTCACCTTCACAATCGGACTCCTATGATTATACCTCAACGTATAAGGCAGTTGTTCTAGCTTTAACTTCTTTGGTTTTGGTGCTGCCTTTGATGTTCCTACAGGCTGGTTCCTTCGAGCAGCTTCCCCTGATGTTCCTGACATCTTTCAACTTTCCTGCAAGCCAAATCTCTAATTAGATTTTTAGATATCATCATAAAAACATGCTCTAAAAACCATACCTTTCATATATGCACCGGAGGCGGAACCAGGCAGAAATACAACCTAAAACAATCTCTCTTCCAATACTGCCGGACTCGGAGCCAAAATCGATATAGATATTTCACTAATAATGAACGGGCTCGGAGTCGAAATCAGGAAGATGATCGGAACTAGGATTGGAATGAAAAATGGATTTGGCTTTGTTCAGATTTTTACTTTCCATATTCTATTTTCATTCTGCCTCTACTTCCGACTTGGTCATCGTTATTTCGACATAAAACTTCTTTATTATACGCGGAGCCGGAAACGGGATGAAAATGGAATCGATACCTTTGGCAAAACAGAATTCTCCAGTTCAAGATCGATTCTGATCCCGTCTCCACCTAGGTTGACCATGACGTCATCAAAGGTTTTATCAATTTAACACACAACTCCATGACTAAAACCAAGGTCGTATTAAATGAAAAGAGGCTTTAAAAACACTATACTCATATGACCATGGGGAACGACTGAATTTCAGGGCATCATATTTTAATCATTTAAATGTGATCACAGAGACCTACAAAACCCTAATCTAGAAACAACATGATAAAACTAGGGCACAGATTTTAAACATTACCATTTTACCCGATTGAATGTGCGACAAAACCCTAAGTAAAAAAATGATGAATCAATTAACCCTAACTCACTGTAAATCTCTAATCTACCTTACTGTAAATTTCTAATCCAACCAATCACCATTTAAAACCTAAATTTAATCTAACTTACTGCAAATCCAAAATAGCACGACGTGATCACGACTAAAATGTGAAAGCGACCGTGCCCTAAAATAGAAAGAACCAAAAACAAAAGTAAAAGAAACGAGGAATCAACCAGACAAAACAAAATAAAGCACTCATTCAAACAAGCACGCCAAGAATCATGAATTTGTTAAAACGAAATGATAAAAATGACATGATTCCAAACACGGGCAAATATATACAAAAAAAATGCAACAGTTAACAAACGAAGAACAACAATAAGAAAACCCTACCTCGAACACAACGGAACCCTGCTAACCTTTTGAACTAATTCACAAACGATAACCTTCCTCTTCTCTGATCAATTCGCTCAAATGAACTCCGTTGCTGCTCTTCCGTGCTTCTTAATCTCTTAACGATGACAATAATGATTCGTTTAATCCTTAATGAAGGTAAAAATGAGAATTTCTACCTACACGAGTAGCTATCATTAATGCATTGAAATGAAGTTAAGGTGGAGTTGGAACTGAAAGAGAACCAACACTTCACAACAGTGCAACTTCAGTCAAAAAGTCAACGACCTAAAAGTGGTGGGGGCGGAACTGAAATGGAAACTGATTCAAAACTTTTAAAGAAATTTCCAAACTTCATTCCAATTCCGATTTCGGGCCTGCCAACTAAACACAAAACAAAACCCAACACAAAAAGGTAAAACAAAAGACCGACAAAAAAAAAGACATAGCACAAAGACAAAACTAAAACCAAAAGTCAAAATAGCGGAGGCGGAGGCGGAACCGATTATGATTTTGCAATTTTTGATAAAGACCAACTTAACACCCACTCCGGGTCTGGGTCTGCTGAAGACAAAACAAAATACATAAACGAAAGACTGTCGGGATGGGAACCAAAACAAGTTTCAAAAGAACTTTCAGAACCCGATTCAGTTCTGGTTATGATTCCAACAGAGAAACCAAAGAAAAACAAAGTATTGGCAAAACAAGACTCCAAACTTTGTTTCAAAAATAACTAAGTATAAAAATAACAAAGGGGGACCCATTTTGACCAAGGCAAAAGATGGGGTGGTTATGCATGGCATAACATTTACCTTTATTAATTTTTTTTGTTTTATTTCATAATTTTTATATTTATAATAATTATATTTTTTATTAGCTTTTTTATTTGAAAAAAAATTATAACCTTTATAATATTTTAATTTTTTTTTAACACTTCACTAGCTTAAAATGGCTTGATCTTATCATAACCTTAATAGTTTAATACCTTAATACCTTTTTAGCTTATAAGTACTGATTACTTGACTTGATCTTACTATAACTTATTTAGCTTTTTTGTATTAACTTATAATCATTTATAATATTTATTTTCAAAATTACCTTAATTGGGACTTTTGAGACTTTTTGTTTGCTTATAACATTTTATAATATTAAAAATACCTTAATTATGTCTTTATTTTTTATATTTTTTAATTATAATATTTTAGCTTCTTTATTAATCAATTTATTTATTTTTTTTATCATTTTTGTCATATTTTACATCTTCAGTGTTTGCTTCGATTCTTTAATTATCACTTTTCTCTATAAGTTACTACTATTATTTTTTATAATTTAATAGATTGGTTTCTTTTTATTGTATATTTTTGTTGCTTTTTACCTAGTAGTTTTTACCCTATTGCTAGCTTATTTCTTGAACCTTTTTAAATAGTTTTCATTGTTTATAATTTTAGTTAAATAGTCTTTTTTATCTTTCTTAATATCTCATCTTTTTAGTATTTATTATTTAGCATTGATCAATAGGTTTTTGAACATCTTTTGTATGTACCTTGGTCTTTGGTTAGCTTAATTTTTTGTCTATTTTCATGGTTTATTATATTTTTTAATTCTTCTTTTTTCTACACTCTTATCTTCCTCACTTTTTATAAGGCTTGATCTGCATTCCCATCTCATTTTCTCCTCTTCCTGATGATGGATGGATCTGAGTGTGATCCGAAATGTCGACACAAAAATACAAACAGTTGAATCCAAAAGCTAAGTATCTAACTACATGGACTGTGGAAAACTCATACCAACTATGATGTAAACTAATAAAATATTTATTTTTTAGTATATTTTATGTTTGTATTTTTTTGAAAAAATTAAAAAATTATTTGAATATAACTTTGTATAAATTAACACTATAATTTAGTTGTTGATAAAATGTTGAAAAATGAAGTTACATGAGACGTCAACCTTTATATAGTAAATTTTATTTGTTTTCCTTCAATTTTTTTGTGTGTATTTATAACTTGAAACTTTAGGGCATGGATATATTTTTTCCAATTTTAATAAATATATATTTTTAAATAAATATTAAAATGTGCACGTATTAAAACTTAGTTGTTCTAGTCGACGTTAACTTTCATATAAATTATTCATCTAAAATAGAAAAAAAAATATACCATCTTGATATAGATTCTTATATCTAGGGCATCATATTTTTTAAGCTATTTTTAATAAGTTTTACTATTTTTCTTGACATGGTAATCAACCTAATGCTTTGTGCTGATAACCTACATTTAGTAAAAATAAAAAATAAAATATAATTAATAATTAAACTATTAAAATATATGCATTTTTGAAAACTAAACTTATGGATCTATAAAAGGGTATTTTTATATTTTAAAAAAAAAAAAATTTAGATGAATAAAAAAATGTTGAAATATCAAGTTTTTCAAATAATTTTATTTTCTTGGTAAATTTGATTCAAAGTGGTGTTAAATATACATTTAGCCAACAATTTTAGTTAGAAAAGTTGTGGACATAGCTAAAATGAATCTTACAAGATCATAAGTTTGACCAAAATTAATTTTTATTTAAAATTACTTAAATTCACTTGTGCTGATAAGTTGGCCGAAAGTGTGACATAGCTTTGTGCTATACTAGTTACACGTCTTGATCCAATATATTATATTAAAATATGTGGTCATTTGCACTAATGTTCTAGCTAGGTGTTGAACAAGTTATGCTTATAAATATTAGCATATGAGTAAGTTAACTTTAATAAAGGTAGGTCTTTGCAAGCGACAACGGCTATCCAACCCCGTAAATGCACCCAACATGGATGCCTCCCAACTCCGTAACCTTTGCAGCTTAACGGCCTTTGAGTGTTGTACATTTGTAACCTCAAGCCTGTTCGTAACATATTAGCTTGGCACCTGTTGTTTTTAATGTCCAACACACCTAAATTGAACTCAAAAACTTATAATTATATTAATAAAAATAATATAAATGACTATTGTATTAAAAATTAATAATATAACTGATTTTATTTTTAATTGTTCAAAAGTATTTTTATTGATTTAAAATTCTAATCTCTACAATTAAATTTTATATTTATTTTATTAGATGTACATAAAAGATGAAATATAATTATTTAAAAGTTTAGATTCAAATATGATATAGACAATCTTATATTGAGTTATATTATTTTAAATTCAAACAATGAACATCCAAGAGATACAAACTGCCAAAATAAATTAAAAAACAAAAAAAACCAAACCAAATTGTATCAAAACATTACGACAATAGAGATGAATTTATTTATTCAATTTCATTTGTTTTTTCTGAACTTGAGGTCCATGCTTACTCGCTTTCACTCTCTCTTTACAAGCATCCACATAAAGTGTCATACCAATGGGCATTATAGGCAGAATAATTGTAAATTAAGCTAATGTACTTGCTGCTTTATTCAGTTAATTAGATAAAAATAAATTCCATTAACCTTCATTATCTAGGGCGTGGCTATTCTAGCCAAAGCATGTTGTAAAATCTCTCATATTCATCTCCACGTTGGGCATCTACTTTTAGTTTTGTGTTATCTACCTTTTAGAGCTGTTCCAACTCTACCTACAATTTTATTTATTTCTATCCACAAAGCAATAAAAACAGCAAACCAGTTGGCACGTGGATTCTAGATCGGTATAGGTTTCCATTACTACCCTTTGATAACTTATGGATTTTCTAAGTGGTGTGTCTTATTTTTTTAAGATAGATCTCTAAGAGAAAATAACTTTAGATCAAGATCTAAGGAGGAGATAAATAGAAGACCGCATTCAAAATAAAGGCAGGCTTGATACAAATGTTTGTTTCCATTTGGATTAACAAACAATTTAAGAACAATTATGAAGTTGATAAATGAGATTTTGAAGTTGTTTTTTTTAGGTTTGTGGTTGTATAATTTAATAATATTTTAGTGTTTAACAAGATATAAGGAAGAAAAATTTGACACACTTACAAATAGTGTTGACATAATTGAGGAGAGAAGGCCTATGCATCAACCTTGCAAAATGCACATTCATATAGGGAATTTGCATACATGAAGTTTATCACACATTCATATAGGGAATTTGCATACACGAAGTTTATCACATCCTTAAAAGGATTGAAGATGAATTTAGAGAAGGTCCACGTAATAGTAGAGTGGTTGGAATAAATAAGTGTAATGAAGGCTAGGAGTTTCCATGGGTTAATAAGCTTCTACTAAAATTTTATCAATAATTTTAGTGGCATTTATGCACCCTTGACATACTACTTGTGGAAAGAGGGTTTACTTGGATAATTACTACTGCCAAGAGTTTTGCACTCTTGAAGAAAGTGACAAAGGAGCCTATGTTAGTACTCCGAGACATTGCAACTTGGCGTCTCAAGTTTACTACAATGTTACTTGAATGACAATAGGCATTTTTCTTAGCCAAGTTAGTAGAAAAACCACTTATTTCAATGAGAAATTCAATGAGGCTAGGCAATAATATTTTGTCAATAACTAAGAATTTATGCCATAAAGTAAGTATTTTGTGCAAGTGAAGGCATCACTTGCTACTAAAAGAGTTTGTGTTGTACACATTGCACAAAACACTAAATTTAATAAATAGTCAAGAAAAGCTCAATTGAAAGCACATGAGGTGGGTAGAGTACCTTCATTTTTACTCATTTGTCTAGAAGCATCATGTAGGTAAAATTAACAAGGTTGCAAATTCCTTGAGCAAGAGGCATGAATTGTTGTTAAAAATTATGGTTAAAATAATTGGCTTGGAGATGATGAAATATTTGTACATTTTAGATCCAAATTTGATAAATGTGTGACACACATACATAGAGCCTTGGGTTGGAGATATAAGCCCTTATGAGGAATACTTCACATAAGCGGTATACGTATTTAGGAGATGACAATTGTGCATCCCATAGGGTTTTGTGAGGGAGAACCTTGTTAGAGTGATACATATAGTTAAACTTGAAGGACACTTTGGCATATACAAGACACAATCCATGTTGGAGGAGACACATCTTAGCTAAATTTGTGCAAAGATGTATGCAAGTTTGTAGAAATGTGTTGGATTTGCTAAATATCAAAGGGAGTTATATAGAACATTGAGCTATAGAAGCTATTGAGCATGCTATACGGACCTTGGGAAGAACTATCCATAGGTTTTGTGCTTGTATTTTTGTGCACATAAAGAAGTAACAACTCTATTGTTTGTGTATTATTTTATTTTAATTTAAATATATTATTTATTGTATTATTTATTATGCACCCAAGATAGGATAATCATTGTTAGGTGGATATATACATGGGTAGGTTTTAGAAATGACTCGTACTTTCCTTGTTTAGTTGTACATTCACACGTGACCATATCTCCTTTATCCTACATTGGTTGCATATTCACATCTCTTGGTCATGTATCCTATATACACCCACCTATTGGTATATTGTTTCTTGCATATGTATGCATATTGCATCCTTTTTATTATGATATATTTATTTTATCATTTTTGTTATGCTAAGTTCTTTGTGATTTTCCTTTAGTATTTTTTGATCTTGGGCAGCTATTTCTATAGCTAGATCTTGCATGGTATAAGAGTGGCTGGTGTTTCACATGTTACCCATCTCCATTGAGGATATCATTTTTTTATAACTTTGTATGCTCTTCTCTTATATTGTTGGATGATTTGGAGGATAAAAAATTAAGATTTGGACCATGTGTTTCCTATTTGTGGCATTGTTTTATAGGCATGTCTAGTAAATCATGGAGCAACTCGTAGATCACATATTATACTCTAAGGATATAGCATTATTGGTATTGTCTCTCACTTAATTTGGATTAATTGGATTCAAAGACGAGATTTGTAAGGGTTTGAAGGAAGAGTTTTATGTTGGTATATATAAATCACTAATTGTATGGGCGATTTTGGGCTAAATCTAACGCTAATATTACATTTAGAAGGCAGAAAAACCTAAGGGTTGCTTATTTTTTCATTAAGTTTTGATAAATTTATCCTAAGGCCTCCATAAAATTTCCTTCCTTGGTCATATAAATTGCACTATAGAGTATTCTTGTAGGCATTGGAAAATTCTACAAGCATTAGCACTATACAAGCTATATGAGAGGGATGCACATCACATCTCATACCTTGCATAGCATATTGACTAGTTGTCATTAGGGGTTCCATATAGGCACATGCCCCCACTATACCTTTAAACTTTTGTTAGGCACTAAAAATTTTGCTAAGCCACAAACCCTTTCCTTAGGGGGCACAAATCCCTCTCCTTAGGCGTGCATAGCCTTAACATATCCACAACCCTTAGCCTACATGACATCCAAATAAGTACTCCCATTTTTGGCAATAATCAATAGATTTGGTGAAACTTTTAATAGTGCACTAAATTTGGTAAAAATACCAAATTTACTTATCCCTCCAAAACTCACTCCCCTCTATATACATCTAGTAGTCTACTAACTTTGGTATAATTCACTAATTTTGGTGGATATTTCTAAATCTAACAATACTTCTAACTTGGCTTCAAGAAGAGGACTACACCATTGAAATTTTACCTTTTGTAAAATATTTTTGTAGAGGTCATATCTTGGGCATAAAAACTCCCTTATCAGTGCTTTTTTTGATTTTGGATATTTTTCTACATACATCATAATGGTGTATACGATTCATAGTTTTGGTGTTTAGAGTTTCTAAAAATTTTAGTTTCTCAGAGGTGTTGCTAGCTCATTTTTATTTTAGGAATTTTCAAGGCTCCTTTTGGGCTCATACAAGCTCTTTTTTGGGTGTCATCTTTTTGAAAGTGTACATTTTTCACATACTTTATGGTGGTGTCCTTAGTTTATTTCCATTCTCCATTAGAAGTGTAGTTTTATTATTTTGTCCTTTTGAGGCATTTGTATTCACTGAGATCAAGTCCAATATTAAACATATTTGGCGAGTGGAAAAATACACCAAGTATAAATTGTCATAATCATATTTTTCTAAGGGGTTTCATGGTTGAGTGATTTTAGGGGGTTTGTGTATTGCTTTTGTTGGATTGGTCTATTGTGTGACTAATTTTTGAGTCTCACCATGTGTTCTTGACATTGTGTATGCTATTCTATTATTTTGGATCATAAGAATTACGAGTCCTATAAATAAGATCTCTTAGATCACTACAACATGCATGTTCTTATACCTTGTATTTTTAGACTCATTCTTGAGCCAAGTAATATATATGAGAAGGATAACTGACATAGCAAGGATCAAGTCCTTGAAATAATTTGTACTAGTATTCTTGAGCACATGACATAGCTTTATGAACTTTGAGTGCCCTTTCACTTTTTAGTCATTCCTTAAGTAGTTGTATGGAGACCTAGAATCCCCATTTAAAAGAGAGGCTTTCTTGGAGACACCTTCACATGTGCATAATAATGAGACACCTCCTACATAGACTTTATCATTGATATATTTTTTAGGTATTTATATTTAAGCATTGAGTGTGGATACACCATTGCAAGATAAGTAGTGTATAATTTTAATGACATGCACCATGATTCCACCATCTTATCCTACTTTTTAAGGGTCTAGAGTCACTTCTCTTAGTTTTTCCAATGGTCTAGTGCAATAAGATATTCATTAACTTCTAGAGGTAGTTTGTTGGGATGAGTACTTGATAGATGTTTAAGGTTTATTTTGTCTTTTTTATTAAAGGCTTGGAGGACACCATTGAGAGATTAGAATTCCTCTTTGATGATAGTACCACGATTTTGTCGCATATTCTCTAGCTTGTGTTCTTTCTCCACCCATTCCAACTTGCACAATGTCATATTTTAAAATTCCTGATTCTACTAGTGTGACAATCATCATCACCATTGACACCTTTTGCATAAGCACTAGGTTCTCATTGGTTCAAATTTATTTTATATTGAGAGCATATATAGATCAATCCCTTACATGGTACTCGATTTCTCTTATCAAAATTTATCACAACATAGTAATGGTTTGGAGAGTCTTGAGTAGTTTTTGTAGATACCATCCACATCTTCGACACTTGGTCTACATTAATTTCCACATGGTTATAAATTGTTGCCTTCTTTGGTTAGGAATGAGACTCTTGATTCGATTATGATATATCTAAAGATTTATATTCTAAGTTTTCTTCGCTCGTATTCAATTTCAAAATAGGAAGATCTTTTACATTTTTCATCATGTTTATTTCTTCATAAGGAGAGAAATACTATTTAAGCGAGGTCACCCAACCCTCCTCTCTTATTCCTCTCTAAGTGGAGTTTTTTTCCTTCTCTTATGAAATATTTCTCCTCTTCTTATCAAGGGGATCATTTTGTGCATGACTACCTAACATGGATACACATTCACTAAGACCCATCTATCCATCCCCACCCAAGGTACACTTATGTGGGTGTTGATCTATTTTTTTTTTTTTTTACTTGATTGCATATTATGTACATAGGATAGGATAAGTTTACTTATTAGGAATCTACTTGGGTAGGTTGTATATGTGAATTATATTTCCATTATTTGGTGGAGATGTGCTACACATGTGACTACATCTCCTTCATCCCACATTGGTTGTAGATTCACATCTCCTGGTGGTGTATCCTATATAGACCCACCTCTTTGCCTATTGTATCTTGTACATGTATGCATACTACATTCTTTTGATTATAATATAATGTATTCTCGAGTTTTTTTTATCTTTTAAGATCTTTGTGTATTTCCATTAGGCTTTATTAATCTTGTGAGGATATATCTAAAATGACACATTTCATTTCTTGCTAGAAGTTGAACAATGCAATGAAAAAAGTGGATTTGTTCTTGAAGGAGATAGTGTGGTTGCATGGGTTACTATAGAGCATTACATCAAATCAATATAAACATTCCTTAGCAATTTTAGCACAACTTATGGAGAACATTAAACACACAACTTAGTTAAAATTCTACACACCATCCATAGACAAACATATAAGAAAAGAATGTTAATTAGAATCATGGAAATCTACTCAGATGTCTGGTAGGTGAGAATCCTATGTAGTGGAACATTGGTAGTGCAAGAAGAGTTTGCATACAAAAAATTAGTAAATAAATCATTAGGGAAGATATCATTCTAAGTGGTGTATGGGACATCTCCATGAGGTGTCACAAATATATCAGAGTAGAAGATGGGAGGCATAGAGGTTGAAGAATTGCTTAACACATGGAGGTTCTTGCACTAGTCAAGAAGTAGCTAGAGGATAGAAGCTAAAAGTACACATCATGCACAAATGAGCATTACTGGAAGAAGACTTACTAAGAGGGTGAGTTAGTCATTACACATTTGAGAAAGGAGTGGGTCTCCATAGGAACATACAATGAGATAAATCCTAAAAAGATTGGTTGATGTCGCATCCCACTTATATTTTGTTATAACACATATGAGATCATGTTTTTGGAAGGGTTGGACATCTCATCAATATCAATATATTTGATCTTTATTCCTACCATGCACACGAGGATTCAAGAGAGACATAACCAATATAAGCATCTAATTGGAGAAAGGAGATACTAGAAAAGTAGTGAGAAGGAATTACACAAATTTTAGACATATGCATTGGAAAGGAGACCTAACTTAGCAAATATAAGGAATATCTTATTCATTGGAAGGTTAAAGGGTTGAGGAAGAATTGTAGGTTTTTGAAGCTAATGCAAGTCAACTTAGCTAGATAAATTAGTTGTCCATGCAATTCTAAATTATGAGCTCCTAGCTCACAATATTTTTATCGAGGGTATCTAATGCATAAGAATCCTTAGGTTGACACAATCTTACATCACCCAATTATATCTATTATGTAGTTTCTCATGTGCGATCAGGTAACTAGTGTGTATGCTATGTTAATTGTGGTAGTATGCCATGCACAAGCTTAAGTTACACATATATTTTTATTTTATTTATGCAATTTTGGTGATTCACACGCCTTATGTATAAACAACATTATTTGGCCTTGTACAAACCCCTCTAGTTGTATGAATACTTAAATGCATCTTGACCCACTTGTACGATTCTCTTGTTTGAGCTTGGCACAAGCCTCACTCTAGCTCTTGTGTATCATTGCACAATCTTGCACATTAAGATCTCACCCTACACAACTTAGCTACATACACATGGCTTATAAAAGTCAATGGATGTTAAAAAAGTTGGTTAGTGTTAAGGCAACTTTTATCAAATGATCTAATGATTATATTTTCTTATGATTTGTTAGCTCTAGAATGCAAGGGAAGTGTAAGGTTCAAATTTATTAAGGAATGGATTGGTTCTTCTATTTGTATATTGCGACCTTGTTGACTAGATTTCCTCTTACTATTCATCAATGGTGGAATAATCTACACCAGTCCTTGAATCCCACACATATCAAAATTTTTAGTTGGACTTTATTTATTATGAATGTTTTGGTCATTCAAGGAGGTTAGTAATTTGGGTAGTTAGATTGGTAGATTAGCAAAGTCAATAATGTGTGTCTCTTGATGAGAAGTGACATGTAATTAGGTTTTGGGTAGAGCTCAAGGTTAAACAATTATATAGTAGAGATTCTTGGCACATATTTTTAAAGGGTTGGGTGACATAGTGCTGCCAAGGGTCATATTGGTGGCCCATTTATAATTCTTTTATTTTCTAAATCAAATCTATTTTTTGTCTTGTTCAATCTCAAATTTCTTCCTTGTAGCTTTTGTCTATGTGCTTTGCTCACTTATCTGATGGCTGCTCATTTGACTCACATTCAATTGATACATAAAATTTGAAATAATTCATGTTTTAGTTACTTGATAACGACTATTTAGAGAGAGAAATAAAGGTCCAAATTAAGAAAATTTAATTTTAAAAGTTTATGGTTTAGATCTATACTCGCCAAAATGATTAAGATCAAATCTATATTTATGGATTTGAACTAAGATAGTAAACAATTAAATATAAAGTTTGATCTTAAAAATAAGTAATTATAAAATTATATAAAAGTAAGATTATTTGCTAACTTCCACACAAAATATACCATTCATATAATAATCAATTCACAAGAATAATCTAAAACATAAAGGTAAAGGACATGGAATGCAATATTCACCATTAAAAATCTAAAATTATGGAAGAGAATTTGAAGGAGCACCTACTTTCTCCACAATGGGCTAACAACGAACTTTACAAAATATTAGCCGATCTCACCCAAAAAAAACACGAGCAATGGAAAAATTTATTTATGCAGATAACCCAAGAAAGGTAAATGGCGAGGCTCTCAAAAATTTGAAAAAGCGAAGATCATTTGCAGGAAGGAATTCGTAGGGGGTCTTCAGCCATTTCGCAGCTTGCACAGAGTTAGAACCAAAATTCACCAGAGCACGAAAATCCATAAATATTTCAGCCAGAGGAGAAATATGTATAAGATTTGGGAAAGTAGTGGAATGGACTATTCGTGGTTGAGAATCTTGGTAATCGGTGGCGGATGCATGGGAGTAGGCTATATTCTAGGTCGCAAGCCTTTGAATATTCGAGCGATCATAAGGAGAGGCGTTACTAGTAAGTCTACTGCCAATGCCTCACCTCCTCCATATGATGGCAAAACCGATCTTCACGAGATCGAGCAGGTTGCAGAGATTATGGATGATTTTAAAATGGTAACTCGTCTACTCTTCTCTCTCTCTTCTTTCATGTTTGGATGCCATCAATATTTTCATTAACTGCCATTTGCAAACATTTTAATAGCATTTTCTTCAAAATGATAATATAGAAAAGAAAATAGTTCAATTCTACTTGTGAGAGGTAATTGCTGAAGAAAAAGGCTATGTTGCCGGCATTATTTTATTTGGAAAATTCCCCTTGCACTTAACCTCCTAGCAGGTGGTATGCCACATCGTTGGTTGAGGTATTTTACTCAATTCTAACTCTTTATCATGTCTCCTGGGAATTTCAGTCTCAGGCTCTGCCTTTGGAAAGCCACATACTTTTATCACTTGAGCTCATCCCATTCATCATGTTGCCCGCATTGTTGCATAGATGCTTATTATTTGGATGGCTTTTAAGGCATGGTGCTGTCATTATTGGCAAACAATTTTATGCCATTTTGTTCAAAACAGGAAATATAAAGATTAATAAGGTGAACAATAAAGATATAATATTCTTGACCTTTTTATTCTTTATGGTTCCGGTTTGTGACAGCTTAGTTTAAAATTAGGGGACGCTTAGGTTTATGGGGTTCGGTTGAAATTGCAACTGAAAATTTAGCGAACATTGGGTCTTTTTATATACATAAAACAATCCACTAATGATAGGGGAGTAGGTGATCCTTCAACCATATCTAACAATTTTCATAATGGTACTCTATTTCCATATTAGTTCAGATGCGAGCAACACCTCATCTTACATCCATCAAACTAAATTAAATTGTTCACCTTTTTATTCTTTATATTTTCTGCCCGTGTTAGCTTTGTGTAAATTAGGGGTACGCTTCATTTTATGAGATTTGGGTGGAATTGCAATTGAAAATTTAGCAAATATTGCATCCTTTTTTATACATAAAACAATCCATTAATGATGGGGGAGTGGACGACCCCCCAAAAATATCTTACAATATTCGTAATGGTACACTATTTGTACGTTAGGTTAGATGCGAGTTGATACCTCATCTTACATCCACCAGACTGCATTAAAATTGTTCACCATTTTATTCTTTATAGTTTCTGTTTGTGATAGCTTTATCTAATATCAGGTGTACACTTTGTTTTATGGGATTTAGGTGAAATTGCAACTGAAAATCCAGCAAACATTGGGTCTTTTTTATATTCATTAAACAATCCATTAATAATGTGGGAGCAGGCTGTTAGTTTTAGGATCAGAAATGTCAACAAGCAGAAATACAACAACACATAGAACAATGAACACAGCAGATACCCTGGGAAAACCCTCCTACTCGAGGGAGAAAAACCCAGCAAATGATCTCTTATATATCAGATAAAAGTGCAGAATTCTGCATACAGAATCAGGCCTTACACAAGGCTGAATATATACAATGAATGGAGACACTTCTTCAAAAATGGTAACACTTCTCTTTGAATGGAATCTGCTGCAAAGAAAGGCGAGCTGCTGCTGAAGAATGGTGAACTGGAGTGAATTAAAAATTGATGCCTGAAATGAGAGGTCTTCACCTCCCTTATATACCAAGATAGGTGATCTCTTCTCAAGGTCGGCTCCTTTAGAGAAATAGAAAATATAAAATATCATTTAAGATATGAAGGCCGACCTGCCTTGTACAAAAATAAACTAAGGAGAAAATATCTCCCGAAGCTACCAAACACTAACACTCCCTCTTAGCTAGGGAGGTATTTTCCAGATATCCTCGTCATAGAGTCTCTCAACATGACGCCCACAATGGCTACACCCATTTGTGGAAAAGAGTTCATCACGGAGTCTCTCAACGTGATGTCGTCATGGAGTCTCTCAACATGACGTCCAACATGGCTACTCCCATGTGTGGAAAGGAGTTCATCACGGAGTCTCTCAACGTGATGTCGTCATGGAGTTTCTCAACATGACGTCCACCATGGCTACTCCCATGTGTGGAAAGAAACACATGTACAAGTGTTCATCACGGAGTCTCTCAACGTGATGTCGTCATGGAGTCTCTCAACATGACGTCCACAATGCCTACTCCCATGTGTGGAAAGAAACACAAGTACAAGGGTTCATCACGGAGTCTCGCAATGTGATGTCGTCATGGAGTCTCTCAACATGACGTCCACAATGGCTACTCCCATGTGTGGAAAGAAACACAAGTACAAGGGTTCATCACGGAGTCTCTCAACGTGATGTCGTCATGGAGTCTCTCAACATGACGTCTCATCTCAGTCTCAGAGATGAACAAGGGCTTGCACCTCATATTTCTCCGTCTCAGAGAAATATACACTACAAGGGCTTTTGTGACTCCCTCTGAAGCTCCAAGTACTTGCATCAACCTCTTGACCTCCTCGTCCAAGATTGCCTGCCATGCTTGCCTTAGAGGAACAATTTCCAATGCACACTTCCGACACTATTGACTTGCGAGAGTTCAGGACTGTCCTTCTCGACCTCATCCCAGATCACCCTATTTTGAATAGGTTTGCGGAGCTACCAATGTCAAATCCAGATTGACTGTCTTGTGCAATTCTGTTCTCTGCAGTTGAAGAGGTCTTCCAAGGATTTAAGCACCTATCCTTGCAACACTGCAACCTACTTAGCTGACACCTTCACTTCTTCTTAGTGAGTCACATAACTCCCTATTGATCCCTGCCTCAGAGATTGCAAAGACTTCCTCTGGAAGTGAACTCCCCTCCATTGACTTATTTCAGAACCTTAATCCTTTTCTCGGACATGCTTTCAACTCGTGCCTTGAATTCTCGGAATTTAACTCCCTCTGAATGTCATTTCCTCCTCTTTGAAGTAGCTGATTGCAATGACAATCTTGTGCCCTTGAGAGATGTCTCCAGTGAAGAATCATGAGAGTTATGCGCCACCAACTTAGGCCCAAGGTTGCAAGCTGTGTCTCCATGTTTGTTCATTTCTTCAGTCGGCATGACTTCCTCACAGGATGCATCAAGCTCTTCCTCCCTTGAATTCCTTATGCAATCTCTCATCATCCTTTTGCTCCTCGATCCATCTTGGAAGCATTTTAGAGAGATTAATAACAGTTCATAGAATCAAACTATCCCGAAGAGAAATACCAATGCTAGAAGCATACATGATTCACTATTCCCAATGTTATTGCATGAATTATTTTTAACTACATGATTATTATGATTATTATTCAAAGGTACAAACATAAAATACTTATCTCTTTAATGTTGGCTTCTCCAGTATTCACTGCGATCTCCTAGCAATTTCTTTTCTTCGATGATTTTATTACTGACGCTTGCCTTATGGAATTTGACTTTATGCTGGCAAAGTCAAACAATAAGTAGACCCAATATATTGATGTTAACAAATGTCCACATTTGCATAACCCGATCTCAGCACTCTGAGGATTCTGGAGAGTATCGGCTATCTATCTGCTTCCTTTTGTGTAGGATGAAGAACCAATCCTTCAACATTCTGTACTTGACAAGTAGGAAACTGTCTTTCCTCATTTGATCTCCCATCACAATGGAGAAGAACTTGAAACAACAACTAGTTATAGAAGCAATTTGCCTTGAACTGGGTGGCTGGAAGGAACTACTGCAGGTCTGGATACACCAATAATACTGTCCAAACTTGAATCAATTACCCAATGTACTGACTAAGGATTGATCTACAGCTTTCCAAACTGTCAATACCTCCCTTGCAACAATGATGCGACTGCAGACTCTGATGTCAATCCCATGTGATGGCGACCTCCATGAAAGGCGTCAATGCTAAATGGAATGACGGACGACAAAGATTAGAAATCCAGATGAAAAACCGCATCCAAATCTTGCCACGCGACAACTATAGGAGTTGCGAATGCACTTCTGAATTATCTTTCCTTTTTGACCCTTTGACTGCTGTGCTGGGAGTTTCCTGATGCCACGTCGGATATCCTTGAGATACGATGAAGCTTCAAATGATTAATATGATTCGTCCTTTAAATAATATTGACACTAAGCTACTTGCTCATGTGCTTGTCAATACTCTAACCTCAAAATAAATCTTTCGATGACACTAAGTTGCCTGCTCATGTGCCTGTCAATACTCTATATTCCCCGACCAAAGTCTTGCCACAATAATACTTTGAAATTGCCACGATTAACTACAGCGGGTATTAAAACAAACTTCAGTGGTCTATCGACTTGAACATGCCACGATATCAATTTGTATTTAATTTCTTTTCAGTGCCGTGCCTCCTCCAAATCATACCACCCAGCTTATAGCAGAATACAGAAGATTGGAAGTTTTACAACATAGATATGCGGCTCCTTCTGTGGCTTTAACATGAAGCGGTGCTGCAATCTCTCTTAGACACCCTGTACTGAAGCCCTTTAATTTTTATTCCATAGATTGCATCCTTTCTTAAGGATACGTTCTTCCAGGCGACCAACATATATTCTTCTGCAGCAAATGAATAATAGCGACCATCATATATTCTTCCAGGTGCAGTAATGTTGTGTTCTAAAACACACGATACCTTATAATATAAAGCCCGAGTCTTTTCTTGCTGCCATATTCAGATATTATATAGTTTTATCTCTTCTGACTTTACCCAGCCACCAATTAGATGTCACTCCTTTAAACAACATTGAAGAAATGATTGGCCCACCCTAGCCTACAAACTGCCTGGGTAAGAACTTCATCTCCAATCAGAAGTAAACCAAATGTAACAGTGAAAACAAGGGTGTCCTTAACCTTTTCCTCCAAACTCGCAAGAGTTGCCAAGCAGCAGTCCTACCACCAGTGGAATGGCCTGTAAACAAATGGATTTTTCCTGTTTCAAGTGCCTCTGCAACCTGTGCTTGACAAATCTGATCGGATTTCCCTTGAACCCGTTCTGATACCATGTTAGTTTTAGGATCAGAAATGTCAACAAGCAGAAATACAACAACACATAGAACAATGAACACAGCAGATACCCTGGGAAAACCCTCCTACTTGAGGGAGAAAAACAAAGCAAATGATCTCTTATATATCAGAAGTGCAGAATTCTGCATACAGAATCAGGCCTTACACAAGGCTGAATATATACAATGAATGGAGACACTTCTCCAAAAATGGTAACACTTCTCTTTGAATGGAATCTGCTGCAAAGAAAGGTGAGCTGCTGCTGAAGAATGGCGAACTGTAGTGAATTAAAACTTGATGCCTGAAATGAGAGGTCTTCACCTCCCTTATATACCAAGATAGGTGATCTCTTCTCAAGGTCGGCTCCTTTAGAGAAATAGAAAATATAAAATATCATTTAAGATATGAAGGCCGACCTGCCTTGTACAAAAATAAACTAAGGAGAAAATATCTCCCGAAGTTACCAAACACTAACACAGGCAATCCTTCAATCATATCTTACAATATTCAGAATGGTACTATATTCTCACATTAGCTCAGATGCGAGCCAACACCTCATCTTAATTTACCAAACAACATTTTTAGGGAGATCATTTTAACACCAAGCCACACTAACATGGAGGCCATATTAACATAGGGCCACTTCAGCCATGTTTTGAACCTAGCTCACTGAAGGAGTAAGTTCTTCATCTTACTGTTGGGCCACAACCCTTCACTTTACAGTCTACCATTAGATTTCAGCCCCATGGGTGCAAAGCTTATGTCACTTATTGGCTCATTTGATTTTTGTGATTCAGAATAACAGAGGAAGAAGGAAGCTGTGGATCTGATAGATTATTTTTAGCTGTGACATGGATTCTTCTAGCATTAGGATTGAGAAAGGATGTCTGAAATATGTCTTCCTGGCTTGAATCAGCTCCTAGTTCTGATGCTGTCTGTTTGTCATGGTTTTATCAGATGGTTACTGCACACATCTGAAGCTCCTTAAGGTGATTAGGGTCTGCTTATGTGGTTTTAATTCAGAGAGTGTGACCATAGTTACCAAATCTGGTTCAGTCTGGATTTTGATTTTCAGACTGGCCAGATTTGGCTGATTTTTCAATGGCTATTGATTATTTACTGTTTTCTTTGAAAAATTCCAGATTTATAATTTTTTTTACGTTTTGAATAAATTGAATTTTTCAAACCTGGTTACTATGCATGTTTGACAGCAGATGCCATATTCCGATTTTAGGAAAAAATATGTATAGCATTATACCTTGACAGACAAGAAAATCTGACAATAAGTGGAGCCTTTAGCATACAGTTGTGTGATTGTTATTGCCGACTTCTTGGAGGATTAAAATTTGGTACTCCACGTGGACAAAGGTTATTTTCCAAGATGGATACAAAATGTAAATGGAACTCTATAAGGTAAAGTCACCATGTTCTAGTTAGGCTTGAAGTTTAGTGACAACAAAATTCAATAAAGTTCATCAGCCAAAAATAATTTGAAAAATTCCAGGGCGAAGTTGTTAATAATTTTCTTGATTATTCAACAATTGAAACTAAAAGTATGGTCAGAATCTGTCTTCTTTAGTTGCAGTCAGATATCTGTAGATTTATTACAAAGCATTTTGAAAAGGCATTTTTGTTCTTTGAAATGCTTTGTGTTTGAAGATTTAAGCTATCTTTGTTGATAATTCTAAGCGCTTATGCTTCAAAGTTGAAAGCATGGATTTGTACTTTACATTTTTCAATTGACCAGCAAAATTCAATTTTGCTGATTTTGATTGGATCCCTTTGAATTTGTCACTTGAATATCTCTGATAAAAATCAGCAAATTAGGTGACTAATCATAAAAGTAATAAGCTGAATGAATATTTTTGATCAGGCTTGTTTAAGATGCATGCGGTGGCTCATTCTGAGATGACATAGCTCCAACTTCCAAGTATTATAAAGTTGAATGCATCCGTTTTTGCGATAAGTGTATGTAGCATATGCAGTGGGATGGAAGATAGGAGATTTTATATCGGGCAGCTGTTTGGTTCCAGTCCCATTCTCCTTTTGTACTGTGTTGATGTGGAAAAGAAACTCTTATAAGTCAAACTCTGGAGACATTTGATGTTTAAGCATTTCTGCTCTGTTAATCTCTATGATATGTGCATGGATAATTTGTTTGTCAAAACTTTTCAGGAGCCATTAAGCTGAATCCATTTTTCTTATGGTGGATGTATATGGTTCGTAAATTTATGGCTTGCATTTTTTTTATGGCAGCTATTCCTGTTACATAACCTAATTTTGAAGCATGTACGGTTTATTTTTTGACAAAAGTTATCCTGGTAAAACATCTTGACAACCATATACATATCCAATAGTTGCATTTGTGATTCTGTATTGCTCAATGTGGTTATCAAACTTTAAGCCAGTTTGTGAGTAAAGAAGGGATTATTGAAATTCATTTTGTGGATCAAAACAGCAGAGCTATACATCTTCTGAACTCCAGCAACTATATTCACACTAAGTATAAAGTGCCATTATCATACTTTGCTGGGTGTCTCATGATTGTGTGATTTTGGAGGGTGATCGTACGATTTTGTGTTTGCTTTTGTTGGTTTCGTGATTGAGTTATACTGGGGGAGATAATCATCTCTCTCACTCTTTCTCCTTTCCATCTCAGTATTCCATGTAATTCTTCTAAATCATGTAAGATTAAATGTGATTATTGTGGGAAGAAAAATTATGATGAAAATGGTTGTTTTTCTAAAGTAGATTGATGAGCTGAAGTAACTTCTTCAGGAAAGTCACATTTGTTTGCCAAGTTCTTCTACTTTAGCATTGCTATATATGTTTGTTGTTCATACTTAGTCCTCTTGTGTGGGCACATCATTCGGGGATGAGTAGTGTAGTCAAATGACATGCATCGGGATCTCATCTCCATTTTCTCCTGCTTCTTTTGAGTTTAGTGTTGCTTTGAATGGGGCTTCCAGTGATTTAGTGTAGCAAGACATACATTGTCTTCTAGATGCAGTTACTTGTGATAACTACATGACAAACATTTCAAGTTTGCTTTGTAAGTCTCATCTAGTAGACTTGGAAGACACCATTGAGGGCATTCATTTCATCTTTGATATTAACTCCCATGGAGTTGCATCATCTACGGATTTCATGAGGGCACATTTAGACCCTTTGTTCTTTCTTTGCCTATGTATAGTGATATATTTTGCAAATAATCATGAGTCCACATATCCAACTGAGTTATTGTTCATGTTGAAACCTACCGCAAGAGTACCAAATTCTCATCAGTCCAATTGTCTTACCCTAAGTCACCAGGTTCGAATTCGAATTCGAGTTCGGCAACATTGAAATTCGAATAAAATTCGACAAGGAAAAAATTCGAAAAGTATAAAATTCGGATTAAATTCGCCTTATGCAATTTTATTTTATTTTTAAATATAAGTAATATATCCATACAATTGTCTAAATTACACTATATTAAATTTTTATTTTAATCTTAAAAAAGAAATACAGTTTTACTTTTATTATAAAAAACAGAATACAGTTTTACTTTTAGTATAATATAGTTTTGTGAATGTTAATTAGTAAATAATAAATATATTATATAATAGAATATAGTTTTAATTTAATATAATATAATAGTAAATAGTAAAAATTTTAATACATTATACAAATTAATTTTTAATATAAATTTAATTATATAAAAAAATAAAATCTAAAATGTAAACAAAACATATGGGAACCTTATATTAAATAACAGTAAATGGTAATGTTATTATAGATTATAAATTTATTATAATACAAATATATTAAATATTTATTTTGAGTATATAAAATAATAAAATCAAATCTAAATAAAACATTTATAATATTATATAACTAACCCTTACTTATAAAAAATGCATGAAACAAAAAATGAAAAAAATGATTGTGACGGCCTGCTTTGTAGGTTTAGTGACGCTGACGGTGAAGTATGCAGAGCGTGAGAGGATTTCGTGCAGGGCAAAGGGCGTGATGATTTTGTGCAGGGTGTGAAGATTTCGTGTAGGGAAAAGGGCATGAAGATTTCCGTCGCCTCCCCAGCTGCAAAGTGCAAACAACTTCGGTCGCAGCACCAGAAACCAACGCTGGAGTTTCGCCTTCAACTGAGAGCTAGAAATTTCGTTGTCCAGATATGTAGCTTAGAGTCGAATAATTAATTTCGCCTTCAACTGCTCAAGATGTAGCTTTCACTCGTTTGCTCTGCTATTTAAAAGAAAAACACATCTAGAAACCCTAAAAATTCGCCTTATAAAAATGTATTTTAACTTAAGCGAAATCTGTTTTTTCTCCGTATGAATTTTGGATGAATTTAATCGAATTCCATGCAAATTTATCACATTCGACGAATTTCGAATTTGAAGGTTGAAATACACCGAATGCGGTGACTTAGTTCTTACCTATGGTGAGCACCATACATCCATGGTTACTGTAATTGAATCTAGCATGCTACTTGATTCATCTTATTAGCATGTCATAGTTTAGTATTGGCTTGGAGACCTTGAGTAGCATTTGGAGGATTCATCGTCTTTGGATCCTGTTCTACATCCATTTCCTCTAGGATTCGGATTGTCAATTTCTTTAGTTAGGCTTGGGACTTTTGATTTGTTTGTGGCACCTTTTGACATTAAAATCGCGACACCTGAGCAACTTCTAGAGACATATATTTTGTGTTTTCTTCCCTCGTATTGTTTTTAGGAACGAGAAGATATCCTATAGACAATTTTGGCTTTGTTTCTTCCTAAGGGGAGAAATGCTGTTCAACGATCATGGATTATTTTTAGTATTGAGTGTCAAGCATCTACCATTGCCGTAGGAGCCTTCATCTTGAGGGGGGGTGCATAGTTCTTTTCTTCTATCTCTTTTGGGATGGAATATTTCCTTGCATAGAGTTTTATCTTTCTTGGGTTTTTCGAGAGGGGTCACATGGCCCTTCTCACAACTTGGGGGGAGTTTTTTCTTATGGGTTTTCTCCTTCTCTACCTTTGTACATGGTTACCTATCATGGGCACACATTGCTTGGACCCCTCTATCCATTTCTCCCTAAGTTTTGCTTAGGGGAGGGGGGTGATTTTATTTTTCTTGTATTTAGTTTATTACTATATTGCATTATATGCACCTAATTAGGGTAAGCTCACTTTTGTAGTTGTGTCAATTTGTCATTTGCCCATGTCTTATGCACTTGATAGACACTTATCTAGTCTTAGTTGAAATGTATTCCTTCTATCATGCTAGGTCATATAGTTATCTCCATCTATTATGGATGTCTACCTTTAGTTAGTTTCCGCATTGACGCATTGCTTTGTTCTATATAAGAATAGGCTTCTATGTACTTTGTAATCAAATTTCTTTTGCACATGCATCCTTGGATAGAATAGCATTATTCTTTTATATTGGTATTTTGATTCTTTGTAATTGCTTTTATTTCTTGTGATCTTGGGTGATTGTCGCCATTGCCAAATCTAACATATCACATCATGACAAAAATAAGGTTTATGAAATCAAAACAGGTTTTCTTCTATATCATCAAGAGGACATTTTAAACAACCATTTTTTCCTTGAAGTCTCTATTTGGAAAAAGATTGGATCATGGTAATAAAATACCATGAATTAATTTTGGAGTGGTCTTTAACAATTTCAATTCCCAATCCACTTTAAATTTTCTACCAAATGGATCTAATCTAGTTGTACCTCTCAATATCATCTTGTTTTCTGTCAATTGAATTGCTTTACAAACAAAATATAACAGATAAAATTCCATGTTTTTTGCCTTCTTTTCCCCTCAATTTGCTGAAATGGTTTTTTGAATTTTGTGATTTCTCCAGTCAATTGTTTTCACTATATGCTTTGAGGGAAATTTCATCCTATTTTCATAGGTGTAGGTCCAGTGATGCCTTACTGTCATGTCCCCTTCTAGTTGACATCTCTTTGCAGTGTAGAGTTAGCCTATTATGTGACCTCCGTAGGCTAATGAGGAGATTAGGAGGTCTTGTGAGGCATGGCTCAGCCTCGGTTAGCGGAGTTTCTTTGCTTGGCTTTCGTTCAGGGTCAATCGGACATCTTTTGGCTAGACTTACTATTTTTAGTAAGTCATGGGAGCACCCTGCTATTTTTAGAATCTCAGTTTAGTCACATGTGGATTTAGTCTCTCGACTCCTGGCTCAGACGGCTTAGCAATCAGACAAGTAAATCAAGAGATATTAAAATTTAAGTGACTTAAGTGATTTATTTAATATTTTAATATTATTATAAAGTTATAAAGTAACTTTATAATAATAAAGTCACTTTAATATAATAAAGTGCGTTAAGTGAATAATTTAATGTGGGAATAAATTTTTTATCCCACATTGGCCAAGAAGGTGTTTGAGCTCTCCTAAGGAAAGAATAAAAAGAGACTTAAGAGCTCATTCTCGGCATCCATTGTTATTGCTATTATTTTGAAAACAGGTTTTGTGCTCTGAGAAGGGTTTCAGCCATTGCCATTGAAGAACGTAGTTCTTCTGTGAGTCTCCATTTGAACTGGTGAAATATCCAGCGAATTTGGTATCTAGAGAGTTTCATACAGAGACTCTGTGAGTCTCCATTTGAATTGGTGAAATATCCAGCGAATTTGGTATCTAGAGAGTTTCATACAGAGACTCTGATTTGTGCCTCAGCAGTTGTGAAGAAGATTCAGAGATTAATAGGGGTTTCATTGCAGATCAGAATATTTAAAGATTAATCCTTTGCTTATTAAAGTTTGTACTTGCTGCTATAGTACGGCCGTGAATAGTAACGCGTGAACAGTGTCGCGTGAACAGTAACACGTGAATAGTGACGTGTGAATAGTGTTGCATGAATAGTAATGCATGAATAGTGATGCGTGAATAGTGACGTTTGAACAATAAAATGCTACAGTGCTGTCATGAATAGTGAAATGCTTCAGTTCTAGTTGAAGGCAAGGCAAAAATAAAATAAAAAATCAGGTTCCATGTTGTTGCCATTGTTTTTATTTTGAAAATAACGTAATTTTCCATTCTCTCGAGAAATAAAGATTAATTGCAGCAGTAGATCAGTTGTTCAGAAATTTCAGATTATTATAATAAGTTTCAGTTTTATGTTATTTGCTTTTTATGTCAATAAACCCTCAAAACACAAAAAAAACGATATATCTATTCAAAACACCAAAACAAATTGAGACAGTGCATTCAGTAGCAAAATAGTATAGAAGCAGAGAACTAGTCGGGTTCTTACACTTACACAACATTTGAATTCTATTCTGGTTTGGCTTTTAGCATCTGATGCATGCTGTTGTTCTTTCTTTTTGTAAATATTCCTATTGGCATATTTGTTATCCATTCGTGAGTACTATTCTTATTTGACTGCCTTATAACACATCTCTTAAGGTAAAAAAAGCAACAATCCCTGATTTGTTTGGCCCCATTTCCTTATGGACTCTACCATAATATAAGAACACCAAAAATATAAGATAGACTTTTGTCCATTATTAAATATCAAGTTGACCATTTCCTTCTAGTCTTTTTGAAAAGCATGGGTCTTACTATTCTATTACGTTATATTAAAAAAGTACATTAGAATGTAATCCATGTGGGGGTTCTCTCCCAATATAAAATAGGATGAGGCAACATGTATAGCTTTAGCATTCTCATGTAAAATATTAATATCCTTTCTAAAGATGTCCGACCTAGAAGAGACTTGTGCCACACAATCAGCTTTAACACAGATAATTTGTCAGTACAAATGTCGAGGGATCATCATTTAACGAATCTTTAAAGTATTGCTATCCACCTTTGTCTGCAAAGAAGAGAAATTCCTACAAGTTTTATAAGTAGTATCTTGCAATGTTTGAGGTCCAGAAAAATACAAGCGAATTCTGTAGAGACTCAATGCTAAATCAGTGGTACAACTTTATGCGGCCAAAAAACATGGAGTACAGCTTCCTCCTTTGGACACATAACATGTGTCTTATTAGCTAAACTCGATTTATGCAAATTGAAATCTGGCCTCCTGTTTTAACAACACTGCTATACTTGACTACCAACTAACCATGTACCCAGGATTTGAAAAATATTTATTACTACCAGATAGTCTGGCATCATCTAATTTATCTCTCTTTAGGATCTTGCAAATTTTCTCTTCTGTAAGTAGTGTGGCAATAGGGACTTTGGCCTTGTCCTCTCATACAATGATTTTGATTCATCACAGAGAAGAATTGACCAATCTCCCACTCTTCCAAAATTGATGATGTGTGTGCACAACATTTTGAATAAATGCTCCTTTTAGCAAGCCTTTTTGTAGCAAAAGTGGAACTTAATATCCAACGAAGAGAGAGTAAGGTCCAAATAGATCTGTCTTACCAAATTTTTATGCCTTCAAATTTCCAGAGTAATTATTTACCATATAAAATATCTTATCAGTGCGTGAGATCACTGTAAGGGTCACAGGGTCGGTTATTTTGAATGAAGTCGTACCTGTAATAATATCAATTAAAACTGAATAATGCTCTGATAATGATAAGTTATTTTTTTGTCTTCAGCAGGTTCCTGACCAGAACTTCCCAATAATAAATGAAACCATTTTGAACTGTTTTTTAGCCTAATGGATTATGTATTTTAATATATTTTCAATGCTTAAATTTTCCATTTTCTCTAAAGTTGGCCAATTATATATATATAGAAAACTTCTAATTTAGAATAGTGGCTAAGTTTTACAAGGATTAGGAATCAAGTACTCACTTTTCAAAGAATATTTATATATTTTTAGCTTTTAGTTTTTAGTTGACAATATTTGCCGAGTTAAAAGAAAATTTGAAAATTTTACAAAAAATTGTAATTAAGTGTATGCTTTTCAAAGAGCATTTATATGTTCTTTGTAACACTTATACTATAAAGTTGAAACATTCACCAAGAGTTTTTCTCTTACTCCATTTCGTAAAGATCTTAATTAGCAGTTCCAACCAGCTACATGGCAGCTAGAGATGGCCTCTGAGTTGTGATGTCTTTTCTATGGCAAGTGGAAGGCATATATTCACTTTATTAGATCCTTTGAGTTTATAAAGCTTTTCCAGTTTTCTTTACTTGTAATGGATGGGAAAAGACAGTATTGAAAAGTATTGACAACAATCAGTCTACCATAATAATCTAAGTTACTGGGTGCTGCACTTTTGGGTCAGGTATGTGTACCGGTTTTCCCCTGGGTATGCCCAAGGTACCTCCTAGGCTCTTGGGTCTAAGTTACCAGTTCGGTTTTGGGTTCGGGTTCGGGTTTGAGAACCCGGTTCGCCGGTTCGGGATTTTTTTTTTTGATTTGGGTTCGGTAATACAAAAACATATAAAAATCAGAAATATATACAGATTTGCAGCAGTAATTAAGTTCAGAATACACCACCATATTAATAGTTAAATAACATAGCAAAAATGAAAAATACACCACCATTTTATACTCAAATCATCAAAGTTCAAACATAAAAATGTAAAGTGTTTACAATCAGCCATTAATAATTAATAATTATTGATCATTGATCAATCTGAGTCATATGGGTCATCAAAAAAAGCAGCATCATCATCATCATTAGATGCTACATTATGTGTAGAACCACAAATAGCATTAGTGGCACTCGCACAAGCACTGCCACTAGCACTGACACTACCACTCTCATGCTCAGCGGTTGCTTCAGGCTCATAGTCATCATCAATATCAAGTGCAGCTAAGTGACTTGTGGAAGCATCCAAGTCAAGCTGCTCTGGCTCAATATCCCACCTCCTTGTGTCTCCTTCTTTGTAGGAAACTTGCTTGTGTGTAAGGAGGCGCAAGTTTGAATGCACATACACCAAGTCCTCTGCCTTTTTCGAATGTAGCCTATTGCGTTTTATTGAGTGGATGAAGGAGTATGTGCTCCAATTCCTCTCAGAAGAAGATGAACTAGCAACCTATTAAGACCAAATTAAATAGTTAGGAGTTACAAAATTTAAGTTGATTTAACTAAACAAAAATATTAATTAATAATTTAATATAAATATAAATTTAAAATTAAAATTAAAATTACAAAATATAAAACTTACTTGGGATAAAAATTTTATTGCAATAGGTTGGAGGTGCCTGTATTCTTGCCCATGGAAGTACCACCAACTATGAGCATCCACCCTAACCTTGTCTCGAACAGCATCAAGATTATGATCAACAGTACCAGAGCATGCAAAAGCCATGAACTCAGCCCTCACTCGATCACATTGGTCACGATCAGTGAAGAGTCTACGAATTGCTGCCTTGTACCCTTGACCCACTTCAACATCCCTATATGGAGCAACTCTTGTTGAAGCAGAAAGTATCTCTGGACTATAATATTTGGGACTCAATGCAAAAGCAAGAAGATGCAACGGAGTGGTCATTTTGTTCCATCTATCAACAATGATTTCTTGTAGCTCTTTGAAGAACTTTTCTTCGGGATCTTCCTCTTTTGCATTGATGATGATTTTCATCTTCTCAATCATTGAGTCGATACCATCATATACTTCACCCAAACAAGGTCTATCCATGTCAGTGTAACGGATCATGCTCAATATGGGCTCAGTGAAACTGACGAGATACTCAACAAGGTCCCACCAACTATCATCTAGGATCCTTTGCTTGATCCTATTTGCCCTTTCACTGGTAGATTGCCTCCATATGGCCCAATTAGGGCTGATTACCATTGCAGAGAGTGCCTCACGAACCTTTATAAGTCGTCTCAACACAATTGTGTTGGAGGCAAAACGAGTCTCGGCAACCTGTTTGAAAATCAAAATTAAAACTAAAATATAATTTAAATTTACAAAATCAAAATTTAAAATTAACAAAAAATTAAAAAATTAAAAAAATATTGAGAATTAACTTACCTTCAACAACTCCAATTTTGAGAATTGTCTAAATATTCCTTGTGTCATATGGTGGTTGGTGACAAACATTTGAATGTCTTCGCCCTCAGCATACACCTGTTTGATCCATTCAATTTTGGATCCAATTTTTTGTAGCATTAGATTAAGGGAGTGGACAGCACAAGGTGTCCAAAAAATGTGTGGATACTTCTCCTCAACCAATAACCCAGCAGCCCTACAATTTTTGGCATTATCAGTTACAACTTGCACAACATTTTTATGGCCCACTTCTTCAATAGCTTGGCAAATGATGTTAGCAATAAATGGACCATCCTTCACCTGTCCTTCACAATCCACTGCTCTCAAAAACATTGCCCCTTTAGGGGACACAGCAATAACATTGATCAATGGGCGATTTTTTGCATCTTTCCATCCATCAGAAACGATGGTCACCCCTGTTTCGATCCACGAATCCCTTATGGGCTTCAAAGAGTCTGCTACATGTTTCACCTCTTTCTCCAATAAGTTGCAACGAACCTTCTCAAAACCTGGGCCCTTATACCCCTTTGGAGCCTCATTAATAGATTTCACCATTTTTTGCCAATATGGTGAACGAACAACATTGAATGCCAATCCATTGGCATAGACACATCTTGCTATGTCTTGATCAGCAATCTCTCTTGCCTCATTCTGAAATGAAGCTTCCAACGGTCCCTTAGATCTTTTATTTGAAGAGGGCGTGGTTTGCTCTTGAGGGATGTCCATAAATGGATGGCTTCCTGTAGGTGGAAAATAAGAAGGCGGTGTAGGGGGTTTCATGAAACGAGATCCTTTCTTCAAAGGATGGCTTGTTTTACCACTGGCTGCTCTTTGGTCTGCCTTTTCTTGCTCAGCAATATATTTCAACACTATATTATCTGGAATGCCTTTCTCATCTTCACCTGGACAATTTTTTATGCCTGTTTCAGAGATCCCACACAAGTGCCCTTTCACTCGACTGTATGAGCTCGAATACTGAACATGGCAATGACTACAAATCCAAACATATCCTCCACCACCTGGAAGTTGTTGAACCATTTCTACATATTTCCAAAGGGGAGAGTTTGGGTTTGTTTTGAAACGAGATTGGCTTGAGCCTGAGGAGGTACCGGTTGCCATTGTAATATGGAATACCTAAGGCACAACATATTGAAATTTTGGTATTGATTGATTGAATTTGAAACTAACAGACTTAATTAATTTCAAAAAATGAAAAAATTGAACATGTGTTATAGACATTTAGAGGAATGAAAAGTAAAACAAAACTAAAACTAAAAAACAAAACAAAAGAGTTGAAGTCCATTTGTTTAAAAAAAATGTAAAAAAATAATAAAAAAACTTCAAAAAACCTACCTCTTTTGAAGAAATCTTGCTCAATGATCTTCTTGGCAACGAATAGGCACTTGCAAGTGCTTAGGAATAGCACAACAACCAACTTCGAACAATCTACAATCAACCTTCAAGTCTATTCAAGCTTGTGCAAGCAAAAGAGAAAGTTCAGCGATGGAGGCAAAAAATCCTTTTTTTTCATTCGCAAATTGGTAAATGACTATCACTTTACCTATTTCATGTTTTAGAGGCACATATTAGGGTTGGAAAGAATAAAAAAATATTTAAAAGTCAACAAAAACTTAAAAAATTATTAAAAAAATGCAAATTCGTGCTTTGAAGTCCGCCTAGGCACGAAATTCTACCCGGGTTCGAAAAATTCAAACCCTGGTCGGACCCACTGTCCGGGTTCCGAACCCGGTTCGAACCCACAGTGCAATTTTTGGACCCTGGGTGAATTAGGGCGAACCGGACCCGAATTTCAAATCCGGATCGATACCGGATCAAACCCGGGCCCCCCAGGGCCGAACCCGATAACTTAGTCTTGGGTTCATCGTGGAAGGACCCACAACAAACCTAGATGCCTAGGCATACTTGGGCCAAACTCGGGCGAACCCTCACATACTAGCAGCTGGGGATGCCCAAAAAGTGCCCTTTTTCAACAAAAAAACAATTTTTAATTCAAACACGCTCTCCAATGCAGAATTTCGCCCTAAAACAACACTATTTGGTGTCTGCAACTCATTTGACAAACACAAAACACCAAAAAAACCAATTTTTTTTCTCCAAGCTGCCATTGCTTGGTTTTGAAGGTTGCTTCATTTTTTATCGAAGGTGAGGGCTACGGGGGAGTAAGACATACACCAAAAGGTTAGGAATCGCTGCACAAGGAAGATTTCGTCATCAAAGGTGACTAAATCTTCCATTTTTTTTCAAGTTTTCTATAATTTTTTCAAGATTTGTCAAGTTTTTAAAATTATTTTTAAGTTCTGCATATTTGTTTGAACTTTTTCTTCATAATAAGGGGTTATAATGCCAATTTTTTTTTTTTTTCAATTATAGTTTTTTTAATTTATAATGTTTTTTATTTTAGGTTCATACAAAATGATTGGAATTTCTAGTTTGGTTGCTCAAAATGCAAAGAGTTCTTCGAAAATTGATGCATTGTCGCCTCTTTGGTGACATACAACAATGATTCAACAACTTCCTTGTGGTGGGGGTTTTCTTTTGTATTGTAGCCAATGTGGAAAAGAGTATAAGAGCTCATATTTTTGAGTGAAAGCTCACCTCTATGCCATTCCTTTACAAGGAATAAAAATTTGTCCCGTGCCAAATAAAAAAGGGTTGCCAAAGGAACAAATATTGGTCTATATTAAAGAACAAGAAGATGTCGACATGATAATTAATAGATCAAAGGATTTTGCACATCCTCTTGCCAAGAGAAGCTCGAAAAAACCTCCTACTGGCTTCTCACAATTGGCTGGCTCACATCCTTTCATGCCAATGCCACCATCTTTTGAAGAGAATATGTCAATTTCGCAAAAACGAGGCCCATTGGACAAGGCCTTCAAAAATGAAATTAGGGAGGTTGCAGATTAGAGCATTACTTGTTGCATTTATGGCAATGGGCTTCCTTTCAACATTGTTAGATGACCTTATGGGTGGGATATGGTGAAAACCATTTGCAATGCACCTCTTGGTTATGTTAGTCTTGGGTATGAAAAGGTGTGAACCACCTTATTGGCGAAGGAGAAACTTTTAGTAGAGGCATCATTGAGAGTAATCAAGGATACATGACTTGAAACAGGTATGTCCATCATTTTTGATGGATGGAAAGATTGCAAAAATAGACCATCGATCAATGTTAAACAGTGTTCCTTAAAGGGGCGATGTTTTTGAAGGCAGTGTATTGTGAGGGGCAAGTAAAAGATGCAAGTTTCATTGCCAATGTCCTCATAGAATCCATTGAAATGGTGGGGTATGAAAATGTTGTCCAAGTCATCATGCACAACACTAAAAATTGTAGGGTAGTTGGGTCTATAGTGGAGGTACATATAGTCACATTTTTTGGACACCATGTGCAATCCACTCACTCAATTTGATATTGCAAAAGATTGACACACAAATTGAGTGGGTCAAACAAATCTACACGGAGGGCGAGGAGATCCAAATGTTTGTGACTATTCATCATATGTCACAAGGTGTAATGTCTCCTACTTGGCGTATGCCTAAATTTGCCTTAAGGGACCATTACACAACATGAAATTGTTCAACAAATAATATTCCATAGCAAATTATATAATAGATACTGAATTTAAAAATAAATGAACTATTAACATTTATGAAATAACAACTTGAACTTGAATCTAATCTAGACTCCTTTCCAATAACCAATCATGGTAGGGATGGGCGAGAAATGCATAATAGGGCGCTAGAAAAGGAACATCCAACCAAGACAATTCCTTTCCATCGTAGGAACATCCACCAAGACAATCCCTCTAGGGACATCCACCAAGACAATTCCTTTTGAAACATCCACCAAGACAATCCCTAAGTCGCCTTTCCCACTCATTCTTCCTTCCCCATCTTATATCTGATTGCTTAAGAGAAAGATGTAAATTATAATAATATGAATAGATTTCCTATTTCCCTTATTTACTGAATTAGACATAATATATCTCCCTTTATTAGTCATTATGACAGTAACTATATATATATTTATATATCTATCAAATATTATATATTAAATGTATATATATTCAAATGCATACTAATTACTGACTATCAACTGTTGCTGTTTTTCTAAATGCAGACTTTATTTCTGATTGATTTGATGATGATCCTCCCTTTGAAGAGTTCCTCCCTTTCTATCCTCCATGTGAGGGAGAGACACAGCTGTTCATCATACCCCTCCTTTAGTAAGGGACACGTCCCTCTATACTGATCGCTGTTTCCAGACTGTTTTGTAAATTTTAATTATAATCTTTAGTTGCTGCCCTTGACTAGTTATTGATCGATTAATTTATCCTTCTAGCGGTGGTCTTTAATTACATGCTTGTGATTTATTTAGAGGCTGCAATTTGTTACTTGTGGCAGGACATGACAGCCACTTTTTTATTTTATTTTTTGTCCTTTAGTGCTTTGTCTTTATTCAGCAGCTCTAATCCCTTTGACTGCAGTTTTAGAAAACTTTGTCCTGTAGCGGTTGCTAAATAATTTAATTCTTGATTTAAATCGGAGGTGTATGACAGTCTGCCCCTCCCAATATTGCTTGTCCTCAAGCAAAAGGAATTGAAAACTCTGCAGTTAGTGATGATCGTCTTGGTTATGTCTGACTCTATACTACATTGATGTCCTTGGAGAGTGGTTGTTAGTATACTTGCCTCAATTTGATTACCAATAAGGTTAATACCATCCTCTAAAGTATGAGGACAAATTCTACTGGCTCATGTCTTTTTATTTTTCAATAACTCTCAACAACAAACCAAGAGTTGGAAATTGGTAAGACCTGTTATTTAAGACAAGTGTTCACTCACAAAGATTTAGGGCAATGACATTTTCTGTAAATATTCAAAATTTTGAGGCGAGCACATTTCTAATGAGGATGTAATACAAAATAGCCTAGAACATTTTTCAACATATATTCTCTTATCATTGACTCATATGTTATATTCTTCAAAGTATATATTCTCTAGATAATACTCAAGTACAAAATTATTGGATTGATTAAGTCCAATAGAAAATGAAAGATGTACGATAGGAGGACTTAAATTTTTAGGTTTACACTAATATGCACTTCTTGTCCAACTTCCAAATCAATTGGAGGTTGACACTCCTCTTGTAAAATTTGACATATCCCATGTTTTGACACTAAGATTATTTTCATATCTTGGGAAAGCATTGTTTTATTTCATCTGATTAAACAATGTCAATTTTTCCCGAAGTTTGAGAGGTTAGAATGATCTTGGGATTTGTGTGTTATGGACCCACAATGTAACTTAAAATAGACTTATGTAACAAATTTGGGTGTAACTTGATTTGTATCAAATTTATCCAAGGCACATATATGCCTAACATTGATGTCCTTGATTTTTAATCATGAATGTAAAGCTATTCTAATAAAAAAAAGGACCTAGGAGAAGAAGACCCTTGGATGAAATGATATACTCTAGATATTACATATAGAAGTGAATTTGGTCCACTAGATCAATTTTGTAGGTTACAAGGTAGATCATATGTGGTATGGATTTGATTGTATTGCCATCGTGTGGGATAAATCATATGTGGTGTGGACTTGATTGTACATTTGATCTTGTTCAAAATGAATAGAACAAATTGCTCTTTAGTAGAACAATCGTATTTCTACGTCAATGAGGCTTGATAAATATATCCTATGATAAATCTCAAAACCTCAAATTATAGTGCCAACATTTCTTTCCAAACCTTCTCTTAAGATCTCTCTAAGAGTCAAAATATGTTATTTGATTTATGATGAAAAATTGTATGTTCCTAATTATATTCTTAGTAATTCACTCTATGATGTTTCAAATTGGGTGTTATGGGTAAGATCGATATTCTAGATAAGTCGTCGTAGATTGTTTTGGAATATTCTTGTTGACTTTAATGTTATTGTTTGTCTTTTAAGAGATTGACCACCCTAGGTCAAAATGAGATCTCGGTGCACTTATGTCTCAAAGTTTGAAAGTAAGATAATCTTAATCCATCTTTGTATCTTTAGTTATACTTAAGTTTCCGTGACAAGTAGTGATGGCAATTTGTGGATTTCCATTTGAGAACTGAAAGTCAAATTATATCGTTAGATTTTATCATTAACTATGTTGAGTTGTTATGATTGTTCCCTCCTTGGGAATCTTTTTTATATTTTGATTGCTTGATTTCTTGAAAGAGAGGTGAGTGATGATTGCTTATTAAATGTCAATGAATTGAATCATCCCTTATATCCATTTCTTGAAGGAGTCACCACCCTTCACAATAAATGAGTCACCACGGTTGCCCTTTGAGAATAAAACTTTACTTCCAAATTGATTTCCTATTGAGGATTTCTTTGCAAGGAATGATTTCCCTTTTATTTGTTGAAGGAGTCACAGTCTTTCCAATTTGAAGGGTCACAACCTTTCACCTTTGAAGAGTCACAACCTTCCACATTTGAAGGTTCACAACTTTTCATTTGAAGAGTCACAACCTTTCTCAATCATCTCTATTCTTGAGAACCTAATTTAATTTACTTGCAAAATCACTTAAGGTTCTATTCTCAATTGAATTCTTCAATGATGTTATGGATGCCTCTCTCAAATGAAATGCTCTCCCTTTTATATCTCAAGTTTGAGGGAGCCACACCTTTTAACCTCAATAGTTACAACGATTTGTCATTGCATTTGGAGACTAATAATAATTTAATTTAAAATAAGTTAATTTGTTAGTGCTGTTGAAGACACATTAGGCATGAAGCAAACATATAGATATACGTATACACACAAATACACATTAGACACAAAGCATACATGTGAAAGGCACACACATATAGAAATGCACTATTGGCCTACTTAAGAAGAGGGCTCAATAGTTAATCCTAATTGAATGGTGGTTCAAGTCGGTTTGTCCCGCAAGTTGGCAGGATTAAGGCTCTGATACCAATTGTAATGTCTCCTACTTGGCGTATGCCTAAATTTGCCTTAAGGGACCATTACACAACATGAAATTGTTCAACAAATAATATTCCATAGCAAATTATATAATAGATATTGAATTTAAGAATAAATGAACTATTAACATTTAAGAAATAGCAACTTGAACTTGAATCTAATCTATAGACTCCTTTCCAATAACCAATCATGGTAGGGATGGGCGAGAAACACATGGTAGGGCGCCATAAAAGGAACATCCAACCAAGACAATTCCTTTCCATCTTAGGAACATCCACCAAGACAATCCCTCTAGGGACATCCACCAAGACAATCCCTAAGTTGCCTTTCCCACTCATTCTTCCTTCCCCATCTTATACGTGATTGCTTAAAGTGAAAGATGTAAATTATAATAATATGATTAGATTCCCTATTTCCCTTATTTACTGAATTAGACATAACATATCTCCCTTTATTAGTCATTATGACAGTAACTATATATATTTATATATCTATCAAATATTATATTTTAATTGTATATATATTCAAATGCATACTAATTACTGACTGTATCAACTGTTGCTGTTTTTCTAAATGCAGACTTTATTTCTGATTGATTTGATGATGATCCTCCCTTTGAAGAGTTCCTCCCTTTATATCCTCCACGGTGGGGGAGAGACACAGCTGTTCATCATACCCCTCCTTTAGTAAGGGACGCGTCCCTCTATACTGATTGCTGTTTCCAGACTGTTTTGTTAATTTTAATTATAATCTTTAGTTGCCACCCTTGAGTAGTTATTGAACGATTAATTTATCCTTTTAGCGATGGTCTTTAATTACATGCTTGTGATTTATTTAGAGGCTGCGATTTGTTACTTGTGGCAGGACATGACAGCCACTTTTTTATTTTTTTGTCCTTTAGTGCTTTGTCTTTATTCAGCAGATCTAATCCCTTTGACTGCAGTTTTAGAAAACTTTGTCCTGTAGTGGTTGCTAAATAATTTAAATCAGAGGTGTATGACACAAGGCATCTTCAAGACCTTCTCCAAGTTGGAGTTGTTGAATGTAATTTAAATTTGATTTTTAATATTTTTAATTTTCTATTCTTAAGATGACTTGTGAAGGTGCAAGAGGCCTTGAGTTTTATGGTCATCAACAACCTATGGAGTGTATGGAGGTGGTCAAGCACAAAAAGAGCCCAAAAAGTAAAAGCATTGATCCTAGATGATGAGTGGTGGGCTCGTGTGGAATTTTTTTTGAATTTCACTGAGTCCATCATGAGCATGATTAGGTATGGTGATGCTGATCGCCCATGTTTGGGTGAAATTTATGATGGCATGTATTCCATTGTGGAGAAAATAAGTGCAATAATAGAAGCTAAGGAAAATGACCCAACGTAAATATTTTTCAAAATTGTGCAAAAGATTATTGTTGACTGTTGGAACAAGATGACCGTCCCCTTACATCTCTTAGCATTTGCTTTGTCACCAAAGTATTATAGCAAAGAGGTACTTTCATTGCCGAGGAGGGTGCAACCATATAAGGATGGGGAGGTTGCTGCTAGCTATATGGTTGCATCTAGAAAGATATTTTCAGATGAAGATATTCAAAGTATTGTCTTCAGTGAGTTTGGCCACTTCATATCTTCAAAAAATCATGATGTTTCCTCTCTTCTAGACAAATATAGGAAAATTGTTGATGAGTGGTGGTATCTACATGGTCAAGGCTCCATTTTCTTGCAGCCTCTTGCAATTCAAATACACTCTCAAGTATGTATCTTTTTTATTTTTATTTTATAATAATATAATTTAATATTTTATGTTTCAAGTTTTGAATTTATATAATTAATTACTAAATGTTGTATGCAAACTCAATAGGTTGCAAGTTTTTCTTCAGCTGAGTGGAATTGGAGTACATACTCCTTCATCCACTTAAAAAGCACAACCGTTTGGGTGCAAAAAAACAAAGGATTTGATCTATATACTTTCCCACCTTCATCCCTTGTCACATAAGAAACCTAAATACAATGAGGGTGTGACAAAGAATTGGGATCTAACCCATGAGTGTGCTGATTTAGATGCTATAGTTGCACAACTTGCTGAAGTCTCTATAGATGAGGTGGCTTCTGCACTTGACACATCTATTGGGAGTGGCAATCCAGTTGATTGTGGTTCAATTGAAATTGAATGTAATGTTCCTTACCTGATCCTGTCTTGGGTAAAGGTTGGAATGTGGTCAAATGGCTCTTCTAAGATAGGGAGTGTGGATCTGATTTCCTACAACCACAAAATGAGCCATATTCCACAAAAGGCACAATTCCATTAGCATTAACAATTAAGCAATCATTCACATAAGTAAGACATGAAACATAGGAAAACATATGAAGGGTGGCAAAGGTGGATCCGCTCGTAGCCATGGCTCCTAGTACAGATGTTGTAATCTACAACCCTCCTTACTTGGCGACTTGTAACTGCATACTCTACCCCTAGGGTAGATCCGCTCGAAGCCCTTGGCCTAACTTGAGGAGTTGTAACCTACAACCTCCCACTCTAGGTGACTAGTAATTGCATACTCCACCTATGACACTTCTTCAGAAAACACACGACTCATTTGGGGGAAGCCAGCGGAGCTTATGTGCAGCCTAGGTCTATTACCCATCCATAGCCCAACCCTCATCCTAGGGTCCTAGGGGCTAACCTTAGGAGGGTCTTAAGACACCACACTTCTCAAGACCTTCCTCCCAAATGAGTTTATAGGCACTTAGCAGACAGATCAAAATTAGAGCAAATAGAAATGCATGAGTAATGTAAACAACATCAGTGATCTAGCCATATTTGAAAATGTATTTGTAATTAATCATATCAATTGTTTAACCCGTTGGTCAATTAATCATTTCACTATTTTGTAAGTGTATGTGACCTTAAAGATCGTAACCATAATTGTAAGTAGATTCGTGGTTGATCTAATTAATTAAGTGAGCTTGATTTGTGAATAAATCTATAGTAAATTAAATTAGTTATTAGTAAGTATCTTTGGAGTAATCATATTAATTATCTTTAGCAACTTTGTATGTGACTTTGCAGTGAGTTCATTTCATTGCCTTAACCAGATAAACGAGTGCATTATTAATTAGCCCATTTAAATACCTTAACCAAAATTTGTATATACCATGTAATTACCAGTACCTTAAATGATTAAGTAAATTATTACTGAATTAATAGTGGTTGTCAACTAACTCGTTCTACTTAGGTATTCAATTGTATTTGTTCTTATTTCAATTAACTGGTTACTTATTCATTTACAGACATTTTGGAATTGAACTGTATTGCCATGTTTATCCTCATAATTAATTGGCCCTTAGAATCCTATACCCCTTCTTCCTAAGGGATCAGGTATTCTTTGCCTTTCATGATTTGGCTTGTTTTTGTGCATACTTAACAGTATATCAAATATTTTAAATATTCAGAAAAATGGTAATCTGAGAGGGAGGTCAACCTGGGTTTCTCATCGCCGTGAGAAACCCGGTTCGCTCCCATATTGAATCGATATCCTCTTTATGCATTTACTATTATGTTGAATTGCTTATGGAAATGAAAACTCAATTCGTCATGCTAAGTAACATGGTTACCTGGAGGCGGGGCCGAATTCCTTTTGCTGCATCCTCTTTCTTACACGTTTCCTTCTCCCCTTGTTCTTGTTCCCACCATTTGTTCCTCGTATCCAGAAGATATTGCACTCAAATATATCCTTGGCAATAATTCTTATAATTCATTCTTTTTCCCTATCTGCTGCTTTTCCAGATTTCTCACTGATCCATATTTATTTACTCTTTTTATATCCGCCTTAAACTCAGAATATATTTCTTACTCCCCTCCCTACACTTTGCATTCCTTATGTCTTTTATAATATTATACTTCTACATGAAGGGATGTATCTCTTTTAAAAGAGATGGCCCTTAGAAGAGACACCATTCTTAGTAACTATTTCCTATACTAACCGCTGCCCTCTAAACTACCAATACTAATCGTTGCCTATTATCTTTATTATTCCCTTTGGTTACCATATTTTTTATGACCTGAATCGCTGCCTTTGCATTGAGTGCTGCCTTCTTATTTATTTTCCTTAGTTTGTAATGATTGCTGCAGTTAATTAAGGATATCTTTAATAATACAGTTTGCTGCCTTTCTAATACTTCTTGGGTTTTTTTAATATTAAATGGGGCTTCAACATGGATCGGCTAGAATAGTAATAATATTACTTTTTTTTCTTTTAGTTTTGCTGTTGTTTATTTCTTTAATATATATATTATATGTATATTGTTTTTAACATATGTTTATTATTATAGTTTTTATATTAGTTTCTCTTTCTCTTTTAAATATATTTTGTATTTATATATTATAATGATTATGAATATGATCTTTTAAATTGATAATTATAATAATATTAAATTAATAATATGTGTTTATATTTTTAATATGTATTTTTGTCGTTCATTTTATTTATTTATTTGCTTTTCAACGATTAGTTTATTTTTATATTTTTGGTGTTTTATTTTGGGGACATGACATTGAACCAAGTGTTGACCTTGATGCTTTTAGTTTTGATGAAGAAGAATATGAAGACTGATAAATATTGATTATAATTTGCATTTTTGTTGTGTAATGACATTTTGAGACTTGAGTAAATTCATTTTTGCAAATTATGAATATGAGGTATTTAAATATTCTATTTATTGGCAATTATGAGTATCATTGTTCATTGTTCTTATAATTAAATTTATAATTTTGAACTTGTTACACATATATATTCTCGTACCTATACCCAAGGGAAAAAAATGCCATACCGTCGTACTAGGTTTTGGTACCTGTACTCACATTCGTACCCAAATTGGTAACTTAGATAATAATCATACCAACTAGGGGGAAATTCCCAAGAATCACATAAGCACCCATCTCCACTAATCAATGGGCAAGTTGCAAGAGTACTGCAATGAAAAGGATTTTGCAATATCGATAATTTGACCTTATCAAATAATCTTGCACCTGTGAATAAAGCTAGTTTATGACTTTTCTTCATTAACCACTACCCTAGACACTACAAACGTTGTATAGAGTGTCAATCCTTGAGTCCATTCCATACACTCTTAAAGATATTTAGGGTGTATAGAACAATCAATACAGTGAATGTTGAGAGGTTGACAATAGGGCATTTGGGGAAAATAAATTAATCAGGCATGTTCGAGATCATTCTATGGTCTTGTGGAGGTGATGTTGAGCTACAACTCATATGGACGAGCTAGGATTCAAACCTAGGACCTTCCATTTGTTGTTGGAGTGCTCTACCAATTGAGCTACTAACGCTTCTTTGGCCAGCACATTGTCGGTCCGAGTGTGGCTTATTTCCAACACCCCCCTTTAAGCCACATTGCTGATGTTTGGGGCTCCTAGCTTGGCTTTGATAGCACTTGTTGAGCTACAACTCATATGGACCAGCTAGGACTTGAACCTAGGACCTTCCATTTGTTGCTGGAGTGCTCTAACAACTGAGCTACTGGTCCCTCTTTGGCCAGCTCATCGTCGATCTAGGTGTGGCTTATTTCCAGCACCCTCCCTTAAGCCACACTACTGTTGCTTGGGGCTCCTAGCTTGGCTTTGATACCAATTGTTTCCTCCTCAAACTTTTCAGCAAGTCCACGAATAGTGTTGACGATTTTATCCACACGAAGCAGGTAGGCAGCGATATCCTCTTTGTCCTTCATTTTCAAACTCTCAAATTGTCTTCTGTGGGTTTGAAGCTTGGCCTTC